>SWBF01000111.1:0-41475 GCA_023848595.1 Aureobasidium sp. EXF-10727 | reverse complement strand
TCAGACATCCAAGGAAGATGTTGCGCTCAACGACCGTCTAAGATAGGTTCTAGGCGACGGCTAGCGTGAAAACTGCGAATGTGGTATGGGTTTCATCATAGAAATCTGTGGAGGTGAAAGAAAGAAGAAAGAGTATGCGTACCGAGAAGCTATCTCATGCTCTGGAAGGTCGTGACAAGTAAGCGTCAACTATGAAGCGCCTCGCTCTACAGCTTCCTGCAAAATATTTGCAAGTTCGCTGTGTAAGGTCACGACGTGCGCATCGAGGATTGGCGTTGGTGGAAGAAAAAGAAAAGGTTTGGAGCCGAGGTTTCGTAGCTTTACAGTTCACCGCCCTGCCAAGATGAATTCTGCCAGAGCCGGCGCGTCCGACTCGAGGAGTCAGGGGATGGAGCTCTTGAAGATTGAAAGGCACAAACGATAGAGAGCGTGGCTGTCGACATGGCTCCGAAACACAAGGATGGCGACGTTGTCGCAGTGGTAAGATGATGTGGCAGATACAATACGATTGGCGTTTGCTGATTCTGTGCAGATTCCTGGACAATACATCTCGTGGTTGCATACCATAGTGGCCTATGCTGCTTTTCTGGGAGCTCTGGTAGTTGGAATGTGAGTAGTCTGTATACTGTGTATTCGAACAGGGAGACTGACAGGAGCAGTGCCCTCCACTACGAGAAGATTGTGCAGAACGAGCATTTCGTACGTCTTGAGAACAAGTCATCGAAACACGCATTCTGACAGCGCTGCAGGGATACCCTATCGAATGGTTCCCATCCGTCTCTGCCACGATTGGCGACCGCTACCCCGAACGCTCCGTCTTCCAGCTCTTCATTGCAGTCACGTCTGGTCAGTAAAGCCATGAAATTGGCAGAAAGAGGGTCGTCTGAACATTATCCCAGGTCCTCGCTTCCTGCTCGTCGCATTGTGGTACATCTTGACAGCAAGGCCCAACCAAACACTGCCCAAGTTCATCCTGGGTGTCGGCATTTTCAGGACCTTCACCTGCGGAGGCTGGACGTACGTCACGTCGACCGACGACCACGACTGGCACGACATTTTCATGATCTCGTACCTGGTCGCTACTCTGCCATGGACGCTTGGCTGCATTGCCCTGAGCCCCAGCAACCCCAAGGCCATCTACTACCGCAAGCTCTTTGGTGGCGCCTTCTTCGCCACCCTTGTGCCTCTGATCTACTTCTTCATCCAGCACAAGGTCCACAAGGTGCCCGGCGCATACACCATCTACGCCTTCTTCGAATGGGCTCTCGTCCTTCTGGATGTCGCCTTTGACGCTGTCACTGCTCTCGACTTCAACAGCCTCGAGTTGGTCGTCAAGGACACCAAGGGAATCAGCAAAGGGTATGTCAACTGGCTTCCCAAATAGTGGTATGCAAAGACCACCATGCTTGCCCATGACCAACAAGCTAACCAGTCCCTCGAGCAGCACCAACCAGAGAGTGGCCGACAAGCTTGCCGACACTGAAAAGGACAAGCCCGTGGCCAACATGTTTGCCACCCCCTACTCCAAGAGCGACATGCTCGACGCCGTCGCTGATGTCTACCTTGGCTTCACCTTCTGGTCTGTTCTGACCGGCTTGGGCTTGTTGATCTGGTACTTTCCTCTCTGGCACATGGGCATCTCTGGCTATGAAGCCTTTGTCATGGCTCCTATTTCTCCCTTCTTGCTTGGCATATCTTCTATCCGCAGGACCGTCGTCCACAACATCCGCATCATCCACTTCCTCTCGCTCTCGGGTCTCGTCGCCTTCCTGATTCCCAAGCCCGAGTACCGCTTGTTCGCTGTTGGCTTCTCCATCTTCATGTCGGCTCTCGCCTGGTCTGCTACTTGGTGGTCGGAGCGTGCTCAGCCTGCCAGACTCGAAGCTCGCATCTCGGCCTTCTCACTGGGTCTGCTCACTTCAAGTGTCGCAAAGTATGCTTGCCAGACCAACAACCCAATCTGGCCTGCTGTCCACGCAGAGAACGGTGGCTGGAACTACACCGGTCTCATCCTTGCTGTTGTTGCCATCCTGAGAGTCACTCGTAAGCCGCTTGACCCTCGTGCTGATGTGCCTGGCTACAAGGCTGTGGCCGGCTCTTGCTTCCCTGCTGCTCTTGGTTTCGCCGGTCTCATGTTCGGAATGCACTCTCTCCTTTCCGACTCGAGTACCATGATCTCGTGGGTTTGGGAAGGTTTCCCTATCCGCGGTCCCATCGCTGTGCCTCACGGTAACTACACCTTCCTCGCCATGGGCCTTGGTCTGCTCATTGGGCTATTCTACCCTACCTTCGCTCGAAGCTGGACCTTTTACGGTATCGGTGCTCTTGGTGCTGCTTTCCTCACCGCCTTCTCGCACTGGTCGGGCTTCTATGGTGGTCTCGCGCTTGCCACCTACCTGATGGCCGCTGCTCCTGTCCTGATCGGCAATGCTGCTCGCTACCCACCTGGTCGTACCTTTTTCCTTGGCTTCATGTTCTACAACATCTTGGTCCTTGCCCACGTCTGGGTCGTCGCATACGCCTTTGTGCCTGGTGGTCCCCTCATGCGTGAGCACACCGACTGGGTCATGACTGCCATGATGCTCTTCATCGGTTGTGGCATCTTCTCTGCTACTGCTTCCGAGACCAAGCGCTCCAAGTCTGCTCCCGCCAACCCCTATGCTCGCAAGCAACGTTCTCACTACATTTACATCCTGATCGGTCTCCAGCTTCTCGGTGCCTCCATTTCGTACCTTCGCTTCCCTACCTATGACTACACTCCTTACCATGCGCCAGAGAAAAGTGTTACAGCAGGTATCTGGACAACCCACTTCGGTCTTGATAATCCCATGTGGACATCAGAGCGTCGTATCGGTGCACTTGTCAAGGAGATGGAGCTCGACGTCTTGGGCTTGCTCGAGTCAGACACCCAGCGTATCATCATGGGCAACCGTGACTCGACTCAATACCTCGCCGAAGAGCTCGGCATGTACGTCGACTACGGTCCGGGTCCCAACAAGCACACCTGGGGATGCGCTCTGCTTTCAAAGTTCCCAATTGTAAACTCTACCCACCACTTGCTTCCTTCACCTGTTGGTGAGCTCGCTCCGGCCATTCACGCTACTCTCGACGCCTATGGCGAGATGGTTGATGTCTTTGTTTTCCACTCGGGTCAAGAAGAGGATCCTGAGGATAGACGTCTGCAATCCGAGTACCTGGCTGATCTGATGGGCTCCACACCTCGTCCTTCCATCCTGCTTTCCTACCTCGTCACCAAGACTGGTCAGGGCAACTACAACACCTACGTTTCCGAGCGCAGTGGTATGAGAGACATTGATCCCAGCGACGATTGGGACAGATGGTGCGAGTACATCTTGTATAAGGGCTTGAGAAGATCAGGATATGCCAGAGTTTCCAGAGGCACCATTACCGACACTGAACTTCAGGTGAGATTCCTAGCGTTTGCTTCTCCGTTTACATTCATGCTAACGTGTTCTTCGCAGGTCGGCAAATTCGTCGTTGGTCAGCCCGAAGGTGGCAACGAGCAAATCTCTGAGGACCAGGTTCCTGAAGGTCTGCGCTTCCCTGCTATGTTTAGAGGCGAGGGCGTCCGAGGTCACAGATACCATGTTTTCGACGAGCCTAGATATTATGCTTGAGCATCACGTTTCTCCAAAAGCATGGATTTCGAGATACGATCATAGTGTTTAGAATAAAGGCATTGTATCAGCATTTGTAGAAATTTGTTTTGCATGTTTACTAAAGTCACGTTTTCTGTTTCTCACTTCTCTTTCGACAAGGGGGAGTCGAGGCCTTGTCAGGGCTGAATGTCGCATAGCACAATCTAGCCCTTGCCATCTCCATTCCCTTTGGCCTCTTAAACCTCGCTCTCCTTGCCTTTGACATATACCCCTACGTTCGTAGACGTACGAATCGAGTTTTGAAGAATTTATCCATCGGATTCAATTAACAGACACTGAAAAAATACCATTCCATCGTGGATATCTAAAAACGGCAAAAAACCAAAAGCAGAGTGCACCACCATCAATCCCCCACCTTACATCTTAGTATACCCATTCGCACCCGTAATAACAACATTAAACGAACTCCTCCAACTACCCACATTAACAGCATTAGCCTCTGACACCGCCGTGCTATAAAAAGCACACTTGACATCCACCTGCGGGCTAGGATTACTGCATCCATCTCCGGGAGTCAACTTTGGCGCTCTCTCAAAGTAAATGTTGAAGCCCTTGCACGCGGCATTGGCATCACAGATACTCGCACATTGAGTGGGAGAGTAAGTGGATAACTCGGTGTAAAACATGTAGCCTGCTTGCGAGACAGAGGCATAGAAGCCAGCGAAACGCCAGACGTAGTTTGAGGGGACGGCGGCGGACATGTATTGAGCCCGCAGAGTAGAGTCTTTGAGGAAGGCGGAGGGAGCGGCGTTGGATGGCGTATACGTGTATCCAAAGTTTGGCATGGGGGAGCAAGCAGCGCCGTTTGTGGTGGCAGCAGCAACAGAGGAAGAAGAAGTAGTGGAAGCAGCACGGCGTTGACGTTTTTTGCTGCTTGTGCTGGTGCTAACACTAGCCTTGGAAGTCGTTGCAGCAGTGGGTTTCGCAGTGGTGGGTGCAGTAGTGCTCATTTTTGCGACTGCAGTGGCGGCCACGGGGGAGCCGGTGATGGAGGTGGTAGTCAAAGTGGCTTTGGGGCTTTGGGCCGACATTTGCGAGAGGATTGATGATATGGCCGAGTCGGTGTTTTGGATGGTGACGGGGCAGGTTGTGCAGACGCTGCTGGGCTTGCTGGAGATGGCGGCGGCTTCTGCGATGGCTGCCAGCACCGGAAGAGCAAAGAGTTGGAAACGCATTGTGGATGTGTGATATAGAGTGTAGACTGTAGAAGTTGTCGAAGAAAAGAGCGTAGTAGTGAGTGATTGTTGTCTAGAGAGTGACTGAAGCCTTGAGCTTGGGAAGAGAGTGTATTGGTATAGCGAAAGAGTGTAGAATTGCTTGATGGAAAACAAAAAGAACAAGGGACATGAAAGAAACATATATACTTGGACCGCTGCAGAAGACTTTTGGTATACAAGACCTTTCGAAGATCTCGGCCCTCGTGGTAGATGGATCGGGTCTCACATCTTCAACGTTTGAGTTCTGTTAACGGCCGAAAGATCGGCTAGGGTGGCTGTCAAGGGATTTTCTAGAACACTTGCCATCTCGATTCATACAAGCCTTGATGTTGATGGTTCTCTGCGTGGGTTTACGCTGTGATATTCCAGGTGTCGTCAGAGTCGTTCGTCATAAGCATACAGCTCAGCAGCAACACCACCCAGCAAGGCAGTACCTACGATATCTCACATTGGTTACGATACAGCATCGGTATCAGGACCCTTGGTGTAAGGCGCAAGGGTTTGACAGGATCCTGAGGCTCAAAACATACTCACGACATTTGTCAAACCAACCAAGTCCACACATCGACGCTATACTCCAAGACCCATACCAAGCATACCAGACTCTCCCTTATCTCGCACTGTCAAGCGCAATCAGGATTAGATATGTGATCAAACCGTTGTTCCAAAAAGGACGAACGAGGACGAGACCGTTGTGTGGCTTGACTCCAAGCGCTATTGATTGTCTTAGATGCTTACTCGAACATCCGAATGAAGCCGGAAGCACTGTCTTCTCTCAGAACTCTGGTAGAAAAGGGTTGCTAGGGCTTGATGGTTGATCGAGACCGAGTATATGGCTGTTTTATATGAATCAGGGGAGTTGGTTAAATGTGGTGGAGGCTTGCTCGGAATATTGGCCGACGTGACTCGATCGACAAATGAGAGGCGGTAAAAGGACGTGCTATTCTTGCCCATGGTCGATAGAGTTTTGCGATCTGTTCCACTGCGCCTCAGTATGTGTGTTGCTCGTAGTAGAGCTTCCTGCCGAGAGATGTGCGAAGACAACAGTGTTGAGAGGAGAAATGAGGTGGCTAGGTAATGTCGCGGAGTGTTTTTGCCCGAGCTCCGGTTGGTTGACAGCATTCTCTGCGGCAAGTGTTTTTGGTTGTAGAGTGTCACCCTGCTCTGGCACATTTCTTACCATATTACGGTCGAATGTACCTCTACCAATATATCTACTGGGTCACGAGAAACATCGAATTGTCCATCGTATAAATTCTTGGTCGATGCGCTACAAATGTACTACTTTCGAGCATTTATGATGCTGGATCTTTTTCTTTCAGAATTAGCATCATTCCTATTTGTTCCCACCGGCTTTTCCCAAGAACCAATGCTCAAACTCGTAAATCTCGATTAAGCTCACACTGCGACATCTAAACACCACTGAACTGCCAAAGAAGTATCACCAAGCCATATTTCTTCCATAAATGCTGTTATGAGAGTATAAAATGTGAAGTGTCGTCCGTAATGCTGTGTCGAAGGTGTTGAAGTTGCGAAAATCCACGCTTCAGGTACGACCCTGTCGACTGCCGATCACTAGGCAAGGGTCCAACGCTGTTGACATTCCTCAGTTCATGCCACAACAACAAGCAATACAAAGTAGTCGATGAATTCATTTCAATTTGGTGAGATACATGACTAATACTTATGGCAGCGGAGTGATAATGAATCCGCAGAAGAAATAAAAGGAAAACAAACAAACAAGCAAAAGAACAAGAAGATTTGGGAAAGAAAACACACATCCTTGGCTATGCCCAATCCAACCGCTGCACTTCCCCCAATGCAAAACTATCCACCAAAGCTTTCCTTTTCATCATTGTCAAGTCACCAGACCACTGATTTAACAAGAGAGCACACAACTAGCAGGCGAGGCGGCGGTGTTGCAAGTCAAGGTCGAGCCCACCACAACAGCACCAGCCTTCTGGTTAGAAAAGTTGACGGCAATCTGTGTGCTACCGTCATTGGACCCTTGGATACCAATGTTTGCAGAGGCAGATCCTTGATCTTGGCCAACCTCATAGTATCTGTAGACAAAGACGCCAGGCTTGGTACTGTCGTAGCTGACGGTGAAGTGGTAAGTCTCGTAAGTGCCGCCGCGAGCGAGGCGGTACTCGTAAGTCACGGCGGTGGCTGAGACGTTGTAGAAGATGCCCATGTCGAGGTTATTCGCGTTCTTGATGAGGTCGTTGAAGAAGGGCGCTGCGGCGTACAAGGGAATGTAAGGGTTAGGGAGGCCGGGTCCGTTGTCATAGCTAGAGGTGCCCTGGAGCAAAGTCAGGAGCTAGAGTTGAATGGTCAGTAAACTTGTAAATGAAGAAGGCCAGCAAAGAACATACCCCATTAGTGGTGGCGAAAGTGATGTTCGAAGAGCCTCCATAGACCTTCATGGCGAAGGGAAGGTCGATCTCACAGTACGAATCGTCTTCTTCAGTGTCGATCGGGTCACCAAAGTCACAGCGTGTTGGGCTGGCAAGCAGACCGTTGTAAGTCGATGTTGAGCCATCGGGGTTGACGACCGTAGGGCTGCCGCCACCAGAGGGAAGAGGAGGAGAAGAACAAGCAGGCGAAGCCGAAGCAGCGGCGGCACTGCTACTTCCAGCTCCAGCTCCAGCCCCAGAGCCAGAACCAGAACCAGAGCCAACTCCACTCGAGGCAGCAGCTGCAGGACTCGTAGCCGCGGCCGTGGCAGCACTACTGGTAGATGTATAGCCAGAAGGATTAGCTACTCCGTTTCTGATACCACCAACATAATCCGAAGGACCTGGGGAGAACGTAATGCCTCCAGAACCAGGTTCCTTGAGATAACAATTCTGAAGATATCCAATGTAGGTGAAACCACCACAGCCAGGAGTAGCGTCGCACATCGTCAAACAACCATTAAAATCGGGGGCAGAACCACCCAATGTACCGCCAAGTGTGGTGTCTGAGCCACACATGATGAGGTAGCTCGCACCGTTGGCATCGATGACTGTTTCGTTGTTGTTTTGCGGGCAGGAATAGCTAGCCTGCGATACAGTAGCACCTGGAGGACCAGCACTGACAGTCGTAGAGGCGGAGGATGAGACACTGCCAACCACACCATTTCTGATACCAGCAGTATGGTCTGAAGTACTTGATACGAACTGAAGCTTTCCAGTGCCAGGCGACTTGAGATAGCAGTTTCCGTTCGTAGCACCGACGTAAACGAAACCGCCACAGCCGGTAGTAGCGTCGCACCTCGTCATACAAGCATTGAAATCTGGTGTAGAGCCAGAGTTGGTCCCGCCGTACGTCGTGTCCGCACTGCACTTGATCTGATAAGTGGCACCGGTGCCATCGACAACGGTCTGGTTGTCAACTGATGGACAGGAGTAACTGGTCTGCGATATGATAGCGGGTGGTGCGGAGGTTATCGAGCTAGCTGATGTGGCGACCGGAGCAGATTGGGAAGAAGAGGAGGCTGCAGCAGAAGACACGACAGAAGAAACGATTGGGACCGAAGCACTTGAAGCCACTCCGGGAGAACTGCTCGAGGCAGCACTTGAAGATGAGCCTTGTCCTCCTATGCCTACAGACAGGATGGGAGCACCTGGAGTAGAAGAGGATGAGGCAGAGGAAGGGGAAGAGAGCGAGGAGATTGGAGCAACTGAAGGCGAACGGGAAGAGGAAGAGAGAGAGGAACTCATGGCGACCGATGATGACCCTGCGCTCAAAGCCGATGATACGGACTGAACAGCGGAGGATACTGGCTGAGCAGCAGACGAAGCAGGTTGGCTGATAGAGGAGACTGTCAGAGCACTGGAGGATGATGGCAATACTGCTGAAGAACCAGTTGATGCGCTTGAAGAGATACTTCCGGCACTGCCAGGACGAGCTGGTACATTTCTGATACCTGATACTGTACCTTGTGTGGCAGAGGGCTGGAACGTGGTGCCAGCAGAAGAGGTACCGGTTTGTACGTAACAGCTGTCAACACCGTCGAAAGTCCATGCCGTACAACCATCAGTCTGATCGCAGAGCGTCATACAGTCGTTGAAGTTAGTAGCGGAACCAGCACGTTGGGATGCTCCTCCAGATAGGGCGTCGTTGCAACCGAGCTGGTACATGCCTCCAATGTTGGATTGAACCATCTCTCCGTTGTTGACCGGACACGAATATGTAGTTTGAGGAGGCATACTGCTTGAGGATGTGGCGGAACTGGAAGTGCTCGAACTTGGGACAACAACAGGGCCAATTCCGCTGATGGAAGCAGAGCTGCTGAGAGAAGCAGAATTGCCACCACCGGCCGCAGAACTAGCTCCTCCGACAGGAAGGGAAGACACGCCTGCGGCCATTGATGAGGATGATGCCATTGATCCCATCATGGAAGGAGCGGACATGACACCCAAAGACATGCCAGGGGCCATTGATGAAGACATAGAGCCCATCGAGGAGACAGATGAGGCTGCGGATGCCATGGAAGAGAGCTGTGAGGACAACTTTGATGCAATTGAGGACCCGACCACCCCGGCAGACGAACCAGATGCCGAAGCGGCTTGGGAGCTTCCACTATTGGACAAGAGGTCTGACACAGTCGTCAGAGGAGCGCCCGAAGCGCCAGAGGAAGTCGAGGACGAGACTACTCCAGAGCCATTGTTCACCAAAGGTTCAGCGTAGAGTATGACTGGACTCCAGCTTCTCTGTGCTTCCATGGGCCCAAGGAATTTGGCAAGAATCTGAGCATTGTCGAGCAAACCTGGAGGCAGCTTGAAGAACTGTGCTGTGCCATTGGTGAACAAGGGGTTGGTCCAGTTCAGCATTCTGTTGTTGACGGAGAAGGTGGTATTGATAGGCAGGTCGTAGTCAGTAACGCCAAATGCTTGGTCAACGACATTGAAATTGGTCGCGACATGACTGCCGTTTAAAGTCGCGAGGCGGCCTTGGTTGATGGTGTAGACTGCTGCCAGTGACGAGTTGGTAGTGGTATTGCCATTAGCAGTGAGCCAGTACGGAGCGCTATCCTGGTCTGGGTAACCAGAGGGATCAACCAGCTGCAGCCGAACCACAAATGGTGCACCACCGTTAGCCGCGGCGTCAGTCCACGGTGTAGGCTGAACAGTCACAGTTGACTGAATTACTGTGGTGGACGTGCCAGATGTGTAGGTTGCGCTGCAGGCACTGACATGAGTTGTGAGTGTGATTGTCTGAGCACTACATGTCTGCGAGAAGAAGGAGAACGCAGAAGCAATCGACAAGAATCGGCGAGGTATCATCTTTGTGTCTGCCTCTGGAGGCTGGACAGCGAGATGGAAGTGTGTATCAGCAAAAAACGAACGTGGTATCTCAACCAGCTCACGAGTTGAAAGGAACGACTGAGATAAAGGAGGAGAGCGATCCACGCAGAAGACATGGTGCCGCGATTGACCAACTAGGGTCGAGGAATGAAAAACATACCTATTCTTTGATGGGCCAAGATGGGGAGGAATGCACAACCATCCCTCCCTGCATACCAATTTGATTAGATAGAGCATGTCTAGAATGGCTCATGAGTGAGCGGTCAGGTGTGAGGTAGATAGAATTCATACATCGAATAGCAAGAGTGGACAACACTTCAATTGACGCATCTGCGCTGGACAAGAAGATTGTTGCCACTATAGAGCTGCAAGAGGGGGCGCGCATCGTTCAAAAAGGAAATAAAGCCATGTATTGGAAAGGCCTAATCAATGTAAGACAGACTGAAATATGGAATAGAACACAGACGCGTACGTCCTAATACTAGAAACATGAAAAGCGCATTAGAAGCCGATCCAAGATGCCCGACAGTGTGATGCAGCGGAGGCTTTATTCTGAACCATCAAAACCACAGACCAGCAATGCATGATGAACTCGCTTTTGAGCATTTACAGAAGAAGGGCAGCAGCGCCAGAGAAGACGGCAATGAAGGCAGAGACTCCAAGGGTGTAAGGACCAACTTGGACAGACTGGACAGAGAGAGCAGCGGCTGCGCCCTTGGAGCCAGAGGAGCCAGAAGCCTTTGATGAGCCAGAGCTAGAGCCAGAGCCAGAGCCACCAGTGGCAGCGGCGCCAGTACCGGTGGTGGGCGAGGCAGTAACCTTGCCGGTACCTGCGGTTCCGGCCTGGGCCATGAGCGATGAGCAAGCTCCGGTAGGCTTGGATCCAGACTTGAGAGTGGCAGATCCGCTGAAGCCACAAGCGCTGGCACGCTGAGAGGAAGGCTGAGCAGAGTAGTACTGGTCGAGGACGAAACCGAGCTGTTCAGTGGAGTTGCACATGCTGTAAGCACCGTAGGTACCAGTGGTGGCGTTCTAGAAGCATGTTAGTGACGTTATTGTGGAAGGAAGGGTTGGAACAACTTACGTGTTGGATACCGGCGCAGGCATTGGCGTCAGCACCGCAGACGTAACCAAACATATCGCCATAGGCCTCTTCGCTGACGGAAGACTTGACAGTGCAGCTCAGGGAGTTGAACATGCACTGGCACAGCTCACGGTTGGGCGAAGGAGGAAGAGGGCTGGCGACGGCGGCCCAAGCGGTACCGAGCGCAGGGCAAGAGGCAACGGTGTTGCTGGGAGAGTACGAAGCGCTGTTGACACCGGTGGGAGACACGGTTGCCATGGCCTTGGACAAGTTTGAGTAATCACCCAGAGTGCTGACCTTGTTGTTGGTGACCGAGACGAGACCGTACTCGTTTTCGGTTTCGAAGTACATGTAGACGATACCGCCAGACCAAACCTCAGTCATGTTGTCGCCGTAGAGTGCAGCTACTTCACCCCAGGTTCTGGGGCGGTGGGTGTTGCAACCGTATTCAGCACTGGAAAAAAGTTAGTCATGGTCTTTCAAGCAATAGACGGGAGAAACTCACAAGAAGACAGGGACGTTGTAGGTCGAGAACTCCTCAGTGCGAGCGGCATACCCAGATGTTTGGTAGCTCGAAGGGTCACACCAAGAGTAGACGTTGTATCCCCAGAAGTCAATGTTGAGCGAAGTGTCGGAGCTGCAGTCAAAGTAGTCGGCCATGTTGACACGAATGTCAGAGTCATCCGAAGTGGCGTAACCGACACCGAGAGCTCTGTAGCCCTTGGACGAGATGTATCTCTTGGTGTCACGGACGGCGGCCTTTACGAAAGCACTGGCCTCGGTGGTGTTCTTAGAGTTGGAGACCTCGTTACCGGCGAAGAAACCGAGGGTGTTGGAGTAGCCGGCAAGAGCGTCAACAACCGAGGTGTAGCGCTGGTACAGGTCGTCGTTCCAAGCAGGGTCGTTGCGGTTGATGGAATCGTCGGGGGCGGAAAGGTCAGACACGACGTAGATGCCAGCATCTGCGAGCATGTTCATGCAGTCGTCGTGGTTCTTGGTGGGGTCGATGGCATAGACACGGATGGTGTTGGTGCGCAGAGCAGTGAGGTAAGGAATATCACGCGAGCAGACGGATGCATCGGCCAGAGGGTCGGTGTAGGAAGAGTCGGTGCTGTTCTGAACATCCTCCTGGTATGCGACACCGCGCATGAAGAATTGGGTGCCGTTGGTCTTGTAGAAGAACTTGGAGCCCTTGATGACAATGGGGTCGACGTCAGCAGCGACCTTGGAGACGAGCATGCTCGCAGCCGCGATGGCTGTAGCAACACCGAAGCCCTTCATGATGGTAATGTGGATGCTTGTTTAGTTGTGAATTGGGTGAAATGCCTCCTGTGAATAGGTGCTCAGGGGCTTAGGAAGGCGCGAGACGCAGGAATGAAAAAAGTTCGAACGAGCGGTCAAAGGAGACTGAAGAGTGAGCAATGAGTGAACGAAGGTCGATAGGAAGTAGGTCGTCACAGGACTGGAAATATTCAAGATGCACAAGGAAAAAGGTGGGCAAACAAGAAGGGTCGCTGTCCGGGAGAGATGCGCACCGTGGCGACAGACAAGCGCCTTACATAAGGCAAGAACGTGTTTGGCACTGGCCGCGCAAGCCCACCTCCTGGCCCATCTGATCTTCATCTCCCCGATGAGCTACTTCGCCACAACGATACGAGCTCGCACGAATGTCTGGAATATTGAGTGCCCTATTGTTTCTATTTGCTAGTCCCTTGCCCAGCGCTTGGTCATGTCTGCCCAAGAGCTTTCCGTTGCTTCTGCTGCTTCGTCTGGCGCTCTCGTCTCTATTGTATGTGCTACCGTTCAAGCCCGCAATCTCAAATCGTGCCTGCAATGTCCACTACCGTCGACCCCGGGGAATCGTCAAACGAATGCATGCATAGGTGGCGCAACAGCACTCTCGACTCGACAGCAGGCTACCTCCTTGTTCCCGCTTCGACATCCTCTGCAAAAATCCATTCCGAGCAGCCGGGCCAAGCTTCGTGTGTCTCAACGGCTGCTGCGTATCACTCTTAGCACGGCCAACAAGATGCCGAAACTGTAAACAGTCGCTTTTGCCATGTTGATTTTTCATGATGAAGATGCTGTCTGTTGTGACTGAACTTGTGTTCTTCCGAGGACATCAATCTTTATCTTCTCGAACAGCTTCTCAACGTTTGTGTCATCGTCCCGCAGAATACTCCGTGTCATCATGATCCATAAGAATTTACAGATGATTTGTGTTGGAGGAGACATGTTCAAAAGTAACAACTCCGTAGCTGGGCCTGTACAGCAACCGGACTTCCAGGCGCACCCATGTCTGCTCGTGCATGCATGTTTATTTACGAGACATCCATATCACATCCATTCAGTCCTTGCTACGTCAGTATCTTGTGTCTCTATCGGTGAAATTCTACTCAACTTGTGTCATGTTTTAAGCTGCGTTTCATGTTTTAGGATGACGATGTAGGGGAAATTGCGAATGGTCAATCAATACATAGGTCACTGCACCGAGCATTTTCTTTCCGAGATTTCGACCTTAAACAGCACTGTCTTTGATATCGTAGACTCCTTCTGGAAGGATTTGGATATGCTGTCAAATTGTTGTATGCTTAGAGTCGTGGCATGCATCCGAAAATAGCACACAAAGGCACAAACACTGTCGTACCCGTATGAGCAAATTCGTTACGAGGTGTGAACACGCGGCGAGAGCACAGCTCGTGGCCAATCGATTGTGTGGTAGACGCGGAACATTCGTTCGATCTGCTTGGAGCAGAGCCCTCAGCTTTAAGCACTTTTGATGTAGGATGGAGCTCTCAACATGATACGAAATTTGAATGACGAGGTCGAGTGCAAGCCACCGGTGCCACAGTCAAAGCACCATGCAAGCATTTCACACCGAGCAGCGAACCGTTCTACAAGCAGATATGAGGTGTGAGGCGCATCTCATGACAAAGCCGAAAATAGCAGTGGCAAGTTAGCAAGCATCCAGAAATTCGTGCCCTCGAGTAGCACTGGCGATCGCGTTAAAATGTGTGTTATTTTGCTGACGGCGGCCAATAAATCAACCACCCGGTCGGTCGGGGCGGCAGAAATCAAGCAGAGCAAAGCAGCACAGGGCTGTGCAAGAGATGCGGTTCGGTGCTTTGAGAGCGATCGTCAGGCTTGATTTGTCCTGATGTCAATGTGTGGCCTGCTCAAGACGGTGAGATGGGAGGGCCCATGGACCATGGTTCTCTAGCGATAATCGACGATGGACGGTCCGCAGCGGAAATGATTTCAGAGGGCCGGCTCTGGCAGAGTCTCAGGAATGGCAGGACGCATGTTTGAAGTGAGGCGCTAGAGGGCGAAGCGATGAGCGAATGGGAGGCCGGTGTGCGGGACTGAGGCGCGAGATGAAAGTTGGCTGGGGCGTGATAGCGCGACTCGTCCTGCCGCGAATGCTGGAGCTAGAGTTGAGAGGTGGCCTGAGCGTTGTTTTGGATCAGGGAGAGACGTGTGTTCCTGGTGGGCGCGCGCTGCCCGGCATCCGGCCGGGAGGTGCATTCTGCTGGGGCTTTCTTGAATCTTGGTGCTCTGTTGGTGCTCGTTGGTGCGGCCTTTCGCCTCCAAGCCGTTGAAACAAGCAGACTACGATCAACCGAAAGCCCCCCCTTTCCCGCCCCTGCCTCGTGCGCGCGCCTTCTGTTCCAGCGTCTTTTTGCTTCCGTGCAAACACACATTCGTTCTCTTTTGTGTTCCTTTCCCGGCTGCACATCTGTCTCCCTTTCCTCCTCCTCCACCGCCGTCGCCCTCATTCAAAGTGTCGGATCCAACAGAGGTTGCTTGACAGGGACTGACTGAGAAGTCTATTTCCTGCATCTCCACACGCTGCCGAGTCTGCGGCCGCGCGTTCTCACGGCAACAACTGCATCGACTTTTCGACCTACACCACCTCCGGTCCGAAAAAACATCAACATCGCCTTCAGCATCAAGGCATAGCTGTCGCTGCATCCGCATCAGTCCTCCCGACGGACTACTACACTCGCTGCATCTCCAACAATCGACGCTCTGCTCAGGCCTTTGGCCACATTCCCGCAATCACCCCATCCCTTGTTTCACAGCGAATGTCATTGCTTTGAGGTGAGCTACACTGCAGCCATCCTCGCCCTGAACACATTCTGACTCGCCACAGTAATTTTTTGTAATTGACTCCAGCATGGCGCACCCTCAACAGGGCGGTGGCCATTACGCCGATGATGGCTACGGCCACGGCAACGATGGTTACTACCAGGATGACCAGAACCAGGCCTACTACGATCACAACCAAGGCTACGGCAATGGCCAGGACAGCTATTACGACGAAGGGTATGTTTGCGTGGCAAGCATCAATTTGAGATCCAATGCTAACCTGCTTGTTCAGTACCGGTCACTACGCTCAGGGCGAACACGCTGGCGGCCCTTACCAAGGTCATGGTCAGGACGGCTACTACGCCGACGGCCAGAACGGCTACCAGGACGAGTACTATAACGACCAATACTACGACCAAGGTCACGCTGCTGGCCAGCAAGGTGCCCGTCAACCCAGAGGCCACTCGGAAGAAGACTCGGAGACCTTCAGCGACTTCACCATGAGATCCGACATGGCTCGCGCTGCCGAGATGGACTACTATGGTCGTGGTGATGAGCGCTACAACAGCTACAACGGCGAGCAAGGTGGCCGTGGCGGCTTCCGCCCCCCATCCTCTCAGGTTTCGTACGGTGGCAACCGCTCATCGGGTGCCTCGACTCCAGTTTATGGCATGGACTACACCAACGCTCTTCCTGCTGGACAGCGCTCGAGAGAGCCTTACCCCGCATGGACCTCGGACGCTCAGATTCCTCTCTCCAAGGAGGAGATTGAGGACATTTTCCTTGACCTGACAGCCAAGTTTGGTTTCCAGCGTGACAGCATGAGAAACATGTTCGACCACTTCATGACATTGCTCGACTCGCGTGCTTCCCGTATGTCACCCAACCAGGCTCTTCTCTCGCTGCACGCCGACTACATCGGTGGTGACAACGCCAACTACCGTCGCTGGTACTTTGCTGCTCACCTCGATCTCGACGATGCCGTCGGTTTTGCCAACATGAACCTTGGAAAGGCCAGCCGTCGTACCCGCAAGGCCCGCAAGGCCGCCAAGAAGAAGGCACAGGAAGCCGATAACGAGGAGGCCACTCTGTCAAGTCTTGAAGGCGACAACAGTCTTGAGGCAGCCGAGTACCGCTGGAAGTCGCGTATGAACAAGATGTCTCAGCACGACCGTGTCAGACAGATTGCTCTTTACCTTCTTTGCTGGGGTGAAGCTAACCAAGTCCGTTTCATGCCCGAGTTGATGTGTTTCATCTTCAAGTGCGCAGACGACTACTTCCACTCTCCTGCTTGCCAGAACAAGGTCGAGCCTGTCGAGGAATTCACTTACCTCAACAACGTAATCACTCCTCTGTACAACTACTGCAGAGACCAAGGTTACGAGATCTTCGATGGCAAGTACGTTCGCAGAGAGCGTGACCACAACAAGATCATCGGTTATGATGACATGAACCAGCTCTTCTGGTACCCTGAGGGTATCGAGCGTATCGTTTTCGAGGACAAGTCTCGTCTGGTCGATCTGCCTCCCGCTGAGCGTTACGAGAGACTTCAGGACGTCATCTGGAAGAAGTGCTTCTTCAAGACTTTCAAGGAGACCAGATCGTGGTTCCACAACTTGGTCAACTTCAACCGTATCTGGGTTATTCACGTCACTGCTTACTGGTTCTACACCTCGTACAACTCGCCTACACTCTACACCAAGAACTACGAGCAGCAACGCAACACCCAACCCACCACTCCTGCTCACTTCTCCGCTGTCGGTCTCGGTGGTACTGTCGCATCCCTTATTATGGTTTTCGCCACGCTCGCCGAGTGGTCATACGTCCCGAGAAGGTGGGCAGGTGCTCAGCACTTGACCAAGCGTCTTCTCTTCCTCATCCTCGTCCTTGTTATCAACGTTGCTCCCGCCGTATACATCTTCGGTGTGAAGCGCGAAGGCAAGATCGCGCTGATTCTTGGTATCGTGCAATTCTTGATTGCTTTGGTCACCTTCTTCTTCTTCTCGATCATGCCTCTGGGTGGTCTCTTCGGCAGCTACCTCACCGGCAAGTCTCGCCGCTACGTTGCCAGTCAGACATTCACTGCCAGCTGGCCTCACCTCAAGGGCAATGCTATGTGGATGTCTTATGGTCTGTGGATCATGGTCTTCGGTGCCAAGCTCGCAGAGTCTTACTTCTACCTCACTCTGTCGCTGCGCGATCCCATCCGTATCCTGTCGACCCTGAAGATCAGATCATGCATCGGTGTTACCTACGTCGGTGATGTCTTGTGCTACCACCAGGCCACAGTTACCCTTATTCTGATGTACATCACCGATTTGATTTTGTTCTTCTTGGACACTTATCTCTGGTACATCATCTTGAACACTGTGTACTCGGTTGCTCGCTCTTTCTACCTTGGTGTCTCTATTTGGACTCCCTGGAGAAACATCTTCTCCCGTCTGCCCAAGCGTATCTACTCCAAGGTTCTTGCAACCACTGACATGGAGATCAAGTACAAGCCCAAGGTCCTGATCTCGCAGATCTGGAACGCCATCATCATCTCGATGTACCGTGAGCACTTGCTTGCTATCGACCACGTCCAGAAGCTCCTCTACCACCAGGTTCCCTCAGAGCAAGAGGGCAAGCGCACTCTCAGAGCACCCACTTTCTTCGTTTCCCAGGAAGATCACTCCTTTAAGACCGAGTTCTTCCCTAGCCAGAGTGAAGCTGAGCGTCGTATCTCTTTCTTCGCTCAGTCGCTGTCCACTCCTATCCCCGAGCCTGTCCCTGTCGACAACATGCCCACCTTCTCCGTCATGATTCCCCACTACGGTGAGAAGATTCTTCTCTCCCTCCGTGAGATCATTCGTGAGGACGATCCTTACTCTCGTGTCACCATGCTGGAGTACCTCAAGCAGCTTCACCCTCACGAGTGGGACTGTTTCGTTAAGGACACCAAGATCCTGGCTGATGAGACCTCGCAATTCAACGGCGAGTACGAGAAGAACGAGAAGGACACTGCCAAGGCCAAGATCGATGATCTTCCCTTCTACTGCATCGGTTTCAAGTCTGCTGCTCCCGAGTACACCCTCCGCACTCGTATTTGGGCATCGCTCCGTTCTCAGACCCTCTACCGTACTATCTCCGGTTTCATGAACTACAGCCGTGCCATCAAGCTGCTGTACCGTGTCGAGAACCCCGAGGTCGTCCAGATGTTCGGTGGCAACTCTGATAAGCTCGAGAGAGAATTGGAGCGCATGGCTCGTCGCAAGTTCAAGATCTGCGTTTCCATGCAGCGTTACGCCAAATTCACCAAGGAAGAGCGCGAGAACGCCGAGTTCCTGCTCCGTGCCTACCCCGATCTCCAGATTGCCTACCTTGACGAAGAACCCCCGGTCAACGAGGGTGAAGACCCCCGCCTCTACTCTGCTCTGATTGACGGTCACTCCGAAATCATGGAGAACGGTCTCCGTAAGCCCAAGTTCCGCATCATGCTTTCCGGTAACCCTATTCTTGGTGACGGCAAGTCTGACAACCAGAACCACTCTATCATCTTCTACCGTGGTGAGTATATTCAACTCATCGACGCTAACCAGGACAACTACCTGGAGGAATGTCTGAAGATCCGTTCTGTCCTTGCCGAGTTTGAGGAAATGACCACCGACAACGTCTCTCCTTACACTCCTGGTCTCGCCACTCCCAAGTTCGACCCTGTTGCCATTCTCGGTGCTCGCGAGTACATTTTCTCAGAAAACATCGGTATTCTCGGTGACGTTGCTGCCGGCAAGGAACAGACCTTCGGTACTCTCTTCGCTCGTACTCTCGCCGAGATTGGCGGTAAGCTCCATTATGGTCACCCCGATTTCCTCAACGGTATCTTCATGACTACCCGTGGTGGTGTATCCAAGGCTCAGAAGGGTCTCCATCTGAACGAGGATATTTACGCTGGTATGACTGCTCAGCTCCGTGGTGGCAGAATCAAGCACTGCGAATACTACCAGTGTGGTAAGGGTCGTGATTTGGGTTTCGGATCCATTCTCAACTTCACCACCAAGATTGGTACTGGTATGGGTGAGCAAATGCTTTCTCGTGAATACTACTACCTCGGCACTCAACTCCCTCTGGACCGCTTCTTGTCTTTCTACTACGCTCACGCTGGTTTCCACGTCAACAACACTTTCATCATGTTGTCGGTGCAGCTCTTCATGTTCTGTATTCTCAACCTTGGTGCCCTCAGACACGAAACCATCATCTGCCGTTACAACAGAAACACTCCTATCACTGATGAGCAGTGGCCTACAGGCTGTGCCAACTTGCGCCCTTGTCTCGACTGGATCGAGCGTTGCTGTGTCTCCATTTTCATCGTCTTCTTCATCTCCTTCGTCCCTCTTACGGTTCAGGAATTGACTGAGCGTGGATTCTGGCGTGCAGCTACTCGTCTCGCCAAGCACTTCTCCTCTTTCTCTCCCCTCTTCGAAGTCTTCGTCTGTCAGATCTATACCAACGCTCTGCAGCAGAACTTGTCGTATGGTGGAGCTCGTTACATTGGTACCGGTCGTGGTTTCGCTACTGCCCGTATGCCTTTCGGTATCCTCTACTCCCGTTTCGCTGCCCCTTCGATCTACCTGGGTATCCGTCTGCTGCTCATGCTTCTGTTCGGTACTCTGACCATCTGGGGATACTGGCTTCTTTACTTCTGGGTTTCGCTTCTCGCTCTCTGTATTGCTCCCTTCCTCTTCAACCCTCACCAGTTCGCATGGGGCGATTTCTTCATCGACTACCGTGAATTCCTCAGATGGTTGTCTCGTGGAAACACCAAGGGTCACTCGGCATCTTGGATCGGATTCGTCCGTCTCTCGCGTACCCGCATCACCGGTTTTAAGAAGAAGGTGCTCGGTGAGCCGTCGGCTAAGCTGTCTGGAGATACTTCTCGTGCCCGTTTCGGCAACGTCTTCTTTGCTGAGGTTATTGGCCCGCTTTTCCTCGTTGCTGTAACTCTCATTCCCTACCTCTACATCAACTCTGGAACAGGAGCTACTCGTAAGAACAACCCCGATGCAAGCAACGCCGAACTTCAGCCTCGCAACGCCATCGTTCGTATCGCCATTGTCGCATTTGCTCCCATCGGTATCAACGCCGGTGTCGCAGCCATGTTCTTCATGATGGCTTGCTGTATGGGACCTATCTTCAGTATGTGCTGCAAGAAGTTCGGTGCTGTCCTGGCCGCCATTGCCCACGCCATTGCCGTCATTGTACTTATCGTCATGTGGGAGGTCATGTTCTTCCTTGAGGGATGGAGTTTCCCCAAGATGCTTATCGGCATGATCGCGTCGCTCGCCATCCAGCGCTTCATCTACAAGCTTATCATTGCTCTGACACTCACTCGTGAGTTCAGAACCGACTCTTCCAACATTGCTTGGTGGACCGGTAAATGGTATGGCATGGGATGGATGGGTTTCTCTCAGCCTGGTCGTGAGTTCCTGTGTAAGATCACCGAGTTGGGATACTTCTCGTCGGACTTCTGCTTGGGTCACCTGCTGTTGTTCTTCATGCTCCCTCCTCTCTTGATTCCTTACGTTGACACCTTCCACTCGGTCATGCTCTTCTGGCTTCGTCCTAGGTATGTTTTTTTTTTCTTGTCTTTACCAAAGCTTTTACTAACGATATCATTGCAGTCGCCAGATCCGTCCTCCGATCTACTCGCTCAAGCAGTCGAAGCTTCGCAGACGTCGTACAATCCGTTACGCCATCCTGTACTTCACTCTGTTCATCCTCTTCATTGTGCTCATCGTTGCACCCATGATTGCTGGAAAGTTCTTGAACCTGAAGATCGACACACTGCCCATGGAGCTGATGCAGCCTACCAACCTCAAGAACAACGATACTACCAGCCAGACGACTGGTACCATCTTAGGAGATGCCACAGCTGCTGCCACATCGGATGGCTCGGCAGCGTCATCTGCAGCAGCACGCCGCTTTGCCCACTTCATGTACTAAATGAGAATTGCGGACAAAGTCACATAATAGAATTGGGGGGAAGTTTTGGCGTCAAAATCATGGCATTCAGCACGTCTTCTGGCGTGTTTGTAAAACAACAGGTTGCCAAGTTGAGAGTCTGCTGTCAGAGGCAGGATTGCTCAAGTCTATGGGCAAGATAATGATGTTTATTTGTTTGCTGTTTATCCTTTTCAGTTTTGTCGAAAAGACATTTTGGGAGCTGGTTATTGTCATTGTTAGAATTGAAAGCTCAGAATGCAAGCACCAGTACATATGCATGATCGGATTCCTGTCAATGTTGTAGATGTCGATTCGGCCCAAGCAAGTGAAGGGGTTGTTCAAGCAGTGTCACGTGCATGTCGCCAGTGTAAATGTGGGACCGCGACGGTCTCCAGCATACTCGAGTACATCGGACCTATTATCCACATTGTGAGTCGCTCGCTCCTTCGTCTTGTGCCTCATCGTCATCATACACCCGACATGGCTGACTCTCAGAGATCAGAAAGACGCGGCCATGCCTGCAATGCTGGATGACCCCACGGCGCCGGCCATCTACCGCACGTCTGGCGATGCGCCGTATCCCACTCCATATGCCCCGCTGCCCGCCAACATTGTCCCGCGCCAGGTCACTCTGCGCGATCGCTCAACCACGGCCACCCTCGTGCCCTTTTCCTCTCCGGATCAGGTGCCCAAGACGCTGCTCCACTACCTATGCGCTCTCCTCAACCGCGAAATCGAAGGCGGCGACACGTACCCGATGATCAATGAGCTTCCGCTCGAGTCATTCGGTCCCTACTGGTTTGCCAACTTTGGCGCTGTTATGCTGCTGGGCCATGTGAACAATGTCGACCATGTGTGCCAGATGGAGAAGGAGGGCGCCGATTGGTCCAAGCTGTGTCTGGGCAGCTTCTACATCAAGCCCAACTACCCTGGCCGCTCCAGCCATGTATGCAACGGCGGCTTCCTGGTCAGCGATGTCGCGAGAAACAGAGGTGTGGGTCGCTTGATGGGCGAGGGATACCTCGAGTGGGCTCCCCAACTGGGATACTCGTACTCGGTCTTCAACCTCGTCTACGAGACCAACATTGCCTCGGTCAGGATCTGGGACGCTCTGGGCTTCAAGCGCATTGGTCGCGTGCCTGGCTGCGGCAACCTCAAGTCTGCCGATCACCTTGTCGATGCCATCATCTTTGGCCGCGATCTCAATGGCGAGGCCGAGGACTATCTGTCCGAAGAGCGCTTCGACAAGATCCGCTACTATCTCAAGACAGGCAACTACCCCAACGGCGCCGACCGCGCCGAGAAGAGCAGACTCCGCAGTGCGGGCGCCCACTATCGTCTCGTCCCCGACCCCAGCGGCGGCGAAGAAAAACTCATGCTCAAAGACAAGGAAGTCATCAGCGATCCCCAAAAGCAATACGAAATTGCGCTCAAGACGCATGCTTTGACGCATGCAGGCATCAACAAGACCACTGCGTCGATTGCCGAGCGCTACCATTGGATTCGCATCAAAGAGACCGTGTCGCAAGCCATACGCAACTGCACGAGCTGCAAGGAAGCCGCCAAACCGGCCAAATCAAGCACACCCTCCAAAGCTTCCGACCAAACAAGTCCCGGCGCTGTGGAGCAGCATCAACCGCCACTCCTCTCCCCCGCCACAACCGAAAACGCAAACCTCCAGAATGCCATGCAAGAGCAACAGCAACAACACGCTTCAAACGACCAAATGGACATTTCGCACTTTGACTACTCGAGTATCCCCGTCGACCCAGCCATCATGACGGACATGTATTCTTCCGCCAATGCAGGTGTAGGAGCAACGAACTCTGCGTTTGGAAATGAGGGCGCGCAGCAAGAAGTGCAGAGTCATGGGGGCATGTATGGCGCGCAGATGTATGGCGATGACGCGGATGCGCAGTTGCAGGCTGAGTTGGCTAGTGAGATGATTACTAGAGCTGCTGGGGGTGATGAGTAGAGGTGTCTTTGTGAAGTGTTTTGCTTCTTTGCTCGTGGTGGTCTAATGGGCATCGTTGTTGATGAAAGGATGTCAACACTGAAGAATTGAAATGATGTCTCGAGAGTTCCCACCATGTTCCCTTTTCTCGTTGCTTTTCGTTTTTTGCTGTAGTGCTGTGACCAGTGACTGCTCGTATCTTGCAGTGATAAGATTAGCGCTTGGCTGCAAACCTCGTCGATATGATGTGACAAGATATGACTTTATATACATCCCTGTTCATGCCGATTGACTGGCTGATGCGAACAGCAGTCATCACCTCCCTCGTCTCCTAATGCTTTACACTTCCATGGCGGTAATTTGATGACCCAAGCTCAAGAGAGTTCTTGCTTCTAGAGTATGTCACATCTGCAGTTGCAACTCCCGCAAAACAAGTCAGACAGAACCAAGATCACTACACACCACAGACACCCACCAAAAACAGAGATTACAAGATGCCATTGCCTAAACTACACAAAGCAACCCCCACCAACCCCCTCCCTTCTCTTACCCCCATCCATCACACCCCTAAAACCCAAACCCCTTCTTAATCAACCCCGTCATTGCCCCCCTCTTCTGCCTATTAACAAACTTACTCACATCGTCCGCCCACCCTTGACTATTGTTCTCAAGACTCTCCATCGAATCCCCCATAATATTCAACTTTTCCGTGCGTTCTTGGAGTTGGCGTTGCATGTAGGCGCCCCAGCCTTCGTTTGCTGCTTGTGCTGATGACGAAGCAGAGGTTGGGCGGCGGGAGGCGGCGAGACGGGAGGCTTCGTCGGCGCGGGATTGGGCGAGCATGCGTTTGGAGGGAGGACGGGTGGGGCCGCCGACTAAGGGTGTGTTAGTGGAGGGGTCTCGGGGAGAGGTGAAGGGGATGGGGGAGGGGAAGAGGTACTTAAGAGGTCCATGTCTGCGGGTGTTACGTATTGGGTTCCTGCCACCCATTGGAAGTTTGAGATTGTGGGGCGAGGGGGGATGAGGGCTTCGGGGTTGAAGAGCTTGTCTAGGGATTTTGGCCTGAGGAGCATTAGATTGATATTTCAAAACACTGTTGGCAAAAGATTATTTTGACTTACAGCAGTTGGCCTGTTCCCCACATGTTGATCAGAGCCATCTCAGAGGGACCGGTCCAGCCAAAGATGTCTCCATTGGGGATGATGATGGAATCGGCAAAGCGTCTGGTGTCCAGGATATGCGATACGTTGATGGAATTCAGCTCTCTCAGCGCAGGCAATGTATAAGCACGCACGGTGCCATCGCCAAACAGGCCAGCAAGCACGTAACCTTGATCTTGGAATCTGACCACAGCCGCTGACTCGCAGGAGTAGCTGTCGAAAGTCTTGTGGGCGCCCTTTGAGGTCGCTGGACGGAAGATACGTGCTTCGGCTGTGGTCACGGCGACAAGAACGCCATCGGTCTTTACGCCGTTACGGAGGTTGGCTACAGCGTCAGGGGTTGCGGACGCTGGTTTGCCTGTGTGAGTGTCGACGGGTGACATGTGGATGATTCGTCCATCAAAGGAGGTGACGCCCTTGAAATCGACGCAATAACGTCCGCTGCTGTCAGGGATGAGCTTGAAGGTTGCTAGTCGACCTAGGTTAGTACCAGCATGCAAGTTTACGCTGGAATAGTTTTCATCCTCGAGAGTCATGACCTAGAGACGCATCAGTATCGCACGAGCAGTCAATGTACATCAGACACTTACACTAAATTGCAGTTGCGTCACCCACTCTGGCTTATCCGCCGGATGACTGCTCTTACGACGTAGTGTGCCGAGTTTGTCGCCTTTGCCAAACTCAGCAGTTGTGCCAAGGTGGATGATAGCAGGACCTCGCATATCAATGACAGCAAGTTTGCCTCCTTCCGAAGCAGCAGCAACGAAGCCAACCTCGCTGGTCTTGACTGCAGTGATAGGTCCGCTCTGCAAATCAAGCAACGTGAATGGACACAGTCCCTCTTTCAAACTGGGATCGGCTCTGTCGATGATGTTGGTGAGAGCATTGGGACGATTTCCACCAGCAGACGGAGGCACTTCACGGCCAAAGTTTCTGTTGTGGCCCCAGCGGAAGACAACGACTTCGCCGCTCCTGGTACCTGCTGTAAACTCCCCACTCGCGCTCGCCAGAGAGGTATTGGTGATGTCGACACCCTCAATACGCCCCACAGCTCGACCGACACCTGCTTCGAGGATCTTGTCGTTCTCCAGCTCGTCACCATGACCTGCATCCCATAACCTGACCGTGCCATCTGCATGCATTGTTTGAATGATGTTTCGATTTTCGTATCGCTTCAGAGGATGTGTTTGCTCGACGCCACCCTTGAGGATCTGAGGGCCCTGATTGCGAGTCTCGGTCATGCCTAGCCATCTGACTCTGTCGACAGTAGTGACATTTGCACGTCTAATAAACGGATGAACAAAAGTCATAGACACGTGCAACTGATTCGTGGGAGTGATGGGTATTCCGCTTGGGAAGCTGAGCGTGATTACCTCTCCAGACGACAGGAGCGCTAGGACGGCGATAGGATCTTGAGCGCCAGCAAAGTGTGGCGATTCTCGAGGGATGAGGCAGAAATCGACTACTTCAGCATTAGGCGGGGTCGGAAGTACTCTTTGTCGGCGAGGTGACTCCAAGTGGTCAGCAAGAACATCCCAGCTCGAAGTAGCGTAGTTTGGTGTTCGGCCCAGCTCAAAGAATGTCATGCCTTTTGTCGGCATAGTCGTGTCTGCACCGCCGGCAATAAGAAGTGCTGTGTCATCAGGGTCCTTATTTGCACACCAAGCAACCTTGAAGATGGGCTCTTTTACCGATACTGTCGACCCAAGAGTCGTGGCACCCTTGCCTGGAATATTGATGTGTGTCTCGCTAGTCGTTCTGGCCATGATAATTCTGCCATCTTTGGGATCCCAAAATACCATCGAGCTGTCATCATGTCCAGTCAGAATGAAAGTGCCAGTAGGATGCCAAACTGCTTGGGTCAGTTTCGGCCAGCGAGGGGTTCTCGACGTTGAAGGGTCTGCATGACCACCTGGTGCTCCAGGAGGCACCTCGTATTGAAAGAACTTTTGAGCTTGGTTCAGTTTGAAGGAGAAGGTGACGGCACCATGAACATAGCCGATCAGAAGCTTTCCAATATCTCTGGGATGGAACTGAATACTGACGACTGGTGAAACTCGTACTCTCGAATCGCGCTCAGCCCATAGATTTGGGATTCGGAAAGGAGCGGCTCCCTCCCTGTCCATGTCGTACGCAAGAACATCTCCAGATTGCATACCAATCAAGGCATAGTCCAGTGCGGGATCTGTGGCGATGCACGTAGCGACACCGGGCGGTGAATGAGATCCGATCAGTTTCTTTGCCTCAAGCGAGTAGAATGACAAGTCGTTTTTCGAGTCCAGACAGACCAGCTTGTCGGCACAGAACTGTATCTGCTTGGCTGACGCTCGCTGAGGTAGATCTAGTGTGACGGCCACTCTACCTCTGCCGAAGATGTAGATTTGTCCAGGTCCGAATTTGCTGTCCTTTGTGCCCACTGCCAGCAGTGATTGCACAGGGTCGTAGGCGATGGCTCCTATCTGACTGTTGATTCCATAGCGCTCGATGTCATCGATAGCGACATGCTCGGGCGTTAGTCCGGCAGAGAGATCATTCTGAATACCGGCCTGCTTGCCTCGAATAAAGCCAGCCATTTTCTCTTTTGTCGGTTCGAGAAGTTGTGATTATTTAAGGGTTGTTCTCATGTTCTCGAAAGAAGTGGTCTGCCTAGACATTCGTTGTCGCCAAGGTCGGATGGAAGCTTGGGGCATCCACTTGTTTCAGGAATTTTGGTGGTTTGCAGCCTCCTCGCTTTCATGCACGCGCGTCAGTATAGGGATGATCGACTCGCGACGTTTATAATATATCATACAGTATCGCGCAACGAGTAGAGAATAAACCCACGGATAGAAGGGCTGCTCAGACCAGACAGACACCTGCGGAACGTCTCTCTCTTGCTTAGACCTCATCAAGCAGCGAGAAACACAGGAACACAGATGTGTAGATGTGATCCAAATTGGCAACTCCATAAGCTTCGACAATTTACAGAGATCGAAGAAACAGGGACAGAGCATAATGTGATCGGTGTCAATATGTTTATTCTTAAAGTGGTATCGAATCGAAAAGTAAACTCTTCCGTTGAGTTGAACAGAAAAACACCCAGAAATGCGTACTCCCAAACCATTATCGTGAAGCTTTTGATCCCTTTCCCAACAGCGCCGTGCATGAATCATGTAGAGATGAGAAGTTGGTGCATCTTCTAGTGGACCATAACATCGCCCTGCTGCTGAGGAGGCTGGGGCTTCTCAGTAGCGCCAGTTGGGGCAGCAGTGTCAGTGTCCATCTCGTCGGCAGCCTCTCCCTCGGCCTCACCTTCACCTTCCTCCTCCTCTTCGTCCTCATCTTCGCTGGCGCTGCTCTCGGCTTCAATGTCCTCGCTGCCAGCATCCGAGACCTCGTCCTCTTCCTTGGGTTGTTCGACGGGGTTGGCTTCGGCCATTTCAGCGTCCTCGCCATCCTTGACCTCGGGCTCGCCTTCAACCTCGACCTCGTCCTCTTCAAGCTCCTCAGCACCGTAAGCGGCCTCATCGTCGTCCTGGTTGTCGGCGTCAGGCTGCTCAGGGGGGAATTCGGCAGGAGCGCTGGCCTCGCTGTCCCACTTGATGGCGAAGCGGGTGACACGGGGCTTCTCAGCCAGGATGCTGCGGCGGACCTTTTCGACAACGGCCTTGGCAGGAGGTTCGGCGATGAGTGCCTCATCGGTATACTCGTTGTTAACGTAGTAGCCGACACGCACGAACTCGCGTCCGTCGTAGCTGCAGGTCAAGAGGATGACGGTGACGCCGAGGATGTCGCTGTTGGGGATGCGGTTAAGGTCTGGGGGGTCGGCCTCAAAGACGAACTTGTTGACACCGACGGGGATGGGGCCGACAAGAAGAGAGTCGAGCTCTTGATCATACTCGGAGCTGGAGAGAGAGGTCAGTAGGAGGGTCAAAAGGTGGGAATGTCTGCAAGACTCACGAGGTGGCAGAGCCGACGTAGGTGAGCTTCCACTCGAGGTCCTTGTCCAACTTCTCAAGACATTCGAAGGTAATCTCGAACTCGTAGGGCGAGGTGAAGGGGGCAGGGTTGTTGCGCACAGCAACGTTGAGCAGCGACACGGCGGCCATGTTGATGGATGTGATGTGATGAGATGAGAATGGGAGAGATGCAGCGGTCTTAATAGTCGGAGAAGGATGCAATCGATGTGGATGCGATGGAAGAAAGGAGATACGTCTAAGCGTGGAGGTGAATGCAGAAAGGCAAAAAGTGACCAAGTCGTGAGAGCAAGCAATGTTTGGCTCGACATTCACAGTGAAGGTCGGCCTCGCGTCTCGCGATTTCGTGTTCGCGCATTCCCAATTTCTTCCCAATCTGGCATGTGACGTCGAGCTACTCCTTCTCGACCTCTGTCTTTCTTCTGTCTTTCTTTCACCTCGCTCAAACCACCGCTCCCTAGTCCAAATGTCTTACCAGCTGCTCCGCCCTCTATTCTATCCTTTCCCACGCATCTCAAGATGACGATTTCTGATATTCACCATGCTGGATCCAGTGCATAGACCCCTCCAGAGCTCGCTACCGTCGGCGTCGGCACTTTTGTAAAGCCACCAAATTTCAATCTTCCAACAACAAGCCGCTTTAGCTCATCTGGGAGAGCGCCAGACTGAAGTCAACTTCTGTCCTTTCTTGCTCTTATGAGCAAAGAGTATTCTGGAGGCACTGTGTTCGATCCACAGAAGCGGCAGCGATATGTCTTTTGTTCCAATGTCTATGTTTTGTGTACTCCGTATCCACGTAGCATTGGGCATACCTTTTGCCTTGGCCAGACTCATATAATAGCAAGCCAAGTATCTCATAGCCACTCAATAACGGTAGACTGTTGACAGACCGTGGTCTAGCCTATGATCATACTCCTGTGAGAACATATGCTTGAACAACTATGGAAGGCAGGTAACCATATCCATGAACGTATGCCCTACCTCTGAGAAAACAGGCCCGACCTCTCTTTCTCAAGCCTGTGGTATATAGTTGGCGAATAGCTTCCACATCACCAGCCAAACCAGCATTGTCACACGTTCAGAGTCGACGATGTTATAGCATGCCGATCCTAGCCGAGCAGCTGCATGATTTCTGAACGAGAGATGCCATCAAGGGATTCATTCGCTCAAGGTCGTACAGGCCATCGAGGACGAGTGAAGTTGAGGCTTCGAAGGCTTGCTTCAGTCCAGTCAGATCAGGAGTGTCATGAGAAAACTGAGTAGAATGCAGAAGTCAGAATTCAGCGATCTCTGTCTCGACGCTCATTAGAGTGGCCAAATTGCACACCCGTCGAGTCTCAAGTCACTCGAGTTGGATGGTAAAGGTTGAGGGAGGAAGAGTCAGGATCAGAGTCAGTGCGCTTGTGCGGACCGATAGCCACCGATTGCGGCAGCGGGTGCTCCGTAAAGCTCCTTGGGCACAAAATTCAGCTCCATACCACGCCAACAATGCAAGCTCTTGCCTCATGAGAAGCACGAGTCCGGCCAAACGAACTGCCGTGTATCGCTATATAACCATCGAACATGCCCTCATAGTTACAGATCCATGTATGGAAGGAGGATGGACAATGTGGCTTTATTCGTGGTTGCCAAGTAGGGTTATGTTTCCAGACTTGGACTCCGCGTCCGGAGCTGGTCAGAAAGCCAAAAGACGCCCGCATGGGCAAAAAATCCTGCCCCACGGTGCTACTTATTGCTCATAGCTGTCGCCTCCCTTCTTTGTTCCTCTCAACTTCTTCTTGTCGTTACACACACATATATACACATCATGTCAACTTACGCCCTTTCCGAGAAGCACCGCGATGTAAGTATTCACCGCGACGGTTGCCATTGAGCTCGAGTACTGACTATGAGTAGCTCATGGAGAAGTCTCTCGTCGAGACCGATCCTGAGATCGCCGAGATCATGAAGAAGGAGATTCAGCGCCAGCGCGAGTCCATCCTTCTGATTGCCTCGGAGAACGTGACCTCCCGCGCCGTCTTCGATGCTCTGGGTTCGCCCATGAGCAACAAGTACTCGGAGGGTTACCCCGGTGCCCGCTACTACGGCGGTAACGAGCACATTGACGCCATTGAGCTCACTTGCCAGGCTCGCGCCCTCGAGACCTTCGGCCTTGACTCTGAGAAGTGGGGTGTCAACGTCCAGTGCTTGTCCGGCTCTCCTGCCAACCTCCAGGTCTACCAGGCCATCATGCGTCCTCACGACCGTCTGATGGGTCTTGACCTGCCCCACGGTGGTCACTTGTCTCACGGCTACCAGACTCCCCAGAGAAAGTAAGCAATTGCCTTTTCCAAGCTCCTGCAGAAACCTCCTTCTAACACTCTACAGGATCTCTGCTGTTTCTACCTACTTCGAGACCTTCCCTTACCGCTGCAACCTCGAGACTGGCCTCATCGACTACGAGCAGCTCGAGCAGAACGCTCTCATGTACAGACCCAAGGTCATCGTTGCCGGTACCTCTGCCTACTGCCGTACCATCGACTACAAGCGCTTCCGCGAGATTTGCGACAAGGTCGGCTGCTACCTCATGGTCGACATGGCTCACATCTCCGGTCTGATCGCTGGTCGCGTCAACGACTCTCCCTTCCCCTACGCCGATATCGTTACCACCACCACCCACAAGTCGCTCCGTGGTCCCCGTGGTGCCATGATCTTCTTCCGCAAGGGTGTCCGCAAGACCGAGATGAAGGCCGGTAAGGAGATCCAGACCCTCTACGACCTTGAGGGTCCCATCAACTTCTCCGTCTTCCCTGGTCACCAGGGTGGTCCTCACAACCACACAATCACTGCTCTCGCTGTTGCCCTCAAGCAGGCCCAGTCCGACGAGTTCAGACAATACCAGCAGCAGGTCATCAACAATGCCAAGGCCCTCGAGGTTGAGTTCAAGAAGCTCGGATTCACCCTTGTCACTGGTGGTACCGACAACCACATGGTCCTCATTGACTTGAAGCCCTTCTCCCTCGACGGTGCCCGTGTTGAGGCTGTGCTCGAGCAGATCAACATTGCCTGCAACAAGAACACCACCCCCAGCGACAAGTCTGCCCTGACTCCTTACGGTATCAGAATTGGTGCCCCCGCCATGACCTCTCGTGGTATGGGTGAGGACGACTTCAAGCGCATTGCTGGCTACATTGACCAGGCCATCAAGGTCTGCAAGTCTGTCCAGGCCGACCTGCCCAAGGAGAACAACAAGCTCAAGGACTTCAAGGCCAAGGTCGCCTCTGGCGAGGTTGAGGAGATCAAGAAGCTCAAGTCTGAGATTGCTCAGTGGGCCACCACCTTCCCCCTGCCCATCTAAGCGCACCAAGCTAGCATACTAGAGTTTTGATTGCATTTAATGGCGTCTTGGGATGACACGATTCAACATGGGATAAAAATGGAAGGAGGGGTGTTGGGTTACGAAAAGCAGAGACAGCTTCAACCTGTGCTCTTGCTATGATACCAGGAAACTAGAGTTTCCAGAGCTAGAAAAGCGACATGACAATCTATTACAGATCTGAATCATTTTTACATCAAATCGTCTTCACATTGTCGTTCCTGCCGCCTGTGATTACATCTTGAAAACTTCATGCTTTCTTTGACCGGCGTCCATTCAAGATGTCGATGGAGTCTTGACCTCGCTGAGCATTGTGCGCACGTCAGAGGCCGACGGGAAGCGGGTGCGGGCGGTTCCCTGATTTTAGCGCGGTCGGCGTGGTTCCCCACGCAACCGCGTATTTACAAACGATCATCACGGTGCCTAGTCGAAGGAGGCTGGGGTGGCAGGAAATTCATTTAGCACTTTACCAACCTCGCCATTTTGTGCGTGCAGCAAAAGAGACAAGGGATACACGCGCCGCGCTTCCATCACCTTCTTCTCACTTTTGACTTCCTCTCTGCGAACCTGCGTTACATACGGTTTTCTGGACGATACAGCATCTTAGCGGCTTTTTGCAACGGCTATCCATTCTCCACGTTCAGGCAACCCAAACCTCCACATTCCACGAGTCAAGACAACCAAAAGGGCACGACAAGATCAAGGGACCATTGTGTGTAGACACATCTGCATCCCTCCAGCCTCTTCGGCAGCACGCAGGACATTGTCTGAGGAGACATTCCAGAGAGAGCCATGGCTCCTGGTATTGGCTTTGCCGTCGGCATCCAACGTCTGATACCGTTTATCGGATACCACCACATTCTTATGATCTTGATCGCCGTTGCCATCATCCTTCTTTGTGAGTAGAGCCGAACTGCATCGATGCCATTCATCGCTAACAAGCATGGCTCACAGCATTATTGCTGGCAGGATGCTCATCAAGTTCACCACTCATACCGGGCATCTTCCTCATCGACTTTTACTATCAAACATACACGCCGACGTATGACCCGGCTCAAGTAGATCCAGGTGTCACTGCCGCCATTGCCAACATTGTTGGACAAACCCAGCTCGAGGTCAGAGTCGGATACTTTGGCCTATGCATTGCTTCCGATGCAGGCAACTACCTTTGCTCCAACAATGCGACCTTACTGGCGGAACAGATCAGCATCGACAAAGATCCCATGAACCTGATCTGGGTTGCCAACACCTTCAAGAACTCTGTCGTCTTTCCCTGGCTGATGTAAGTAAACACATGTTTGAAAGTGATACGATCTGTTGCTTACTTGGGTTCAAACAGTATCATTGCCATCATCTTCGCCTTCCTCTGCTTCCTCCTTCTCGCCTCCTTCCCTGGCTGGCATGAAGAGCGTGACCGCGCCACTGGCTCCGAAGTCGACGTGAAGCCCTTTCCTTCACGCCCAGTCTCACAATCAGCCCTCGCACTTGTCTTCATCGCCTCTGTCTTTGTCTTGGTGTCTGTGCTATGGCAACATACAGCGTCAGTCGCCGCGGCACAAGTCGCTCAAGACATGGGCAACGGCAGCATAAAATCCGGAGTTGGAACCTCCGCCATGGTGTTGGGTTGGTTCAGCTTTGCATTATTGCTCATCGTCACCATCGGTCTGTTGGTCATGATTTTGAGCATCCATCTCTTGGACAGATTGACGGACGAATGAGCTTGATAAAGATTGTACGACACCGCAACTACACACCACAAAAGCATGATATGAGACTACAGGAAGTCTTTGGACATATGCATCATGATCACGACGACAGGGCATTGACCCTCTTTTTGCCGGAACACAGCAGCGCTCTATACCCAACACTGTTTCTGCGCTGCTCTTACTTTTTACTTTTTGTTTTCTCCTTCTGCATCCTGTCTAGGTTTGATGACCTGGCCTGGTTTCCTTTTTTTGCGTTGCCAGCGAGCAAGCCATTTTTCTTTTTTCGGCATCCTTTGGGGTCTTGATCGTAATTTGCATCTCCGGAGCATTTTTGGGGACCGAATGCTTTTGAATTTTGTGTTTTTTTTTCTTCTTGTTTGCACCAAATTGAAAGAGCAAAAGACGATGGATCGTAGGTCTGGACCAAATCTTTCTTTGTACATGACAGGACCTTGAGAAAGAGATGAGAAGAGACGATTATATAGACGAATTGACAATGAGATTGAAGAAGAAATTGATTACCTGAACTCATGTTTTTATTTGGTGCTTCTTTGACTTTGTGGTTGTGAATCACCGCATCTAGATTTCATACTGTAAGCACCTTTGGACAACAGTCGCAAACACCTACTCTACATTGCAAGAAGAAGTGCTTTTCGCAACGGAGAGTCATCACTCTGTCTCAGTAGTAGCAGGAGATGAACTCGGCATCACCAAAGCAAGCATTGACATGACTCCGTGGTCATCAACGGGTAGGGCCCTACATATCTTGTCAACCATCTCCACTGGAAGAATTGATGAGCAAATCTCTCATCGGCAGCAATGTGCAGCATTCACTCTTCCCATCAACGAAACATTCCTCAAACATGACTCATCATTCATCAATCGTTACATATTCATCACATATTGATTACAAACCTCATTCTCACCATCCAAACCATCGTTTTCCATCTCCACCACACTTCCCTTGGCTCCATCAAAACAGGACCATAACCACCACACCACTCTTCACCACCCCAGCAATCAAAAGCCCTACATATGCCATGTCTGCACTTACACATCCCGCACCCACAAACGCACCCCCCAACACCGCTACAAAGAACAACAGCCGTCTATTCCTCGCCCCATTGCTCGTTGAAAAAATATTGCTGTCGGTAGCGAGCTGCACAAGCGCCCCCGTCACCATTGTAGTATTCAGATCTGGGATTTTGAGTGTGAGGGCCAGAGTCACCTGCGCCGCTGTTGCGATACTTAGTAACCCCACAATGGCAAGAGCATAGCCATCACTATTTCCTTGTCTGGGGATTTGATATTGCAGTCCAGCAGCAACGAATACGAGACCAGTGGATATGCAGTGGGAAACCACACACCAAGCACGACTCGAAGTGCCTGCACATCTCCCCAGATACCCAAACAAGACTGCAGAAACAAAAAACAAAGAGATGGAAATCGCGATATTGGGTTCGGTGGACGTGACGGAGGTATGTCGGAGCGCTGCCAGAGCGAGCAAGATGGTGTTGCCGGTTTGCTTGGACACAAACACCGAATACGCGGAAAAGGTGACGGCGTCGAGGATCCCCGTTGCAAAAGATAGAGCCAGGAATTGTGCTTGGATGTATGAAGATGAGGGATTGATGCGGTGATTGAGGTATGCGGAAAAGCTCTGTGGACGAGGGGATGGAGTGGTGAGTGAAGAGGCAGTGGCTGAGGTGTCGGTGCTGTCGTGTCGGTGTTTGAGGCGCAAGAGTTGGGCTTCGAGGTCTGCTGGGTTGTTGATGTCGAGAGTGAGAGTAGGCGTGCGGGAAAGAGTTGGTGTCGTGGTAGTAGTAGCGGCAAGGGTTGTTGGTGAGCAAGAATCTCCTGACCTCAACTCTGCCATATCTGATATGATATTTGTGATGCCTGAACTCGAATCAAAAAAGAGAACAAAAAGAGTATCTACTTGCAGTTCCTGAGGTTCCATTACAAGTGATTATATATCACCATCTTGCCTCTTTCTTTTTGCGATTGTGTGATGTGATGCGTATCACACTACTGCACCCCGTTTCACCAGTCGCAGAACTTACATGTTGTTGAACAGATCGTCTTTTCAGCCAAGACTCGGGAGACTGGAGTTGCAAGAAAGCTGTGAGACTCCACATCTCTGAACGGACCGATTGTGACATCTGGAGATGGCACAGATCACACAGGCGATCTTCCGGAGTCGTGGAGATGTAGATAAGACGAGGTGTATCGGCCGAAGGAAATGGTGCCAAGGTGAATTGTAGACCTCAAAGCTAGACCCTGAGATGCCAGGATGGCGAATGAGATGAAAGGATGGTTGTACGCAAGATAGTCCTTATAGCGTGTTGAATATCTCGGATTGCGTGTTAAGGAAAATCAGCTTGTTCTTGGCTCACCTAGTAGTCTCCTTTATATCATCATCGTGGCTCATCTCATGCAGATGAAGCACAGCAGTGACAACCTACTCGGACACTTCCTATCTCCCCTAAACGCTCGAACCAACAAGAATCACATACCGATGATGCCATCAGATACACGCTCCAGCAATCAAGAATCTGCAAATACCTAGAGGCAGCCAAGAAACCTTTTCGTTCATCTTCCACGAACCCCCGAGGAACAGACTATGGGGGAGGCAGTGAACATTGCTTTGTACGGCCGCAAGATGAACCAAGGACGATCGTTGCAAAGAAGCAGTTCGTGTCTCAACAAAACAGATGGGAAAGTGGAGGTTTCTGCGAGTCGCAGTCGTTAGATAGAAGATCAGGGTCAGTGCTTGTTCTTGGCCAAGGCAGCTGTCTTGGCTTGCATGTGAAATGTTTATTGATCCATTGGGCTAGGCCTTTGGTGACGAAATCTGAATAGAGCTCTTGAAGATCTAGTACATCAAGCTTGTGCGAAGAAATACCACGGCGGACATGGCACATATGCTATACCAGAGGGCAAGAAGCACGAAGGAGTGAAAGCAATACCAAGCATTTTCATAATCTGGCCCAATGTGTCACCAAAAAGCCACTCCTGGGCCAGGGCATATGAGCCATTCCCAAATATTGCAGGCAAGTCTCTTCGAGCACATGTTGCGTCTGAGAAGGTGCCGAGTTCTGTAGACGAAGCTTCGGGAGTGATGATGTTTCTGCTTCTATCGGGCATATGTGCTTCTATACAACTATGCACCTCTACAATACGCTGCGTGGTTTAACATAGCTCAGTTATCAGTGGGCTTGTGAGCCTCGACTTGGGATTGACCCCAGACGTTCGGTCTGTGATGGCAGAAATTAGCGTGTGTTGAACCTCTTAGAAGGAAAGAGGATTAACATACCTTGTAAACAGCATCTTCAGAATCTCACTATAGTTGCCATCATCTCTCTTTCTGCCTTCGAGCCATTTGCTCAAATCTTCTTTGAGGTCGGTTTCGTCCCTGCCCGTGACATCGATACCGCGTTCCTCGCATGCTATGCGGGTTTCCTCCGTACTGAGTGTCAAGTGACTGAGTACTTCGTCCTGGAGCAACAGCTCATCGTCAATGTGCAGATAACCAAGATGCCTCATCAACTTTACGGGAAACAGAGGGTGATGAACACCCATAGAGTCGAATAGTCTGCCGCCAATACCCAGAACACGTGAGACATGCAGAGACTGCGGTTTCCCGAGTTTGGCAAGGTGTTGAGCTGTTCGCATGGCGGTGTATAATCTGGGGAGGGCCTTTTTGCCGCCAGCCAGAGATGTAGGCATGGCGGCTTCGTCGTCTTCTGCAGGTTTTGGAGTTGCTAGGCCCTCGCGGAAGGACTTTTTCCGTCGCTCTTCCACGCCCTTGCGCATATCTTCAATCTGCTTTGGAATCCTGCAGGTGCGTGGCACGGCGGAAGGCACAAATGGCACAATCAGCGGCAACCACTCTCCAAACAGGGCAACCATCAATGCAAAGGGAGGCAGCTTCCTGGTATCGTACTGCTCTCGCATCAACAGTTGAAAGTCCGTCCTCGTCAACTTTTGCTTCCCGGCATTCTCATAGTAAAATTCCAAGTGTGCGAGCAGAGGCCTGGGCATGTTTGGCAGGCCAGCGGCGCGGTTCTCGGCGATGATTTGTGCCTTGAGGGCTTTTGCGCGCTTGCGGTTTGCCCATGTTGCTTTTACGCCGTTCCAGTAGAACTTGCCGTACGTGCGGCCGATTTGGAAGAGGTGGGCGGGTGTTGAGCGGTCGCCTTTTTCGGGGAGGTTGAGAGGAGGAGGTAGAGTGGAGAGGGGGCCATTGATGCCATCTTCGTCCGGTTGGGAAGGCTCTTTGGGAGGTAATTCTTTGGTCTTTTCGTCTACGTTTGAGGATGGCGGTTGGGTCGAGTATGGCTTGAAACTTGTGGCGCTGAGGATGTGGTTGCGCTGGGAGAGAGGGCGGAAGGATTGTTGTTGGAGCGAGAAGAGTATAGAAGTCGCCCTTCGCGGGGCCGAGATCGTGGTCGTCATTGCATTGGTGGTTGGACAATTGCTGGTTAAAGGTCGAAGGTCGAGAGGCAGCTGGACCAAGTCAGTCGTGTCGAGAGTGACCCGCGACGCAACAATTTGGTGCAATCGATACGTCACTACAAAAACAATGCAACAAAATGGAGATTAAATATGCTTTTTCGTATTCGCATGCACTTCACATGCTATGGCTACTTGGGCAGCATCATGACATACTCTCTCTCGCTGTCGCCAAAGCCCACGACATCGCCGTCGCGTAGCTCAATGTATCTGCTGCCTCCGACCTTGTCGCCATTCAGTCGCGTTCCGTTTGCGCTGTCCAGGTCGATGAGATATGGCTTGACCTTGCTCAGCTTGTCTCCGTACTCGTTTGTCTTTGTGATGTGTCTGAATTGAACCACGGCGTGCTGCTTGCTGATGCTCGGGTGCTCCAACTGGAAATCGACAATTGCTTGGTCGCGTCCCATGAGCCAGCAGCTGCGCGAGTAGAGGTGGATCGTGTCAATCATGTCTTTGCCCTTGAAGACGAACATGCGCCATTGCTCCTTGGTCGATGGTTTGCGCGCCTCGGGCGGTTCGTGGTATTTAAGCACTGTATTCGTGCCGGCCACCGTGTTCGCTTCTTTTGCAAGTAACCCCGTCGCATTGAAGTTGGGCTTCTGCTTCTCTACCACCGGCTCTGCAGGAGCAGCATCGTCTCCCTGGCGGAACTGGTCTTGTTGCGAAGGTAGAGGGCCACGAGGGCGGCGCGGCGGGGGTGACTTTGATTGCGAGTAAGAGTGTCTTCTGCGTTTTGGCGGCGGTGACGGCGACGCGTCGTCTTTTCGTGAACCTCGTTCTCTGTCGTGTCTTCGCCTCGGGCTCCTTGAGCGACTGTTGTGTCTTCTCCTCCTGTCTCTGCCATCATCATCGTGTCGGCGGCTCCGTCTGTCTCTTTCTCTCCTGTCGTCGTCCCTGCTCACCGATATCCTCCTACGATCGTGTGGCCTGTCAGAGCGCCTGTCTCTGCTATCGCGACGCCTCCTACGGTCTCCATCTTCTGAGTCCATTGTGAAGTGATTGTCAAAGTGAAAGAGCATCCAGTCGCTAAATTAAACACCTTCGGCCGGCCATGACGCCGAGTCTTGGCGCCCGACTCGAGGGTCCAAAACTTCTTTTTCGCTCGCCTTCACCTTCCTTCCTTGTTCAAGCACCATCCTCACCAAAGCTGCGTTTCTTTGCTTCCACACTGACACGGCCACGCTTTACCGCGCGCCGTGTCCTCACACACTTGCAAATGAGAAATTCGGAGTAATCTTCACAACCAAATCACTCACCTTGCAACGCTTTCACGAGTTGCGCAAGCTCTGAGTCACTGCCTGCGAGGGCCTGACGTGACACGTCTGCATCTGGCATCAGAAATTTCAGAACGTCTTGACCTCTTGGACTCGTTTCGAGAGGGAGAGCTCGCGTTCTATGGGAGCCGGTGCGAAGATTGTGTGCGAGTCCATGACTTGCGATACTTGAGTGCAATACGCAGCGTTTTCTTCTTCGTTGAAGGGAATAATTCGATTCCGATTACTCGGGTGAGGATGGTGTTTCAACCTTTTTTTTTTTTCGGTTAGCATTGGAGAGACCACCTGTCCGTGGTGCTGACTACGAACCTCATGTCTTTGTTGCATGAGAGCCGAGAGTCTCTCACAACTTTTTCGATTGCGCTTCTTGCGTTGGTCGTTGGAGCATATCTTGAACTAGGAGCTATTCAACATGCGAGCTCGAACTTTTACAGCATTACGAAATCTAAAAAAACACATTCGCGTCTCAATCCATACCCCCTACTCAACTTGAAGACGCTCTACATCGGGCTCGACTTTCTGGACCGGATCGTGATGGTTGTGTGCCTTCCAAACTCGGGCATCCGCTATGTTGGTCTTTTTCCTAGGCGTCCTTCACAATGTGCATTGTTGCCGCCAAAGAGGAAGCAGCCATCAATCGTCTCTCGTTGCTCCCTCGGCCCTCGAACCGTTCTTCTTTCATGCCTTGTTTGACCTCTTTCAACCTCCTCCATTGTCCTTTGTCTTCCCGTCAATGGCTTTGTCTGCATACTCGAAATCCATTGTTCATTGTTCCAATCACCAACAACCACGAGCGCAGCGCTTTACTACAAATGCTGTATCTGTGCTCCCAAGTGGTGTTCTACAGCTTCACCAACTTTCACGAACGTTAACACAAACTCAAACTCAATACAATGTCTTCCTTCACCAATGTCGATGCTGCCGGTCAGCCTTCGATTCTGAATGATATGACTTTTGGTATTGAGCTTGAATTCTTGAGCTACACGCCGCGCAATGTCAGAGAGGGCCCTAGGGGTCATCTTACGAGAGCCCTTCAGACGCCCGTCACTCTCCGCTGCAAAAATTGCAACGAGGAACATTGGTGGAAGTTGCCCGTCGAAGGAATTGCTCCTGGAAATCCTCCTCCCTTTTCTTCTTGGAAGTTGATGCGCGATTCTACAGTCAACCCCACCGCTGATGAGAAAGCTAATGAGCCTAGGAAATCGCAGTTCTTCCAGATGGAGCTCATTTCTCGAATCATGAACTTCTCCAAGCCTACGCCTTCTTTCCCTCCCCAATCTTACCCCTGCACCAATGAGCCATTCGAGTGGGACACTTATACTGAGATCAGCGTTGTTATTCAGAGAGTTCAGGAAGCCTTTTCCGGCCATGGGTTTTGTATCGCTAACAACAAGAACACTGGTCTCCACATCCACTTCAGCAACGGTAAGGTCCCACCTCCTGTCAAGACCTCATTGGGCATGTTTGCTGTCTTCACTGCTCTTGAACGTCACTTTGATCAACTCTTGCCAACTTCCAGAAACTGTATTATGCCCTTCGAGGGTGTCACGACCGGTATGATTAGACCGAGACCTGTGTACAAGTACATTCAGGGTGACAGCGATTGGGTTGGCAGCGGTTCCAGGGCTTTTCTCGAAAGTATTCGTGCTGTTGTCAAAAGAGCTATCAAGGATGATCCTGAGTTCAATCGTTCCACTATCACCAACGAGCTGCAGGGTTGCAATCCTCCATCTTGGCTCGACGACATCTCTGAATTTGACGACGTCGAGGCATTCTTGAATTCCTGGCCTGCGAGGGATAGCATGGGTCAGACTCTATCTTATAGAACTATGGCCGTCAACCTTCAGAACCTCAAAACCAGCGTTGGCAAAACCACAATCGAAGTCAGAGCAGCCCCGGGTTCTCTTGATTTCTCCGAAGTTTGGCAATGGTCTCAATTCATGGGTAAGCTCATGCTCTGGCTCTCGACGCCTGGCATTGATCACAACAAAATCATTCTCGACATTTGGGCTAACGGAAACATCCTCGATTTAATCAAGCAGATTGGCGCTTCGCAGAACACTATCGACTACTACACCGACCGTCTCACCCCTGATTGGGCACTAAGGTAGGGGGTACTATAGTATATATGATTTTTTTTAACTATATATAGGGCAGTTTAACGTCTATACCATCTCTATATATGTGTTCTTAGTAATTTATATTCCTATATAAA
>SWBF01000012.1:0-444514 GCA_023848595.1 Aureobasidium sp. EXF-10727 | reverse complement strand
ACGTGGTCACCCACCGTAGTACTAATCTGCCGTTCAACTGCTTATGTATGGCAGAGCGGACGGGATGCCCAGTTTTCAGCTGACTGTGGCCGTATGTGCGGGTTTTGCTAATTCTTCGGTCTATACAGTAAAACACATCAGTTCATGCGAAGTAATTTGACATGCATGTCTTTGATCAGACATATCTTTCCTGATGTGATTAATTGTGACAAATGCAAGAGAGGTAAATAGAAGAGAAAGGTCCGTTATTCATAACATCGTATATATCATAGTCAGATTTTGATCATACAACCATCTACCATCCACCACAAAGAAACAGGACAAAAAGCAATATTCGGGGGTATCGTAGGCCGTGCTCAAGAAAACTGCATCCGGAATGAAGAAGCCAAGAGATGGCAAAAAAAAAAAGACTCAACGCCAACATCCTCGACCAGCAAGGATATCGGCAACGAGCAGCAAGTTCATCATAACAAGATGCTCGCACTCGAGACATCAGAAGCGTCTTCTCGTGGCGATTCCAATGGCAAGTCATAGAATGATGAAAAGGCCATCTTGGCCAACTCGAAATGTGAATGTGCGTCCTTGACGACAAAGCTGAGGATCTCGCAGATTTGACCAAGGCCAATGCCCGTGTAGTGGAGGTCGACACCGTGTGAAAGAATAGTCTCGATCCGAGCACATGACTTCTCGATCCGTGTGAGGCCCAGCACCATTGATGCGCAGCGAAGTGATTGTGTGCTTGTGTTCAATTGTGAGAGGTTTATTTGTGTACTAGAAGAATGTCAGTGTGGGTTTTGGGACACAGAGACAAAGATCGTAACATACAGGCTTTCCCTTATCGTGGCCAATGTCTCCGGAGCCATGACTAGATACTCGCAAACAACATCCTTGCTGAACATCTCAGATGGTGTATCGAGGTCGAGTAGTTCTTGAAAAATGCTCATGTCCACAGAACGGCCGAGCTTCTCCAGTGCCAGTGCTTGTAGCGTCATGGCTGGTTGGATATTGTTGATAGGTTGGATCAACAATGAGATGCTTCTACGCTTGGCTTGAATACTCGATGGTTGGTGGACTGCCATGGCGTAAATGCTTTTGAGATTGGAGTAAGGTCGATATGAGACACGGAGAGAGGTAAAGAACAGCCAGAGCAGAGAATATATCCTGGGATACCCTTGCTATGATTAGGAGGGGTCGACTGATACTTGCAGAGCGCCACAAACTGTCGGGATACTGCCAGCCTTACTAGCGGTCGATCTGCACCAGACATGCGAACGCCGTCGAGCTCTGGGCAGGAGGTGGACCATAGGGTGCGAGCCGGGCGGTGCAGTGGCTTGCCGCATGGTCGTTTCCAGGCCGGCCTGTGGCATCCTGAACAGACAGTGAACCATGTCTTCGTGTTAGCAATGGTTATACCCGAGCAACCTTGACTCATGCAAATGGTGTTTTCGCAACGAAAAAGATTGCCACATAACTCGTGGCGGCGAATCAGATCTCTTGCGCAGCGCGTATCCGTTATGTTTGAGGCTTCCCGAGTCGAAATGGTGGATGCATGTTTTGACAGAGGACGTTCCTGATGGTCTGGCCCAGCCTTGGAGCCGGTTCCTCGGACGCGAAAACCCGTTTTTTCTTCACATGAATTCCTTCGAGACCCTGATCTAGGCTTCTGTTTCACTCAAGTTGCGACGAGTGACAGGTTGCATAAGAGGTGCGGCAAGTTGTAGACCGTTTTCTGCACAGCATAGGTACGAACAGGCAGTCGACCGGCCCTTGTTCCGTGGAATTGTTCATGAATGGAAGGTTTTGAGGTAGTTCGAGCCCACTTGTTCTCAACAGCTAGGGAGACATCGCATTTGGTGTGTATGAAATGCTGCAAAACACCGATCGTGACACCAGGAAGGCGTGCATGGCTGCGGAAGAAGCAGAGATGGGAGGTTGGCGGTGGTCTGTGAATTTCTCCACATTGAAGAAAGAACGTTCCAGACCATGGGCCATCGCGGGACCCCTTCTCAAACCTTCGAGCCTGAACAATCTCCTCTGTTGAGTATGGCACATCGTACAGTAGTACTGCATATGAATCTGTCTCGCTGCTAACACAACTGTACGCAATATTCTGGTAAGCAACTCAGGTATTTGCATGTATGTAAGGACGTAAGGACGGCCATTTCTGTCCGCTCCGATCGCTGCATCTCAATGCCAAGTATTATGCTTACTGTACGTGCACACAGCTGGTAGGTAACTTTGCGCCCGACCTGCGTCTTGTTTGTTGTGGATTATCGTGGTCTCATGAAGCCGTGTGAGTACGACTCCTGTTGATGAGTCTGCGATAAGCTCTATACCTCAGTTGCACTCCTCGATCGTCAAGAAGATTATACTGCCTGCGCACATCCAGACCACCTAACGTTCCCGGGGCCGGAGCAGCGATCAAGCGCTGTCGGGCTCCCCGGCGTGAAGTGCAAGCTGCTCGTCAGCCATTTCATGATTTCAGGCGTTACACCATGCAATCGATCTCGTGCTGCCTCTTTGCTCAAGCCGCGTGGGCGTACTTCTGCCGGCGTTCGTGGCTTGTGCCAAGCAAACACCCTTCTGCATCCCGTTAGTGTAATAACACCTGGAGACGCTCGTACGAGGGGTATGGAGGTAAAAGCCTATCGTCCAATCGTATCAGCATCTTCGAGTACCGAGAGAAGCACCGCACGAGGTGCTGGGCGACCTCTTCTGCGACGCGTGGGTCCTCAAGATAGGCGATAATCATGAGCCAAGGTCATCGGTTCGAATCTAGGCTGAGATGAGCTTTTTGACCCATCCAGCTTCGAGTCGGCGAGAACCCCGCACATCTCGCAGTCCGCTAGATGTGTCACCTTTCTATTCATCACGGTACACAACAACTTCATACCTACCTACCTTTCTACTCAAGATCTTCGTACAGCCTCGTTTTGGGCATACACGATAGATAATGTTGACCGGTATCGCGCACGTGAACCTCATCGTGCCCTCGGGCACTCTCGACGAGGCAGAAGCATTCTATAGCAATACCCTCGGCATGCATCGAGTTCCTGTCCCATCTTTACAGAAAGATAGGCTTGCATGGTAAGTGATATCGAGATATCCACCTCCAAACAGAGCAGTGTTCAGAAGCCAGGCTTACGAACAATATCAGGTTTGACATCACGCCAAACGGTCAACAGGTCCATATCGCTTCGGGTCCACCAAACGAAGAATCATCTCGCCATCCTTGTTTCCGTGTCGAGTCACCAGAAGCTCTCTTGAAGCTCCAAGGCCGCGTCTATGAGCATTTCGAGGCCGGCGGCAAAGGGGCTCCCAAAGCAGCAGATAGACCCGGGGAAGAGAATTCAGGTTTGCAGACATTCAACACAGTACGGCTCCAGAATACATCAGAACTGACATGTATGTAATAGGCTCAAAGGGCGTGGAATATCCAACTAGGTTTTTTGCGAGAGACTACGCTGGGAACAGGCTGGAGTTCAGTCTGTAAGATGCTCTTCTTGACGGTCTATCTATGCGAGCTATCTCTCAAGATGTCTGATACATTACCCACTGGCTTACATCACTTTCCTTTGGCACATCGGCTGGAAAAGAAGCAGGCTGGGGCGGCGCTTGTACTTTCCGCCATGTGTGGGGTAGCGGCAGAGGCACATTTATCCAGTGGGGTTGTCTGCTTCTGACCATGCAAACATGAAAACAACAAATAATTATCTACACAGAGACCAATATGCGCATTTTAGCCGCCAAGAAGATGATGGGATAGCTGAGGGGATGCTTGAACGATGCCGGGTACCCGGTATACCGCTCCATGAATACCAGCAACATCGTCATCGATGTTCATAGCGATACAGTATAGGTGCGGAGCTATATAAACACTGTAAACCATCCAGGTTTGTTGTGCTGGCCTCACGAAACAATCTCTGTAGCCTCAATCATCTAGGCATGATGAGGAACCACCTTCTTACCACATGTTTTGGACTGCTCACTTTGGGAGGTCAAGCATATGCAACTCCCAGCCCAAACCAACTCGGGGATGTTCAGATTCTAGCTGCTGATGACTTGATCAGTATGTATTCAATCCAAACACTGGGAAACTTCATATATTGACAGCCCGAGCGCAGCCACAGACAACAGTACTACAAGTGCCGCACTGCTCTTGCGTAGTCCAGTCACGTTGTCCACAGCACTCAATGCATGCGAGTCTTTGTCTGAGAGCCTTTGGTCACCCTCTGTCTTGTCCTTTACCGCTGGTCTTAACAGTTCTCTTGCATACGAAGTCTACAGTGGACGTCTTGCAAGCAATCAACTCATGTGGATTTCGCAGTCTCACTATTCTTGGCAGTCAAAGCATCTTGGACCACCTGGACCTCCTCATCAAGCACCACAATGTCAAGCGATTGACGTTCATGGACAAATACATCAATTTGACTGTAAGGCAAGACTCCCAGCACTCTGTTCTCAGACCGCACCAGCATCCAATATCACATATGCAGACAACTCTCCACCATATCAGATTTCCCAATCTGTTGGTTCGCAGGAACTGGTCGGGTACCGCGACTTCTTGACTTTTCGGTTCATGGGCGTCCGATTTGCCGCCGAGCCTGAGAGATTTACCTACTCTTCTGTTTATGAAGGGACAGGCACCAACAGTGCTCTTGAGCCTGCGCCGGAATGTCTAACATTGCCGAATAATGGCTCCACAGACTGTCTGTTCCTCAACATATGGACGACTAGTCTACCTGGGCCCAGTAAGAAGGACCTCAAACCAGTAATGGTCTATATCTACGGAGGCGGATTCACGACTGGATCCGCAAGCAACCCAACGAACGATGGTGGCAATCTAGCTGCACGAGGTGATGTTGTCGTGGTCGACATTGCGTACCGTTTGTCTACACTTGGCTTCCTTGCTCTCGATGATGGCGTTCACAATGGCAATTACTTCCTCTCTGATCAGATCGCTGGTCTAGAATGGGTTCAGAAGTACATCGAAAGCTTCGGAGGAGACCCAACTCGTGTCACTATCTTTGGAGAAAGTGCAGGCGCAGAGTCCGTTAATGCTCTTATTGCTTCGCCCAAGGGTAAAGGTCTTTTCCACGGAGCGATATTGCAGTCAAACTACTTTCAGCCTTACGTCCCATTGGCTACTGCGATCAATCAGACCACGGTGCCCATTCTCAATCAGACGGGTTGTGCTACCGCTTCTGATCAGTTAGTATGTCTCCAAGCCTATAATGCGACTGCATTACTCAGTCTCAAGACCGTCTTTAAGTAAGTCGATCCAAACATGCAAAACGCTTCATCGCTCACGCATATATAGCTACCCAGTTGTCGATGGTACATATCTCGTGTCCGACTTCATTGACCTCAACAGTACGACCAAAATTACCAACCGCGTGCCGGTAGTTATGGGCGTGAACCGCGATGAAGAAGGTGTCCTTGGGACAATCTACCCAACCACAGATTTGACCACCGGTATCGACGACTTCGACACTGCAAACCACCTCAATGCCAGCAGTATCCTCGACTCTGGTCTATTCCCTCTTGGCACCAGTCGCACCAACAATGCAACTTTGAACGTCTTCAACACCACGACCCGCATCTCCACCGATCTGTCTTTCCGCTGCGTCAACCAATTCGAAGCCTACGCTGGCGTGAAAGATGGCGTGTTGCCCAACATCTGGTTCTACGAGTTCAACCGCACATACCAAGATCCAGCATACAACCCCAACCTCGTGTGTGCCAGTCCAGTCACACCCTCTCATCCTTATGGCGATCCTTCACAAGAATACTTCAAGTGCCATGCTGGAGACCTCGCAAACACTTTTGGCAATGTGGCGCGAGTCGGCTTTCCTGATCGTGATGGTTTGGATGCAAAGTTTGGGCAGCTGATGACTGATTACTGGACTAGCTTTGCCAGAAATCTGGATCCCAATCCTGATGTCGAGTACTTGAAGGCAAGAGGGTACTGGAATACTATCAATCAGATTGCAACGTCGGGGCCTTGGTATAAGGTGGATGCGGCACAGCCGAGGATGATGGAGTTGCAGTGGAATTCGGTCATGATGCCGTTCAGAGATGTCGAGCAGTGTGCTGCCTTGGGATACCCACTGGACTATCTTACTGGGTGAGAGCGGTTTGGCCACAACAAAGTAGTTGTGGACACAGCAGGGAGAATTCAAGTATGAGTAAGGGTTCGATATTCAAAGGCCATCTCTCAAGATGCCATATCTTCCAAAGTCTTCCAAAATCAGTAATTATGCTCACCAAATCAGAGCACCACCCTTCAGAGATGTCGAATCTCTCAAGGACCTCAAGAAAACGCAGCCTTCTGATCTGCCCCCTCGACCGGCTTGGTATATCCCAATCTATCCTTGTTGTAGAACTCAACCTTGATCTCATGATTAGCAGCACCACCATCCAGACTGCCACTCTTGACACAAGTCATATCAGGCATAACCTCCAGCTCGGTGTAGAGAGACGAGCCGCAGGTTGAGCAGAACCAATGCTTGTTGATTTTTCCAGAGTCGCCGACGGCATCGTAGTCCTTGGGCTTGCCCTTTGTGACGCTGAAGCTTTTACGGGGGACGACGACGTTGGAGGTGTAGGCAGCGCCGGTCCATTTCTGGCAGTCGGTGCAGTGGCAGAGGGCTGTGACTGCTGGTTCTCCCTGAAAGGTTGAGAATCAGCAAGAGGCATGGATGGGTCAAGGATGAGATAGCTTACGGTGTATTCGTAGTGGACTTCACCACACATGCAGCTGCCTTTTGCCATTGTGAGTGCACTTGTTGCTGTAATAGTTTGGATATACTGTGATATAGAGGAAATGCGGGGTAGGGATCCAAGACACTGAGATCAAGCACGAAGCAAGGCTGAGCAGACGCGATATGAATCAAGACTGAAGTCCAATTGTAGAAGCATTTGAAGACTCACCCCCACTTAGCCAGATGTGATATTTGTAATAGATGCTGGCTTACCCCTCATTGAAAGCTGTGTCAATCAGGATGCCGCTTTCCGTCTCACCGACGTCCAAGTCCTGGCCAGCTTCAAGATGATCGCCACTCAACAGGGCGCGTCTCGACTGTGCAAAGGATCGTGTAACGCCACGTGAACAGCTCGAAGGTTTGCGGAGCACGCTGCCGCGAATCTTGCTGGGTCGAGCAGCGACTATACCTCAGTCAAGAAGGCAGGTCGACCGTGTCCTGTCTATGGTTCAGAGCTTCGATATAGACAGCTGATTCCCAGACAGAAAATCAGATGGGCTGGTCATGTTTTACGGCACAAAGAATCGTAGTTCTTCGTCTCTCGTGTGTCTGGCTTCTGCTGGCCCAACTGGTATGCTCTGCTCTTCGAGCTCGTGGACGGCGACTTGGACGACGAAGCTGCCATGATGCAGAGCGGGCACATGCAGTCAAATTGAGGCACCCTGGCTTGACGAGAAGATCTTTGCGAGTTGAAGTTGCTGCATGTCTCGGTCGAGATGATCGTGCTGGGCGCAAAATCCTAGGCGCCTCTCAAGGTTGTCGTCAAACACGCATCGATCTTGGATTACGCATGCAGAGATTCTCGGTGGCGAACATTTTTTTTGTACTAGAAATAGCGATACAGCAGGCGCGATCGACGCTGATGTTGTGATGCTGAGTGTCGCGGCTGCCATTGCGAGAAGGAGAACAATCGCGCCGGAATCTGCTGCGAAGTCTGCAAGTGTGAAGGCTGGTGTCATACCAACCTCTCCTCTTGCTTACCAGATAACATTGACGACGAGTGTTATCAACCGGACCGCTGGACTACTTACCACTGCGCACGAAAAAGTGGAAGCCACAATGACTTCCGCACTGTTCATCACAGTGACTGAGATGGGTCTGCTCGGCATCTTTTTCGTTTGTTTCTTCTTCATAGTCTGCCAGCCGGACCAAGTTTTCTGCCACAGATAACGTCTATCTGACAAAAGTGATCAATCACTGACCCGAGTCTCGGATACAGCTACTTTACTGCTGCATCGGTAAGGAAATCAGGGACGTGCATTCGGGTTCATACATGCAAGTCTTTCTCCGTTTGCACTCACCAGTGACCACACCGTCAGTTTCACTTGTCCTCAGAAAGATTTCCTATCCTACACTCTTCATAGATAGCCGACCGCACTTTTGTTTCCACTTGCACCAAACCTCTCTCTTACTTCTTCAACGTCTCAATTTCTATCATCTGTTTTGCCTCGACCGCCATCGGACGTCTGAACAGTGCCCACTCTGGGCTCTGGGACTCACTGAGCTTCTTCGTCTCGGCGTGCCTTCCCGACATTACTCTGGTAGCCAAAGACAATCTGAGCGTCACTCTCACTCGCATCTCCTCCACGACAGCACGCCTCGCTTGCTTCACACGGACTGGTGACCCATCTACGTGAGTCTTTGCTCCTTTCCCTACCTGCTTCTCAACCCCGTCTCGCGCGCGAAACTTGCTTTCTTCTCTTCTCTGCCGCACTTTATCTCGCACGTTCACTATCTCTTGAAGCTAAATCAGAACACAGGTCAAGATGGCATCGAAAGAGAGCGCGCTCAGCGCGCAAAACATTCAGGACTTGATTAATCACATCGCTCTACCGCCTCAGTTGCCACAGACCGCAGAGCCGGACCCATCTACCATCAGCAGGAACCTTTTGCGCCTTGTGCAAGATGTGACAAAGACGTTCGACCACCGCGCCTGTACTGCCTGGACTTCAGTCTCAAAGATGCTCGCGATGCTGGACCATACCGAGCAAGCAGAAACACTGCGTGACGACCTGCTTGGCGCTCACTTGACTGCCTTGGACCCTGGTGGTAAGTCTCACACATGGCCATTCAGACCGTTTGACTGATGCATCCCAGATTGTTTCGCCCTACATCTTCCGCTACATAACTCTGCTGTCTTGGTGTTGCGCAAGGATTCAGAGACCATCGTCATAGAGACTTTTGAGCTCTCTTCGGCCAATGACAGCGTCATGAGCACGCAGGGTCGACTCATCAGAACATTCCCTGGACGAGCCGTAGCCTGTCCTTCAAGCAAGTTCCTCGACGCATCTTTTCAGTCGCAATTGCAGCTCGCACTTCGTAGACTTGCCACTGAAGCACCTCCGGCGAACTACCTCTCTACTTCAACGAAGTCTGGTGTCGTACTACATGAAGAACGAGACACGACTCACCCCGGCTTCGTTCAAGATTATCTCATGACCATCTTGAGCGTTATTGGCAAGGACCATGCCTCAGTCACCACGGAAAAGCGGGTGCGTGATGACATCTTGTGGCAGAAGACCAATCAACCTTGGCGCAGAGCACCCTTTTGGCTCCTCCTCAAGGTCGCTGTACTGCGAACGCTTTCGGCCAACTTGAGTCCTACGGAAGCTTGTCGTAGGTACAAACAGCTGATGATTGAGGTCATTTCTCGCCTGTTACAAGATGCCTGTAAACTGCCAGTCGACCCCAACATGCTCTCCGTCCTTCATGCCAAACTCGCAGGACGTGCCCTCAAGTTTGAACAAGCATATGGTGGATTCAGTGATCCTGCTGTCCAAGATGTTTCAAAGCAGGCTCGAAAAGTCCTTCAAGAAATCTGGTCGCGCCATGTCGGCAACTCCAACACTATCGAACGACTCCCTGTGACTGGATGGGCAAATGACACATCCTTGTCTCTGACGTCTAGTGCTCGGCAGGCGTTGGGTCAAGCTATTGCCCCTCTCTTTTCGTCCAAGCAGTCATCGGCGTTTGTGTCAGAGTCTCCCCAACGTATCGCCGAAGAATCTACCAAGCTCCCATCCTTCGCTGCGCTACGAACTGTCAAACACTTGCTCACGGCACTCACTGATGTTGAGCTTTGGGTGGAGAGACACCTTCATGCCTGGACAGCGCTTCAACTAAATTCTGGCAGTACTTCTGCTTGTAGTGAGATTGCGACGCTTATCGAAAGCTACTGGAACCATGCTTCTTCCGAGTACAAGAACAGCCCGCTCGACAAATCCAACGCCCTGCTTGTCATCACGGAACTTTGGGTTGCCCTTGACAAAATTTGTACTCTTGATCTTCCTCTCTTGCTGGAATATCCTCCAGAGGTAACTACCGTTACCTTCCAGTGCCTCTTGCTGCCCAAGATCCAGCAAATGCAACGTCTTTCTGTCGTGGAACTATACATCAACCAACGCCTTTCTCAAGCTTCTCGTCCTGCGCACGGTGCCTTCCAGAATCCCACTGCGCTTAGCTTTTCCAACCGCTTCTATGACCAAACCCCTTCTCTCCAACAATTGCGCGCCACAATTGCGGAAGAGGATAGAAAACGCAAAGTTGCAAAGACTCAGCAACTCGACAGAGAGATGACAAAGTACAACCAGCTCATGACCGCGGTCGCCAACATGGAATGCGATCAGTTCTGGAATCGCAAAGGCTACCAATACCATGCCAAAGCCCGTTGCCGCAAGTGTCAAAAGAAGGACAAGGCGAATGCAATGAGAATCGATGGCTTTGAAGAATCACTTCCTCAAAACGAGGTACAACTCAAAGCTGCCATATTCGAACTGAAGATTCCTCAGTCCTTTGCTGCTTGGAGAGATGCAACTTGGCTTCTTCTCAATGACATCGGTCAGACCCGCCGATCATCTGATCAGATCTACGTTACGTTGCCCGAGTACAACCAACTGAAGCAGTACGTCTCCCTGAAGACCCGTATCACACTGGGTTCCACAATCAAGCCGGCACTCAGCTCGCACTACAAGAGTACCAGTCTCCCCACTAGCATTACGTCCATCTGTCATCCGAACGGCCTCAGATACGAGGTGTGGGATTGTACTGGTAAGAAATGGGCGGCGTCGAACATGGTCCCAGATGTCAAGTCCGATTGCAGCTTGCGACTACCTGCAGGACCCTACGAGAAGCTTCAATGGGCGGTAAACACCACGACTCATACTACGAACGAAGTGATGTCCAAGCAGCGGGAGTGCGATGTGCGTCTGGAGAAGGAGGAGTTTCTCGCTTTCGGTAACCTTCGCGCTGGAGAGAAAGTTCAGAGCATTAACATCCTTCGCGAACTTGGATGCTCTAACCTAGACCACACAAATCCTGCCGTGGCCGTTCTTCTATTGCAAGCGTTGTGGGAAGTGGGAAGCCCATCTTCAGATGTTCTTCGGCAAGCACATGCAGAATTCGACGATTCTTCCTTTCGTCAGAAACTGCTTACTCTGCTTCGCCGAAGATTGATAGCTATCGAAAACAACTGGGACAAACAATACAGCATGATGATCATGATACAGCTTACTTTACGCCTCTTGTCGTTGGCTCCTGACGACGGAACACAGACTGAGTGTCTACTTCTTCTGAAGGATGCACGGAAGGTCACACTCAAGTGGTGTCACCAACTCGAAGCTCACATTCATCAATCCTCAGACCACGAAGACGTCCAGAGCGATGCTGTTGAACGATTGCTTCTTGTTGCTCTGCTGTGCTACAGCACCTTTGACGTCGAGGAACGACATATTCATCATCTTCTCGCATCGGCGGATGATCTTTCAGTCGCAGCCGAGGCACAGACTATCGTTTGCGACAATGCGCCGGGCGACAAGAAACTCTTACCTTTACTTGTACAACAGAGCCTTATTCGCCACTCCAAGATAGCTCACAAGTTGGAGCCACATGTTCATCAACTTCTTCCATTTCATGGCACTGGCTTGAACTCGGCTATTCATCATATTTGGAATGGTGTCAATCTGGGCCGCAAGTGGACTATCGTCTCCAACACCTCTCCTTCTTGGGTCTCTAATAAGACAATCCCTGCCGATGGCGGCCACAGTCAAACAGTCTACTTCAATCTTCTCAGTGGCCACATTCTCGTCGATGGCAAGTCCGTGGGCAAAGTTCCTGACAACATCAGATCTGCTCCGCTGTTCAGACAACTTTTCGGCTCTTCGGTCCTTCGAGTCTTTGCTTCGGACATCCCTGGCATGGAGTGCCGAGTCTCTCGGCATATTGAAGGTAATGAAGTTCACCTGGGCCTGCGCGGCCGTGCAATCGTTATCAAGAGCCGCGTCAACGGTCGTCAATTACAAGCTCTGCCACAATCTACTTTCAGAGACTCATTGCCCGATCATTTTGCTCACTCTTTTCATCATTGGCTCGATGAGTTGACTGGCGACATCGAATTTCGTCCACTTGAACAGCCTTGGACAACCGCTACGAGCAACTGGAGGATGACGTTCTCCAGCCTCAACTTCTCTACGGCTAGAGTGCAACTGCAACTCGGAACGAGAAGTCTCATCAATCCGGGTAGTGACATTGGCAGGGGTGTGACAAACATTCTAAGTGTGCTTGATAAGGCTACACATTGTCACATCACATTCGATAGCTGCTGTCCTTTTCAGCTTGAAGTCGAGCTTCGAAGGTACAATCTCCATTTCGCAGTCACCATGGATGGCGAGCTCAGATCTCTCGAGTTCAATGCCATTGTAGACCCTAATCAGAATATTGGTACCCTTATCGGCTTGCAAAACAAGCTTGTACTTCGCAGTGCCGTTCCTTCCGGTTGTCCTGAAGAGCGCCAGATCTTGGTGCCTTTTGGAGAGGTCGCAGTCCATAGGAACGACACTCACGTCAACGTCAACGTCCAAGATGTAGAAGGCTCGAAGCGCCAGCATTTCGTCTACTCACTGGATCGCCATCTTCGCAAGCTGCGAGGTGCACAAGATACCCTCGCCCTCTTGTATCAGGCATATCTCCACGCACTTACCTCATTCTGCCTGCCCGATCCCCTGACTGGTAACACGGGTGTCGAAGAAGGCATTGATATCCTCAGAGGAGCTTCTCTATTCACATCCTCGCCACTGAGCAAGCAGGAAATCATCTTGCTTAAGGCCATTGCAGCCCTGACACCTTCTCGCGAATTTTATCCACAACATCTGAAGGTTATGCAAAGCGTAACCTGGAATGCAAACCTACCTGCACACTCCCAGCACGATGATTTCGTTCTGGCTGTCCAAGCAATCGTGGACCATCGTCAAAAGTGCGAGAAAGCTCATGGACACAAGAGTGACTGCTCAATCACGAGAGGAGATCAGACTTTACTCGAGAGAGCTCGTAAGAGAAACGTGTCTATCATGAAGACCGGCATTGTTACTAAGGTCGTCCGTTCTGCGGATGACGATAGAGCTTACAACGATCGGGGCGAATACGAGCAGAACATCCAGGCAGAGAAGGTACATGGAATTGCATCACTTGTGCATGATTGGCCTTCTCGTCTCTGCGTCCACTCGAGCATCGTTTCACTACTGAGTGGATGGGAAGTACGTGGTTATCAGACCTCCTTCGACCAGGACAAGGCCACTATGCACCACCTTACCACCATGGACTTATCGCTGCATTGGGGCTCGCTGTACAACATGTGTCGGTCCGCTCAGAAAGCTACGATGTTGTATCCACTGATGTTCACATTCTGCGCAATTGCTTTGGGAGCAAGGTCTGAAGAGTTGATTCAAATCCGGACACTGCTTGCATTCGCTTTCAACAGAGCTTTTCGCACATTGGATCCGCCCGTCGACCACGATGGGTACAAATTATCCAACGGTTCATCATCGACTGCAGAGGAAATCACTGTCGCCGTCAGAAGTGATGCGAGAACGCCTTCATTCCCTCCCAACGCCAGTGAAGAGCAGTATGAAGAGTACAAGAAGAAGATGACTGTGTTCAATGAACAGACCGAACGCTACACCCGCCTCATCCTGGCTCAGTGGCCCAATGAGGTGCTGGTACAACCCGAGGGTGAGTACGGTATGGTACACGAAGGTCTTGCCTTTTTGAGATGCTCAGCACTGTTCTCAGAATGGCACAAGAATCGCCGTTTCCTGGCTCATCTTGGACTTGTTGATGAGCAGCTCCAGGCAATTCAGTCACCTCTCGTCAAATACCCTTGGCCATTTACCTCTCTACAGCATTCTCCGACACGTTATAATCCTCAGCAGGCATCGGATCTTTACAAACTTCTCTCGCAGCATGGGAGAGAATCCCCAGCAGACATTTTCCAGACCTGCGTTGCCGCATCTCCGTTGGTGCTTCAACCCGCCTCGGTGTCGATGAATTCTGACAACGATGCCTCCTTGATGCGCCTTGCCGATACACTCTCTGCTCGGCAAAGCTCCACGCACAGGGACTATGCCTCAATATTGCGCTCAAGCGTGGACGCCCTGAGGGTTCACAACGTAGAACCGGATGACCAGAGTCTGTCTCTTAGCAGTCGCGACTTTGAGATGTATCATGGTGGCCTGTCGAAGTTGGTCGAAGACATTTTGCAGCACATCCACGGTGCTTTGGCACCCAGAACAAGTGCCGAGGCTATATTATCCTCTGCCGATTTGTGGCCACGATGCTCTGAAGGAAACCTTCTGCGCCATCTCTCTGCCGCCAACATTTCCAGTCTTGGATCGTCCTGGAAGGCTGTGCTGCTGTTCTTAGCAGAGAGCATCGCTTCATTGCAGCGCGCTGAACGCATGCTCGTACTCCAGAAGAAGCAGAACCACAGAAGTCTCCAAAAAGAGCTCAGAACACCAGGCAGAGAGGGCTGGTCCGCGGAGGAATATCCTAGCTGGCTGCTTCTCGAAATCGAGAACAACATTACTATCCGTCCTCTTCAAGCTAAAGTTGCAAAGGAGATGATGTCACCGAGCTCGGGTTCCAACTCGGTCATGCAACTTAACATGGGCGAGGGCAAGTCCTCGGTCATTGTTCCTATGCTGGCTGCTGCTTTGGCTGATGGAACTCATCTGGTCCGCATCGTTGTGCTCAAGCCGCTGTTACGTCAAACGGAACAAGTCCTCGCACAACGTTTGGGTGGACTTTTAGGGCATCGCATTTGTCACATTCCCTTCTCTCGAAAGACCACGATTACCAGCGAGACCATCAGCGGCATTTCGGAGGTCGTGACAGATTACCGCAACGAGCGAGGAGTCATGATTGTCTTGCCTGAAGAGGTTCTCTCGATGAAGTTGATGACGAGAGAGAAAATGGTTTCCAACAGGGAGTTGGCCGCGGCCATCTTTGACCTTCAACGCTCTTTAGGAAGTGTCTGCCGTGACATCATCGATGAGAGCGATGAGATTCTTGGTATCAAGTCTCAACTCATCTATCCTGTTGGAAGTCAGCACATGCTCGATGGCAGGAATGATCGCTGGGAGATAGCCCAGGGCGTTCTTCGACAGGTCAAGGCATGTGTCATCGGCCTCTCAAAGCAGTACCCTTTGAACGTGCATGCAGATCTCAGTGGAAAATCTTTCCCGGACATCAAGATTCTCAAGCCGCAATTCTTCGATTCACTACTCAAATCCCTTGTCAACGATGCCATTGAAGGCCGATTGGCAGGTGTCTCGTTCGACTATTTCTCCAATTCGACGAGGGACGCCATCCGCAACTTCATTCGGTTGCGTGATGTGACTGAGCATGATCTCTCAATCATCGAACGCGAGTGCGTCGGAACCGGGCACTGGGTTGCCATTCTGATTTTCAGAGGATACTTTGCTCACGACCTTCTCTCTTTTGTACTCCAGAGGAAGCGATGGCTCGTCGAGTATGGCCTGGATCTAGAACGCTGCTTGATGGCCGTACCGTATCGAGCCAAAGGTATTCCGACACAAAACTCTGAGTTTGGTCATCCTGACGTTGCAGTCCTTCTCACCTGCTTGAGTTACTACTAGACTGGTCTAAGCATGACACAGGTCGAGGACTGTTTCAAGATCTTACTCAAAGACACAAACGCTCAGGATATCTACAGGGGTTGGGCGTTGTCAGGCAACCTGTCTCAAACTCTTTCCTCACTAGATGCCATCAACATTGACGATCAAGTGCTATGTAGGGAGTCTGTATTCCCCAGTCTGCAGTTCAACTTGGAGACTATCGACTTCTACCTCAACCAGGTGGTCTTCCCAAAAGAAGGCAAAGAGTTTGCTAAACGATTGTCGGCTTCTGGATGGGATATCCCCTCTCCTGCAAATTCATCGAAGCTTCTTACAACCGGGTTCAGCGGAACTAACGACAGTCGTGTTGTCCTGCCGCATTCGGTCCAGCAGCAGGATCTTGATGAGTTACTCCACACAAACGCCATGGTACTAGACCTGATTCTCCGGAAGGACAATCGAACCTACATCCATGGTGCTGGCGAGAAAGGCAAGAAGCTATCGGTCGAAGAACTGCTCTCACTTGTATCGAAGCAGAGCCCTGTGATCAACGTTTTGATTGACGTAGGTGCCCAAGTTCTGGAAGCAACAAACTTCCAGCTCGTACAGAGATGGCTCCAGTACAGGACTGATGCGAAGGCCGCTATCTACTTTGATGACCGAGACGAAGCCATGGTTTTGGATCGTAGTGGTACCACTACTCCTCTCAGAATTTCTCCACTGTCGGGCAAGCTTGACAATTGCTTGTTCTACATCGACGAAGTACACACCCGTGGCATTGATTTGGCCATCCCTATGGGCGCTCATGCGGCGGTCACACTGGGTCCTCGGCTTGTAAAGGATCGTCTTACGCAAGGTATGTTCAACTACAACTTCACTCCCTTAGATATTTAGCTGACTTTTTCCTAGCTTGTATGCGCCTCAGAAACCTCGGTAATGGTCATTCTCTGTGCTTCGTATCGCCCACTGAAGTACACAGAAGCATATGCGACCTCAAGGGCTGCGATGACTCTGATGAGCTGACTTCCTTTGACGTCTTGGCTTGGTGCATGGAACAGACTTGCCAGTCTCTGGACATCGCTCGACCTTTGCGAGCGATGCATGGCCTTGAATACGTGCGTCAACAAAAAGTCCTGCACACGTTCCTTCCTACCACTTCTGCATCTAGCAAATTCATCGGCGACGACTACCGAATTCAGCGCTTCTGGCAAGAGATTCAGGAAGACGAGTCGCGTAGCTTGGAGCTTCTCTACGGTGTGCATGAGGAACGTATCGGTGCCTTCAGGCGCCTTCTTGATCGCAAGTCTACGAATCCTACTATGCAGCACCTTGTCGCAGAATATGAGTCCATGAACAAGACTCGTTTGGAAGACTGCACTGTAGACAACGAGCAAGAGCGCGAACTCGCTCACGAGATTGAGAGACAACGCCAAGTCGAAAGACCCAAGGCAGCCAAGGCATGCAAGCCCAACGTGAGCAAGGGACTGGCTCACTACATTGAAATTGGCACAGAGGAAGCCTTCAACAAGAGCGCAGTCAAACATGCTTTCACAGTCTTCACCGGCACGAGCGCTCGGGAGACTATGAAGAAACAACAAGTCAGAGCAGCCCAGTTCGCCGACTTGTATGTCAGCCACGACTATCCACGCACCGTGACCTTGACAGATGAACATCCCCTCGATGATTATCTCAGACCTGTCAACTGGGTGTTGAGCAGCTCCGAACACGACAAGCTCTTGGTCATTAGCCAGCACGAGGCCGACGAGCTCATGCCAAACATCAGAAACTCTACCAAGGTCCGCTTGCACACCTTCGCACCCCGGCTCAACAAAGCAATGGTTTCTTTCAACGACATGAACTTCTACACCATTGGCGCAGCTTCTAATGGCTCCGCCTGCTCTGCTGCCGTCGTCCGCGACCTCAATCTCTTTGCGGGCTCTCTCTACTTGGAGACCGCAGCCATCTACAACTCTCTGCGCGACTTTCTTGGTCTGGTCTCGCAATCGCGTCGCGGCGGAGACTTTGCGGTCAACAGTGATGGCTACGTTGACGACGAGACCCGAAAGGCTCTCAAATGGCCTAAGACTTGTCCTTTCTTTGCATCGCCCTTGCCGTTCTTGAAGGAGGTGTGCTCGCTACGCAGAGGCGGCAAGGGGTTTGCTCAGACGCACATGGGCCATCTGTTTGAAGGCAGGGCACTGCGCCAGGATGCTTTCGATGGCTGTACCGATGGGAAGCGATAAGTCCCAGAGCGGGAGTCAGCAGGATGACCACGAAGGAAACACGGGAGAAGGCTCGAAAGCCAGTTCTATAGAGCAAGCATTGCTCTTGCGTTGAAGAGAAGAATACTTGCAGTCTCGACAGGACGATTGGGTTTCAATAGAGGAAATGAAATCAAAGATTACATTCATGCTATGATGTTTGTGCGGTAATCTTAAGGTGACCAACGACAGAACGAGTTTGCATTGCGTCTTGAGCTGTTTACCTAGATCAATGCTTGGAAAGAATGACTTCCACTCAGAGACCCTGTACCTCAACCAGCCATCCTCTGTTGCTTGACGCCCTCGAGAATCTCCAGCACGTTCTGCACGACCTTATCCTTTGCATTCTTCTTTCCATACACCCTGTCAACCCTTCCCACAGCACCACGAAGACAAGGCTCAACCGCATGATCGAAGCGAGCCTCGCCGTCCCAAAAGTCTGGAGTCAAAGGCGACGTCTGAACGAGCTTGTAGGTCGGGGGCGCAATGTTGAGTTCGGCGCATAGGGTAGGCACGAGCGAAGATGGCGAAGGCTGTGACGGGGATTGCTGTACTTTGGGCGTGCTGGCGATGACAGGAACGACGGGGGTAGGTAGAGGCGAGCCAAAGGCTGGGACGGCAGGAGCGACTTGAGAGCGTGCTTGTGCCGAGTGTTTGGTCAACACGCCTTCCTCGCGCAAGGCCAAGACGGCAGCACGAGCGGCGGACGTCTTTGCAATCTTTTTACTGGAAAAGGCGGCGTTCTGATCGTGGTGTGTTTGATTGAGGATGGTGCAGGTTGCGCCGAAGCGTTGGGGGCCGAGCTCGTAGATGGAGTACTCGGGTTGATTGATGCCGCGTCCTTGACAGAATTCTGTGTCGTGTTAGAAAAGGCAGGCACGATGAAGGAGGATGGATGGATGTGGTTAGCGAGAACGCATCAAGTCGTCAGACACAAGAATACAGAAGATGATGCACGCCACTTCTCTTCCACAACCATGCTCGGCTCTTGACCATGTGATCCGATGCACCAAAAGCTCATCTTTGGGAACAAAGAGGCTTTTGGCGAGCTTACCTCTTGTCAAACTGAGTGTGCGCAGTGTGTTGAATGGCTCAGAGCGGAGCACGATCGTGGAGGAGCAGGTATGCCTTGGGCCAGGCATGACCAAACTTCCGAGACGTGCTTCTCAGCCTGCATGCCAAACTTGCAGTCGACCTTTGCACGTCAGAGTCCGAAAAGTTACATCATGTGAGGGCAGACTGGTAGTTGATACCAGCAGTGCTGATACTCGCAAAATCTTGTACACATGACACTGTGACTTTGCAATGGGCATCGACGAAGCTGGTATGCGCGCGATCAAGGACGACTCAGAAGATTGATCATACCTGACGGAAGGCACGTCTTTGTGGCCGAGTATCACAGACAATCAGGCGCACAGAAGAGCAAACGACCTACCGTGCAATACACCAACCCAATTCTCAGATGGGTCGACCTTCGTAGCAGCGAGTGGCAGGAGTGCTGCATCTTTCTGACCCTTCTTGGGGACAGGTTGCTTCTCTAGCCAGGTCACAGCCAACTCGGCAGCCTTCTCTTTGGCCGCCTTTTTGCTTCCAAATGTGCCTGGCGCTTCAAAGCTCTGAACTTCTTGATCGCCATCTAGCAGACGGAGAGTGGCTGAGAAGGCGTAGGGGGGACCTTCTTCGAAATCATAGTCGGTGCGCAACTGGCGGATCTGACACATGTCGTTGACTCTGGCTGCAAAGTCACCACGGGGCTTGGAAGGAAGAAGGGTGCGCGGAGCTGTCGACGAAGAAGAGCTGGCCGGCGTGCTGAGTTTGGGACGTTTGCTGGCTGGTGTGTTTGGCGACGGAGCTGCTCTCCTGGCTGCTACTTGAGCATCGAACTGGGCGGCTGACAGCAGGTCGAGACCTGGGATCTGAGAGGATGAGGACAAGGAGCTGGCCGGCGGTGACGACGTTGGCGCCTCTGGAGCAGTCATCGTGTCGCTGTCTGCGTCTTGAGTGTGGTTGAATAATGGTTTGCCGATCAAGTTGCTGAGGTAGTTCATGGCGACGAGGGTACGAGTGTGGGCTTGGGTGAATGATGAGTAGTCATTGTGAGTCGCACTGTCGATGATGATGATAGTTGTTGATCGTGTCTCGGTGAGAGCTGCTTCTACCCCTCAGTCACCCTGTCCCACCAGCACTCCCGTCGCCAACGGCTATCTACATCTTACAATCATACACGAAAATGATTCCATGATTCCATGATCTTGCTGTGAGACCAGACGACTCACATGGAAGAACGGGAAAAAAAAAAAACTGGATGTCATTGGAAGATAAAGCACGTCATTGATCACCCGTAGATACTTTCAGCATCTAGGCAGAACATGTAGCCCAACCACCACCACTGCGAGCAAAAGACAAGCTATCAACAAAATCACCAAGGGTACACCTTCCCAAAACATCGGCACCACAACTATGCAGAGGAATGATGCGGTCGTTAACAATCACTCTGACCAACTCCTCTCTGTGTCCAGAACATTGCAGCTTCTCAATGTAAGCTCTGGCAGCGAATGGCACAGTGTACGCTGCCGAGTACCCATTGGTCTGCTGTGCTGTCTCGAGTGTCGTATTCGAGAGGGCAGAAGTGCTGTTGTAGAGACCCATTGCAAAGAAGATGGCAGTCATGTCGTTGTCATGACTAAAATCTGCGTATAATGCACGATCGAGGGGAAAGGTCGTGCCGTTACTATCCAAGGTGCGGTTGGTCGAAGTGTTGTCTACGACTGGCTTTTTTGTGAGACGGGCAATGAGCTCATTCGTGAAGCCAACACCTTGAGTGGGTCCAAGGGGATTTCCGGCTCCGTAACCGTAGAACTTATTCAGAGACTCGTAGTATCCATAGTCTTGCCACTCTGACTCGGTGAACAGCGAGCAGAAAGGTGAGATTTCACCCGTTTCCGAAGCGACAGTGTTGAAAGGGCACAAGTCCATCAGGTATATGATTTCTGTAGACGTGAGGTTTGCTCCAGCAAGATCAGCATTGATCCTCTTCTGAATGGCGGGAACGAAAACGTTTGTCCAAATCTTTTGAGCGGCATCAGCGATGTTCGAGTCAGGTCCATCTTCGAAGCTGGTGCACAGATCGTGGTTTAGTGTGTTGTTGCTGCCAGTAGCCTCACTAATGACCACATCAACAGAAGGGTACTGTTTGTTGGCCCACCAGTCTGCAGCTTTGGTCTGAGTGAATCCATCCACCCACTTTTCTGCAGACTCTACAACACGAGCCTCGCCAGACGAGCGAACGAAAGGGACCGCCTTGCGAGCAAGGTCCGCGTAACGTTGGTAGTACTTTGTGCCAGAGTTCTCCATCTGCTGCCTTCCGAAGTCTGTTAATTGGTCTGCGCCGAGAGTGTACTCGTAGTCACCAAGGAAAGCATATTTGCCAGTGAAGTTGCCCACACTCTTCTTGATCTTGGTGATGGTTGCATTGTATTTTGCAGTCTTGGAAGCAGTGGGGTCTCTAGCCCCGTGTCTTGACAGAATTTGTGCGAACGTGACCGAGCACGTGAGAGGGACATTCGCAGGAATATCTGATGGGACTGAGAAGTACGGAGAGTATTGGCCCCAGTAGTGGCTGATCTGAGGTTGGCATTGGTAGCCATTCTGAACATTATCGCAGGTTGGAGAATTCGGGATCGGAATAATATGGCCCGAGGAGCTATTCAGGAGTTAGCAACTTTCTGATGAGGAGGAAAGATCGAGATACCTTGAGACAACGCCCAAAGCCAGGAGACTTGCTACAGTCAAAGCCATGGTGTAGAGTTCGAAGCGTGAATTACACCTTCTTCTTCCAACCGGGTTCTCGAGGCCATCGAGCTCTTTATAACCCTTGGTCACTATCCATTTGGGGAGCACGTGGGTGGTCTCGTTCGCCATATCCGTAGGGCGGGATGGATACGAGCGATACCGAGGGGCTTGCCCTCAACCCTGGCCGGGTGCAGTTGTGAATCTTTTCGAGGCATATCAACACGGCATATCGAGGTTGACGATGGCAGTGCTAAGTGAAACAGTCAAGTACCATCGTGGAATTCAACCACGTGCAGACGCACAGACCGCACGTGTCCTCATCAGGATGCATGTTCTTGACCGACCTGCAGACGCGGTAAAGTCAATTGAAATAAGGGCAGTCATCAGAACTCGGTCAGAACACTTGGACTCACGAGTGGAATAGATGTTGAGAGAAAATAAATGGTAGTATGTGTCATGGTATCAACTTTTAGATGCCTGACGTCCTTCCACCTAACGCCAGCGCTAAGCGAATGCGATGAATGCAATTCTTCGACAATCTCTATATGAACAACCAAAGAAAGAAAAGTCATGCAGGTCGTATACGGAACAAATAGGAAAACATGATAAGCATAAGGGGAGAGGTCGTGATATGTTAGTTGGACGTTTCTTCGTCGATCGTGGAAGCGGTCATGGGCCTTGCGTTCGCCGGGAAGTTGAACTGGCGAGGAGACTCGGTCGGAGATGCTTCATTGATGCGAATGCTAGGGAGACGGACGATTTCGGGCAGAGAGGACAGCGGACTGCTGTTCTCGCTTCGCCGTGTTTGGCTGTTAGCCCTCGAGAGCGATGGCCTCGAAGAGTGGATCTCCTCGTAAGGAGGGGCTTCTTCAAAGCCCATGGTATCGTATTGTGGCAGCTCGGGAAGGGGAATGCGACTCTCGCCAAGATCACCCTCAACGCGAGGAAGCTGGTGGACTTGGGTTGTCGAAGTTCTACGGAGACTCAGATTGATCGACTGGGCTCGAGAATGGGCGCGCGATGAGCGTGGGCGAGAGGAAGTATGCTGGAGCGAGATGACCTCAAAGTCGCTATCATCCGGATCCGCGCTGTCAGTGGTGAGGACCGAGGTAGCCGAGGCCATGCGATGGTGGGTCGAGAAGGAACCGCGAGACAGCCAGGGACGGAGAGGATTGGCAGTACCTGCACGAGAGGCATCGTTCAGCAACGGGCGGCTGTCAGACTCTGTAGAGTTTGCGCGCACGCGCGAACCATCATGGCGAGCAACGCCCAAGTCACCATACGAAACTGCACTGATTCTCCTCTCTCGCGGCCTGGCGTTGTGCTCGGCGACCATCGTGTTCGAGCCGTTGGCACGCTCCAAGGTGACGCGGAGAGCTGTCTCATGTCGTAGAGCGCTGAGTGCCTCCAAGTCACCTCGAGCACGTGCCTCACGGCGACGACGTCTACGGTCTTCTCTCTCGGCGGCCTCCTGTCTGCGCGCCTGGCGGATCTGCCAGAGCGACTCCATCTCGGCTTCTCTTCTGCCTTCTTCCTCTTCGTTGGTTTCGGGAAACTCCACGACAGTGTCCATGCCTGCTCTTTCACCTTCGCGACCCAGAACACCTTCGTTCTCGTGGGGCACAGCAGAGTAGGCGGGGAGAGTGGCGATGCTACGGATACTCGTGTGTCTGTTTACTGCGGCCTCGGGGTCCTGGGTCATCTCTCGAGCGGCGGCGGTGGTAGATGGGACGACATTCCGACGGAAGGGCGAGAGAATGGTCTGTACCCATGAACGCCGGGGCCTTTGAGCTCTCGCATGGGCGCGGAGTGCAGCCTGTTGCTGTCGAATGTTCTTAGGCAGGCGGATACTTCGAAGAACGAAGAAGAGAATGATGGCGAAAAGTAGAGCGGCACCGACACTGCCAACGACCTGTCACACTTGTCAGCTGGGTGCGGCTTTAACAAAAATGATCGGATTTAGACGGACAATAGCAGCTTTGGTCTTCTCGGAACCGTCGGTCGGCTTGAGGGCGCGCTTGGTCATGGCGACCATGTGTGATAGTGAGCGCAGCATGCCGGAAAGGCTGGCAAGCAACGACTATAAGAAGTTGCGTGAAGAGTCGTCAAGACCAGCCCCAACACGCCGCACGGACTTGTAGACGGGGGACGTGAATAACGATGACGCTGGGAGATGGCGAAGTGTCGCAACGGCCGCGGAACATGCAACTCTCGACACGCGACGTGTGCCGGTTCGATGGTATGGATGGTTTTGGCAGACACTGTCTTGTTGTGTCGAGCAGACAGACGGTGAGGAAGTAAACACAAGACTCGCTCGGTCTGCGGCCAGCACGAATGAAGAGCAGACCCAGAATAGAATGCAACCAAGCGAGAGAGAACACGCGCGGCTTGGGTCCGTACCTTAGTACATGCACCACCACAGCCCCAACTCGTCCTGTTGTGTGGCGTACCGGCGCGCCAATCATAATCTGCTATCCACCGTCCGAGGTCCGCATCGCCAAGACCCCCCTCTTCGAGCTCAGTATCCGACTTCTCCTTTCGAAGAGGTTCATCCAGTGTTTGTTGCTCTCGGGAAGGAGCAAGATGGACTCTCAGCAGGCTGGCAGGGCAGCCAAGGACGCTCCTGCTGAAGGCATCGTTCATGCTGCTTTGGCGACAAAACAACCGCCGCCAGAATCTCCGCAGGGCGTCAAGACGCGTCGATGGATCATCTTCTGTTTCTGGGCTATCGCCGGCCTGCTCGGCCTGCCTATTTGGTACGCCACGACCACAGTTCCCCGCGCTGCACTGCCCTTGGAGTCGATGGATGCGTGGGCCTCAGGTCAGGTATGCCTCGCCCTTTCGCTTCATCATATGATATCTACTAAACATAAAAAAGACATGTAAACTCGAGTTTCCTGTGCACATTGCTCTTTCTGCTGCCCATCTTGATACTGCGACCACCGCCGAACTTGCTCACCAGATCCAGCAAGGCTTGGACAAGCAGAACAAGTCTCCAGTTCACCGCTTACGAGTAGTCACTCCGGGGCACAGTACTGCAGATCAGTCAGCAGATGCGCAATATACTGCCCCCTCAACGTCCTCGGCTGTCACTGTCAACCTCGTGCTTGATGGCTCCTACTCTGACCCAGCGGCTAAGGTCCAGCCCTTTGATTCTACTCTACGTATCTACCATGGGTCATTGCCGCCAGCTCAGTCCACCGGTGTGTCTGACCTTGCTGACTTTGTTGCGGCTGAGCTTCTGAAGCTTTTTGCAGAAGAACAAATCACTCTAGACTATCTCTTGACTGGGCAGACTACTCATCATGAGCACTCGGGTGATGTCAACTCTCTGTCCATCGTCGAAGGCTATCGAAGAAGATCTAATCGTGCATTCAAGTATGCATCGACTTACCACTTGACATTTTCTCTCTTTACGGGCTCGGCATCACCATCGGCATGGGATATTAAAGCAGCGCTCGACGAATACCTCGGTCCCTTCCTGGCCTCTTTTTCGTCCGTCAGCAAGTTTAGCGTCGATACTCAGGTGCAGCTGTACGCATCCTTGTCGCCTTCCTTACACGGCCCTCAGTACGATGAAACATCCAAGCAATGGACACTAATGCGCTCTGACCTGAGTGCGTTCATCAATGCAGCTGAATGGCCTCTCAGTCCCAGCATCGGTGTAGGCCCGACTATCAACTTTGTCGCTTACGTGCCTTCTCCCAAGCAGGCTCCATTGGTGATTGAGGAATCGGGTGGCACCAGTTGGCTGATTCCTCAATGGGGTGGAGTCCAGATCTTGAACCCATTGACGGGCCAAAACAACACTGTCCTGAACAAGCATGATCTCGAGCCGGTTGTGCGCATCTTTGCAGAGCAATTGGAGTCTCTTATCGGGTTACCTCAGTCACCGCCTTCGCTGCCTCTTCGTCTTTCGAGCTTGACACGCGAGAGGGCAGCGTCATTAATTCTGTCGGCCTCATCGACTCTCGGAGCATTGTCCAGGCTTACACTCAAACTGACCAGCATCGCTATTCCAGACAATGTAGCCGACTCGGTGCAAAAAACAATCCATCATCTAGATACCGCTTGCTCTCATCTTCACGCAGGACACTACGACGCTGCCCTGGAACATGCACGAATTGCTGAAGCTCAAGCCGAACAAGCATTCTTTGAACCTTCTATGGTTGGCCAGGTATACTTCCCAGATGAGCATAAAGTCGCGGTATACGTGCCCCTGCTCGGTCCTATGGCTGTGCCTCTGGTGATGGCGGCGTTGAAAGAGATCAAGAAATTCAAGCAAGCCCGGGCAAAAAATAGTTGAGGCGTTTCTGGCCAATATCGAATAACGCCATCGTCATACGCGTCTAGAAAGCCATACACAAGATCAGCCTTTCAGCCAAGAGATCACGCTACTTGTGGGCACGCTCTCGGCTTGGTGCAAGGGGATGTCATGGTGGCTCTTCGCCAGCTGTGGCTCACGTCAGCCGCTTAGAGCATGCGAGGAAATTGCATAAAGGACATGAGCAGCGGTCAGCTTCATCAAAGACGTCTCTGGAGATTTCATGGACCATTTTCTACTTAAGAAACCTGGTCGAGCACTTGCAGCACAAACTAGGTAGATCAGTTCTGTGGCTGAAGTTAGAAAGGGCAACGTGGATGAGCAGTTATGTACGAATATCAACTCAACACATATACACGACCATTCGACTCAAAACCACCAGGCCGTAACTGACTTGAGCACACGGGGAGGATAGAGTCGCTGAGCAAAGCGAACCAGATGCTCGGTTCAAAGGACGTGTGAATCCGGGGATCGCATGGAAAAGCTTGTTTCATTTAAAGTTCGGTCATCTGCGGAGAACATGCGGGGTCATAGAGCTCTTCGAAGATCGAAGACTTGCAGGAATGTTTACAGCGAATCAGACTCAAGAGCATGCAAGACCCTGTCAGCCTCGGTCAAAGGGTTGGAGTCCCGGTCTGAAGAGGGGTAGATTATAGGAGGAGGCAATAGGCCCAGGTTTGTGCCTCACTCTACCCTTCGTATTTGTCTCTATACCATACATCTACTATCTCAAACTGTTAGCTCACGCTCAAGCACTCAAACACTAGCATAATACGCCATGTCCCGAAGAGACAGCCCACAGTTCGAGATCAGATCCAAGTCTGACGCAACGCACAAGGCAGTCCAAGCCACTCTTGACGGGGTAACCTCGAACCCCGAGACAGGAGTAGCTGGCCTGGTCTTTGCAGCAATCAACAAAGATGGCGATATCCTTACAGCCAATGCATCCGGTAACCGTGGCTTGGAGACCAAAGAACCCATGACCCTAGAAACGACATTCTGGATCGCAAGTTGCACCAAGATGATCACTGCAATTGCAGTCATGCAGTTGGTCGAGCAGGGCAAGCTTGACCTTGACGACCACAAACAGCTGTACAAGCTGTGTCCAGAGTTGGAGAAAGTGCAAGTGTTGACTGATGATGGAACATTGGAGGACAAGGAGGCTGAAATTACGTTGAGAATGCTCTTGTCGCATGTGAGTGTGCTATCCGTCCACATCCTCAGGGCGTCCATTAACTGGTGCCACAGACCGCAGGTTTCGGATACGAATTCTTCAACACCAAGCTGAGAGATTACGGTCGCCCCGTCGGCTTTGACGTCTTCAGTGGTGACCCAGCCGAGGTTCTCAAGATGCCTCTGGTCAACCAGCCAGGCAGCAGATGGGAGTACGGCATCAACATCGACTGGGCGGGCATCGCACTCGAAAGACAAACCGGCATGACCCTGAACGACTACATGCAGCAAAATATCCTCCAGCCTCTGGGGATCCACAACACAAACATGTTCCCGACCAAGGAGATGAAGTCCAATCTGGCATCCATGCACCAACGCTGGCCAGGTAGCCCCCAGAAGGCTGTAGAAAGAGACCATGTATACCGCAGACCAATGGTCGCCGAGGGCAAAGAAGAGCAAAGCAAGATCCTCTGCAGCGGAGGTGCTGGCCTCTTCTCACGTCCCACAGAGTACATTAAGGTGCTTGCCGTCCTGTTGAACGACGGCACGTGTCCCAAGACGAACAAACAGATCCTCAAGCCCGAGACGGTCAAGCAAATGTTCGAGAACCAGATCACTCAGATGCCAGACTTTGGTCGCCGAGGTATCCCTGACGCAAAGCCAGAACACTCGAACCCGCTCGGGGATTTATACCCGCAGGGTGATGTCGCACAGGTATGTCGTTTGTGTGTCACTGCATGACTCGACCAGATACTAACATCGACTGTAGGGTTGGTGCCTTAGCGCAATGCTGACCATTGAGCCTGGAGTCACAGGACGTGGAAAGAACACCGCATTCTGGGCAGGCATTGCCAACTTGTTCTGGTGGGTGGATCGTGAGAAGGGCGTTGCCGGTATGATTGCCAGTCAGGTCATGCCTTTCGGAGACCCTAATGTGATGGGAGCCTGGTTTGGTGCAGAGACTGCGGTGTACGACAATTTGAGTGCGTCAAAGTGATGAACCTCAATGGTCAACATGTCAATAGTTTCACGAGCTGACTGCTGTACTCGTTTGAATCGAAGTCGCTTCCCTTCTGCCAGCTAAGCTTTGAAACAGTGTCTACGAATTGATCGTAGAACTTCGTCGACGATAATTCAAATATCCTAGCGTATCCTTTTTGTGGTGGAAAGGCAGTTCTCCACGCCGGCTATTGCTCACAGCTGGGAGCGAGCTGGGCAGAAAGCCTTCTTTTGTTGAGAGCAGCTGATCGAAAGCCTCGTACATACTCGTCGATACAACCAAGACCATAAGCAGTGTACGGTCTGCCGTGTCTTGAGTAGCACGCGACCCAATGTGATATAATCAAAAGGCTAGCAACAAGTGCATCTTCCACAAAATCGATACCCGCGCTCACATGCCCAAAAGCGGAAATGTAATGAGATTGCAACGCGAAGCTTTCGCGATCTGCCGCGTCTCCTCAGGGGGATGACGGGTACTCCTCCTCCTTTTGTTGTCTCGGCCGAGGGCTGACTTCAAAACGCTCACGCAGACTTTCGTCGGAGGCTTGGAGCTAAGGAGTCAGGAGATGGGAGATCGAACGACGACTTCCATGGTTGAGCGTAAAGTGGATCGCGTCTTACCGCGTATGTATCGCGTTTGGTCGATTATATCATGTGCGAATCATAAAATCTGCATGGCGGGCGTACTGCCGTTAGACTTTTGGCAAGGTCGAAACGGGCTGACTCTCGAATCCTGGCAGCGAAAGCACAATTTGTGGAGAAAGAGGTACCGTGGAGTTACATGTGAACCAGGTTATCGAGTCGGCCGACTTGTCGTGTGTGAGACTGGCAAGATTGGAACGCTTTTCCGTTAGTTGCGTGGGTACGAAACGAGGACAAGAACTCACGAGGGTGGATGTGAACACATACACAGTCAGTCGTAGCCCTCGTTACAAGCGGAGCTTAGACATACACTGATTATTCGGGGCAAGCATGGCGACAGAACTTACCATTGTTGCTCATCGCAAGTCTCTCTGCATGTCTTCAAACTATTGGAAAAGCCTCTGACCGGATGGCGGGTATCCATGTTGATCGGTGGTGTGGAGTCGGCGTAAAAGTCTCGCCAAGCGACCCGAGACTTGGTTGCCGTGGTCGACGAGGATGTTTGTGACGGCAGGATGAGGGCAAGAGGGTGGAGATGGTGTGTGGTTGAACGTGTTGAACAGACAGCCAAAGAAAAAGCAATCTTGGTCTATTTGCGAATAGACATGTGAAATTGGAGAGTCGATGGAATCCAAGTTCAAAATGGACGATGGATAACTGGTGAAACGGATAGTATGAGGCTCAATTCGAGTATGGGGTGTATTAATAAATATGATCGAGGCTTGTTCAAATGATGCCGATCTAATGTAAGCATATCTAGTTTAGCCTTTTGTGGAGAAGTTGATAGGAACTTTTGTACAGGTACAGTACAAAATATGGAGAAACGGGTGTAACAACCTGTTCGATATTTGTTGATGGTCGCGTGGCTTTTTGAGTACTGATTGTTTCTTCTTTTGTTGTGGATCATGCTAGGGTTTTCATCCAAGCTGTATTTGCTGAGACGCGAGGCCGGCAGAGCTTCGTTGCTTGAGAAACTGGTGTACGTGGAAGACAGGCGTCGGAGAAAACTTCCACTCAGTGGTGCGGCCAGCGCCTTTGTATGACGGCATATGCAGTCTTGAAAAGCTGGATGCATGTGAAGGGAAAGAAAAAAACTGTCGCCCTCGCGAATGTATGGCAGGCTTTGGATGGTGGAACGATCGTCTATCAAAGTTCAAAGCAAGGACAGCCTGACTGGGCGTAAGTCAACGCAACTACATATACGGGCGGCGCGATATGTCATCTTTGACATGCACGCTGCGGGCTGTGGTAAATACTCGCGAAGCCTCGTCGTACGGCTTCCACGGCTTCACTCCGCCGAGTCAATCGACAGCCACCGTGCATTGGCGACAAGGAGGACGAAGGGAAAGGACATGCAGAACGGGCAAGGATATGATAACAACCACACGATCCGCGCAGAGTTTGAATCTGTGCGTAACTTGTGGAGGGAAAGCTCACCGACGCTGCGTTGTTGAGAACTTGGACTGGCTCCTTTAGGATGTGCGAGTCGCCAGATCGAAAATTCTCGTCGGTCGTCTGCATACACTCGATATAAATCTGCATTATTGTACCTAAACAATCAAGCCGCCGGATGCCAGGATTGCGGTCGAATATGTTTGCTATCTCCAAGACCGAAAAATGCCGAGAGTGACACACCTTCTCGATTCATCCAACGGACGACTTTTAACGAGATTGTTATTGGAGGATGATATTGGATATTGCATTTGATTGCCCCCGTAGAGCGAGGGTACAGGCATAATTTCAAACACTCACTCATTACGAGCATAATAACGATCGCCTTCGGATAGAGTAACTCAGGGGTGCGGCTCGCACGTACGAAGCAGATTATGAAATTTGGATATAAAAGTCAAGGCGTACGTAGGACGCGTTTTCGAGCGCGATGGCGGAGCGCGCGTACTTGAAAGTTTCAAACGGCGTTAAAGTGGTTGCATATGCTTGGTTGGATGATGATCGGACACGGGCGGCAGGCAGACAGGCAGGGGGGAAAGACAGGACTCTAAAACAGTACAGCAGTGCAGTCGTGGTGCAGGAAGATTGACGGATGATTTCAAGGTTCTGGGGTATAAAGGAGTTCAATGATGCAGATTGGCGCTGATGGACAATTAGTGATTGGTGAAGGAGCCGGCAGACGGGGCGGAGCTGATATCTCGTGCTCGCCAACGAAGCTTGTTCCTGCACTACTGAACGCGTAGGAAGCCAGCAAGTGTTTCGTGACGGTTGCAGAAGGATGGAAGATTGGCTGGGGATTGTCGTCAGGCCTGTCGCATGTCGCATAGTTGGGCGGTTGCTCAAGCCGAGACTCGCGATCAAGCTAAGCAGCCCCAATTTCATGTGATACGTTTGGGATGAATGGTTGCTGCTGCTGCTGCTTGGACTCAAACGTAGCGAGCTGCGTGTTTGCCCATGTACATGGTGAGCAAAAGAGTGGTAAGGGGCGTTGTGCCCAAGTCAGACGATCGGGGAGGATAGTGTTTGAGAGGCCGGTATCCTGACAAGCGTGCGTGTATGGAACGGCCTGATCTTCAGATTTATGTAGAAGGCAACGGAGCAACGCTTGGACGCTGGACGCTAGCGGCTAGAGTGGCTTCAGCCAAGATTTACAGACCAGGCCGACTGAGCCATCTCCACCAGGAGGCAGAGGGCACGACCGACGACGTCCTACTGCTGGACACGACGTCTGTCCGAGGCTGTCGCTTCTTCTTCTCCCTCGTCCCTCGCTCCCTCTCTCCACCTCCCCCAACCCTACTTCTCCTCTGACCCAGTCGATGGAGCTTTGATAACCTGTCAACGCTCCCAAACGGCTTCCTCCCATACCTTCTCCTACCTCCCTCCAGCCCCGGCCAAGTCGTTCGTCGTATATCCCTCGACCTCGACCTGACCTGAAGCCTCGTCGACTCTCACCACCCGAGCACCACCCATCGACATCAGGCCTCCATCAAACTCTTCGACACGACCACCCCGTCGCTGCCGCCTAACCCCTTCGACCCAAGCCGCCCCGACCTCTCCTCTTCGTTGAACGCAGAGCTGTGGACGGCCTCTTCACCCAATCTCGTCAACCTCACCAGCTTGCATCCGCATTTCGACCTCGACAAAAGTCGACATCAGTCTCAGGTGAGTGAGCATTGCTCAAGCTGTTCGTTCATGCCCCTATCATGTGCCTCCCCCCTTCTCTTGATATGACAGGACATGGCCTCGATCAATCTGAAACATCGATGGGTAGTCGTGAGCGTTGGCGGGAAGAGATGGATACGTGGTCAGACTTGAAGGACTGGGAACCAGAACGATTAAGCGTCGTTGAAGGCTTCATGGACACACCGACATTCCAACACGTCAGAAAGGAAAGAAAGACCCTGCTCCTGCTGGCTGACATCGATGATGCCCTCCGTATTCACTCATGGTCAGCAATGAAGCCTGTCTCGAGTATGCAGAGCGCAAGCAAGAGCCGTCATATGAAGCACCTTGGCGGCTTGACCTTGCGGCTTCCTCTTGCACCGCCATGATGAATACCATGGAACAATACCATTTTATACAATGGAGCACTGGCATATTATACAACACTTCAACAGTGTTGCATCGACACAAGTACTGAGCGGGGTCTTTGCGTTCCATTGCCGTCAAGGCATGGACACTTTCAGAAGCAAGCGCGCTTGCATTCTTGACCAACCTAGGCCTGGTTTGAGGTCGTGTCTCATTCCCAAATGGCTCCTTCCCTATCCTTCCGGCCTATCCTCGGCAGTCGGCTTACCGTCACCTGTATATATGGCATCCTCAGCGGTGACTGGCGTACTTTTGAAGCTGCATTCACTAATTTCGAAACATCACAGCTCTTTCAGCAAACAATCTTTGATTTGACTCGTCTTTTCAAGTCAATCCCTTGAAGACCAGCTCTCTCTAGTAAGTTCTTTTCACGATCCATCTTCATATTTCCCTCCCTTGCAGCGCACGTGCCTTCCATTTCACTATCGACCCGGAAATGACTGACATTCCCCAGACCTATCTGCGAACTCCTTCGCCCAGCCAGGCCGACGCGCTCTCATTGGAATTGGTAGAGTCGTTGATTCGTTCTCTACGCCTCTAAGATCGGGCAAGCACCATCTACGGCATTCCGATTTTCAGTCGACATCCGAGCCTCAATTCGCAAGGGATTCACTTCTCTGCATTTTGCCTCGCTGCCACCCATTTCCCAAGGTATGTGCAATACTCGGCTTGGACAGTCGCGTCTCCTCTCCACTGCCAGTACTAATTCATCCAGGCTCTCTTGTAGACTCCTTATACCTGCATCTTTCGAGCCTCTCAAAGGCAGTCAGACCAGGCATTCTAGGACCATCTACAACCGACCTCACCCAACTAATTACAGTCCTTCTATTGCATTACTACCAACACTGTCCATTTTTCTGTGTCCACACTCAAGCAACCAGTGTTCATACACCATTCACTCATTAATACATTTTCATCCGTCAATCCTGGCGAATTGACCAACCTCTACCGGCAACCTCACATTTCCAACATGGCTTCCACGACAGTACAGGCCAACTACGGTTACTGCGACACCTTCTTCGTCGAGAGCTATGAAGACACAGACGGCATCTATGCCAGAGCAGCTGCTGAGCGTGAGAGAGCACGTGCAATCGCAAAGGTCCAACAAAGGCACATGGCTGCCGACCTCTCCCGTCTGACGAGCGAGGTGTACCTGAACGATGTGCTCGATCACATGGAGGTCATGGAGGTGAGATGCTTTGGCTCATGAATGCTTGGATGCATATACTGATTCCCGACAGGCCGAGACGATGCCGGACATCAACTCCATCGAGATCCAGACCGAGATCCAATGGTTCATGCGTCCCTACCTCCTGGACTTCCTCCTCGAAGCTCACCACGCCTTCCAACTGCTCCCCGAGACGCTGTTCCTCGCCGTCAACCTTCTTGACAGATACTGCTCGAAGCGTGTCGTCTACAAGCGTCACTACCAGCTGGTCGGATGTGCCTCGTTACTCATTGCCGCCAAGTACGGTGACCGTAAGGAGCGCGTGCCTACTATCAAGGAGCTCAAGTCCATGTGCTGCTCGCTCTACGACGACGACATGTTCACACAGATGGAGTGGCACGTCTTGCAAACTCTGAACTGGATCATCGGTCACCCGACCGTGACTGGCTTCCTCGACATCGCTCTTTCCGAAATTGCAGCCGATGCCGAGGTGCAGAACATGGCAACATACATCTCCGAAATGGCTCTTTACCACAAGGACTTCATTTCCGTATTGCCTTCTGTCATGGCCAGGTCGTCGCTTGCTCTTTCGCGTTACGTCCTTGGCCGTCCTCAGGTACACCACCCGGAGTGGGCCGCCAGATACGACTCCAACGTCGTCATGGACCTGTCAAACCAGCTCTCGCGTCCTTCGCAGGCTCTTTTCCGCAAGTACTCATCCGCTCACCTCTCCAACGTAGCCACAACCCTGGAGCAGTTCTTGCAACGCCAAAACCTCATGCAACAACAGCAGCAGCAAACGGCGTCGCAACAACCGTACCCTTCGCCGGCACAGTCTACCTTGGACGTCCAGCAAGTGCCAGGAGCCATGATGACTCCTCAGACTCCTCAGAAGCCCGTCTACGCTGCAGTTCCCATCGGTGTTCTCACCCCTCCCGAGACTCCAGAAAAAGACTTCTACGACAACTCGAGCTACAACGTAAACCAAAACTTGATGCACCGCCTTCATGCATGCTCAAGCGTGACTTCTGCCCCGAGCCATCCGTCATACCAGTACAGCTCGTACCCGACATCATACACGTCCCAATGAGCTCAGACTGTCTCTTTCACATCCATGACGCTCCATGTTCTTCTGTTGTAACAACATGTATCAGCCAGTCTCTTCGCACCTTCGAGCCTTTCCATCATTGCATTGCCAGCGTTGCTCATTCATCAGTCCTCTTTGCTTCCAGCGTTTCTTTTCTCATCGTCCATCATCATCTGGTGGACAGCATCTGCACATTACTACCTCGAACATAACTTACCACGGCCGCAAACACATGCAAAGCCAAGTTGCTACTTTAGAAAGCCCCGAGACAAAAAAAGTTGCTTGACGGAGGTGGTTGCTGTTGGACGAGTCTTGCTTTCGACTCGTGCTTGTTGCTTTTTCTTCCTTTTTGGCCCATATGAGGCTTGATACCAAATTGCATCTTTTGGAGGAAAGGGGATACCACTTTGTCTGTCTTTTTCTTTTTTCGTTCACTCATTTCCTCCGTACCCAACCATAGCCAAGAGGCTGCATAACACAAAAAGCAGATGTGTTTCGAATACCAAAAAAAAATCTTTTTTCCAAACCAAACAAAAAATTCTTGTATGACCTTGGCCATGATAGCAACGTGCATCGGATGTCTTGTGCCGGCTGTAGTGTGATTCTCCCCTTGCTTCATGTAACCTGGTTCAAAGTTTTGCCATCCTCGACAAGCAATACGGCATGCGGGTTGGACGGATGACAGATACACGACAGGGCATGCACGCACACTTAAAATCGTGGGTCTGTCCTACTATCACATGTCGGTGGCACTGGGTGTACGTGTATCCGGTTCGCGAACACTATTAGAGACGAACCTTGCGTCAAAAGATAGAAGTCATATATCTAGATCATGCAACAGACCCGCCATGTTCCAGCATATTCCAGCAGCACAACAGCCTCTCTACAGCAAGGTCGACGACCAGCAGAGTTTTTTTCTTCTCTCCCTGGTCCTTTTGATGCACACCGCTACCATCATGCAACTTGCTGGTTCCAAAAGTCTAGAATGGTCTGAGCGACGATATCGGCATCTGTGACGGGGAGTTCGTGGCCACCGTCTAGAATCCGAATGTCGACTGCAGGGCCCAGAACTTGTTGTGCATCTTCGCACATTTCGTCTGCAACGACCACGGTATCGTCTTTTCCTAGCAGAAGCAAGACTTTGCCTCCGAGGAGACGTTGGTCCTTGGAAAGGGATTGTTGTGCATCTGCGATGGCTTTCCAGGATGAGTGTTGGCCACTGATGGGTGCGTGTTGGATGCTTGAGACAAATGAGGCAACGAAACCGGCGTGGTGGGTGAGTTGCCAGGATACGACGTCTGCTATGCTGACAGAAGGTCTGCGGATTGAGATCTGGGCTGACGAGTCGGCGGCGAGTGCCGGGTGGGATGGCGTTTCTTCTTCTGCTGCTTGAGTGGCAGTGACCTTGCCGTCGTCTTCGATGGTTTGAGAAGATGTCGGGGTGCTGCTCGTGCCTCCCAGACGTTTCCATACCAAATACTCGACTAGTTTGCGAGGAAGAAATCCACCGTAGAGGAACTTGCTGGTCCAATGGATGCGAGTAGATCGCATGAGTCCTGCTGGTGCGATGAGCACGAGAGACTCGACCAGGTTTGGAAAGCACGAAGTAAACGATGCAGCTATCCCTCCACCCAGTGAGTATCCGATGAGGCCGAATCGATTGCCATCTCCGGTCCAGCTCAATGGAGATGAAGAGAGGACTAGTAGGATTTGAGTGGTGAAGAGTTGAATGTCTTGGGGTTGGGCGGCTGGGTCGGGAGTTGATGAGAAGCCGCGGCCGAATAGATCTGGGTGTCAGATTATCAGCCGTGTGTTGCTTTGGTCAGTCGACAGTGTGCATATGGTATGGTGCATCCGAGGACGAAGCCTTATATTGTAACGACCATGTCATATAGGTTGATGGTATGACCCTGCTCAGATGAATTCCCGCTCATGATCATCGATGAAGACCTTCCATGGCATTCCAACCTCTGGAACTATCATATTTGCAGTCGTGTTATGGCGTATGAAGAGTCTTGCGAGTGTGTGACCAACATTGCCAACTCTTGACACGACTTTTCTCTTGTCTGGGAATTTGGGCTCAGGGTACGCGGAAGAAGATGGAAACACGACTTACCAAACAGCATCACTCGGCACCCTTTTTGTGCCAACTCCTCTGCCAGTCCACCTAGAGCTATACACGGCGTACTAATACCATGCACTAGCAAAACTTTCTTGCCTTCTTCTGGCCCCCATTCATATGCCCTTATATTGCCAAAGGGAGTCGAAACGTCTCTTGCTCCCTCGAGAGCATCAGGAGCATAGGGAAGTCTCTTTTGCTGCTCCTTTGTCAAGGTCTTTTGTATCGTCGGCAATGGCGAGTCGATGATCCGGCATGGTTCATGTATGTTGTTGCGGTACTGTGAGGTTAGAAGAGAAGCAACTCCCGCAGACGCCACGGCACCAATTGCCAGGAATCTGAAGTCTCTTGCTGTTATACCCATTAGTAGCCAATTAGTAATGTGCGACGTATTCAGTTACTCGAGGACTTCATGAGAGACTCGAGCACCGTGGTCTATCATCAATGTCGTCGCTATGGGACATCTATAGCCGAGATGCCGCAGAATACCGAAGCTTTGCCGCCGACAAGGAAGGAGGACAACAGTGATCGTCAGTAGGGCGTCTGGATAGACATACGTGATAACAGCTGTGAGCTCGGTCTTACATACCAAAGACATAATACCTCCGATCAAGTATACCTCGTTGACTCAGAAATATTAAGAAATATGGCTTCAACATTCGACGTCACGGCTCTTCGCAAGCACTTTCCCGCTCTGGACAAGAAGCAAGTGTACTTTGACAATGCAGGTGGAAGTCAGGTCATCAAGGAAGTGATCGATTCGGTATCTGAATATCTGTCTGGCACAAATGTGCAGTTGGGTGCTTCGTATCCTATCGCTCAAAAGTCGACGAACTTGTTCGCAGCAGGCAAGGATGCAGTGGCCAAGTACATCAATGCTACCCCAGACGAAGTTGGTAAGCATCAAGGAGACGATATGAAACTCAGAACGAAAAGCTGATTTTGTACAAGTCCTCGGTCCTTCAACAACTCAACTGTTTCGAAATCTCTCTCTGGCACTCTACGAACATCTTACACCCGGCTCAGAGATCATTCTCTCCAAATTGGACCATGAAGCAAACATAGCTTCATGGCTACAGATGGCCGAGTGGAGAAGCCTGACCGTCAAATGGTGGGACGCACCCGACAAGCAGAACCCTAAACTGGAGACGTCTGTCTTGAAGACTCTGCTCTCTGACAAGACAAAGCTGGTCTGCTGCACACACACAAGCAACATTCTCGGTACCATCAGCGACATCAAGCAGATTGCCAAAACCGTGCACACTGTACCTGGAGCTCTTTTGTGCGTAGATGCGGTGGCTTACGCACCGCACAGACAAGTAGACATGCGAGAGTTGGATGTTGATTTCTATTGCTTCTCATGGTACAAGGTCTATGGCCCACACATTGCCATGCTTTATGCAAAGCAATCGAGTCAGTCAACTATGAAGACACTAGGTCATTTCTTCAAGGGCTCGGCTTCGTTGGAAGATAAGCTTGGACTCGCGGCCGCCAACTACGAGCTCACTGCTTCTATCCCAAAGGTGTGCGAGTACCTCTCGCAGATTCCTTGGGAGACAATCGCTAGCCACGAGGAGAAGTTGCAAGGTGTTCTGATCGACTACCTCAAGTCGAGAAGCGACGTCAAGATCTGGGGCGAGCCCGTCGCAGATGCTGCAAAGCGCGTTCCTGTGATCAGTTGGACTGTCGACGGGCGCAGCAGCAAGGAAGTCGTGGAGGCTGTCGAGGCAAAGAGTGATTTTGGTTTCCGCTGGGGTGCTTTCTACTCGAACCGCTTGGTCCAAGAAGTTATGGGTTTGGATCCAGTGGATGGTGTAATCAGAGTCAGTCTTGTGCACTATAATACTGGTAAGTCACTGACTCATGCGATTGGTAAAACCCCGAGCTGACCAAAAGCACAGAGGACGAGATCAAGCAGTTCGTAAAGGTGTTGGACGAGGTGCTCTCGAGCTAGGTCATGAAATGATGACACACAGTCGTTGATAGGTTATGAATGTCTCTTGGACATATGGAAAGGAAGTTGATAATTAAGACTAATCCAACAGTGTATCGATGCTTCGTAGTTTTGAAAATCGGCCGTCAGGATGTTCATGCAATCGTGTATGTAGAGCAAAACGTGATTATAGCGCGTCGGTTGGTTGCTCGACCTCTCCAATTATAGGCTTTAAAATGTCGGGAACAATCTGGGCAGCGTCACCTTCAAAGAACCAATCGTTGTCTGTGAGGCCTCCGGCCGGCTCGTCTGCGCGGTCGGCGTTGATGACAGCAACTCGGGCCCCTTTGGCTCTAGCCTCGTCTACATAGCCGGCAGCGGGATAGACACTGGCACTTGTACCAATGACCAGTATCAGATCAATCTTTGTCGAATCGTTGATGAAACTGTCGACAGTGTTGAGTACTTTGCTCGGAAGAGACTCGCCGAACCAGACGACACCGGGTCGCAAAAGGCCTTGATGGCACTCTGGACATTTTGGTAGGTCTGATACTTGAACAGCGGGTAGATGAACTTGAGCATCTGCTATATCGACCTCTTTATGGCTTTGTGTCACGGCATGACGAGCCTCTTTGGTGGTGGGATCTGATTCGTCGCGGGGTATGCTGAGGGCGGGGACGATGGGGTCTACGAAGTTCTCGGCGTGGTATGAGCAGTAAAAGGAGGTACATTTGACGTTGAACAGGCTACCGTGGAGCAGCTGGAGCTTGTCTGCTGGATGTTTCGCACGTTGCGACAAGCCTGGGCCAAGAGGTCAGTCTGGAGGAAGTTGGTACAAGGGGACGGCGCATACCGTCAACGTTCTGGCTGAGAGCAATGAAACCGGGATGCTTCCTCGCTAGCTCAGCCAGAGCCAGGTGGGCTCGATTTGGTTTTGCCTTGAGAGCCATGTGGCGGCGGTAACTGTAGAATTGCCAGACAAGGGCTGGGTCCCGACCAAAGGCCTCGGGGGTGGCTAGAGAGATGGCATCGTGAGTCCTCCAAAGACCCCCAGCGCCACGGAAGGTAGGCAGTCCCGATGAGGCAGACAGGCCGGCACCGAGCAAGGCCAAGATGCGCTTCGACGACTGTAGCTGCGCCGTGAAGCTTTCCATGTCCGAAGACATTTTCCGAATCCGTCCTGCCGACACTGTGGCGAGCAGAAGATGTCGAGTATGCGACAGATGGCGAAATCAAGTATGCGACAGATGGCTGGACTCGGATCTCGAGACTAAGGTCCAAGGCGCGGTATGGGCAGGAGCGAAGACGACGTCACTCTCCGCAATCACTCCCCGCAATCTCTCGGCCAGGGTCGCCGTCTAGGAGTAACTTTAGCCGTCGTATGAGTCGTCACAACCTTGAAAGACACCAGGACCAAGCATGAGGAGCTGTCGCACTTTGCTCAGAGCCGTATCAAGGCCTCGCCCAGTCCTATCACTTACGAGACCGCCGTTTCCAGCACACATCTCTTGCCGTAGCCTCGTCTCGGCTGCCGAGTTGCAGTTTGGCCAGCCTCTGCACGAGACTCATCCGCATCTCATTGCGCCGGGCGATTGTACTTCTCTCTAGTGCCCGACACACTTGGCTGCTCACATGCTTACTGTCATCCACCCCAGTGACTCCCGGTATCTCTGCTCTCGAATACCATCAACGCCGCGCCAACCTCGCCAAAGCCCTCCCCAAGAACAGCATCGCCGTCCTCGCTTCCTCCGACATCAAGTACCGCTCCGGCGCCGTCTTTTACGAATTCCACCAAGAGCCGAACTTCTTCTACTTGACTGGTAATCGCTACTCGCCTGTCCGCCGCAAAGACATGGATGCTGAACAGTCGTCATACAGGCTTCAACGAACCTGAAGCACTTGCTGTCATTGGTGGGTCCGTCGCAAACATGTTATACATCAAAAACATACGCTCATGGCTCTGCAGAAAAGGCCGACTCTGATGTCGAATACACCTTTCACCTTTTCGTCCGACCCAAGGATATCAAGGCCGAACAATGGGATGGTGCGCGAAGCGGTATTCAGGCAGCCTTGGACGTCTTCAACGCTGACGAGGTATTGATTCTTCTATTTCCCGTGTCCATCTCACACTAACCATTGGCCAGGCTGGAGACATCAACCGTTGCCATACCCTTCTCCCAGACATCATCGGACGCGCAAAAGAAGTCTACACCGATCTACTCGGCACCACCACAAAGTCCGCCTTCAAGAGATATTTCTCAAGCTTGAAGAAGGTTCCCTCGGAAGGATTCGGCAAGTTGTTGCAGGAGAACAATGTTAGGCCTCTGAGACCCATCATGAACAACCTTCGAGTCAAGAAGAGCGAGGCCGAGATATTGAACATGAGAAAGGCCGGTCAGGTCTCTGGTCGAGCATTCACCGAGACCATGAAAACTCCCATGAGCACCGAGAAGGATCTATGGACCATGCTTGACACTGGCTTCAAGATTGGTGGCTTGGATGGCTCTGCCTACGTGCCTGTCGTCGCGGGCGGCAAGGTATGTTGGAGACTCAGTCACAGACAGAGCATTACTGACAGGTAGCAGAACGGTCTGAGCATCCATTACACTCGCAATGACCAGACTCTAAAGTACGTATCAAGAAGGAGCAAACCGATGGCTGTACTGATAGACGATATAGGGAAGGCGAGCTTGTACTGGTCGATGCCGGCGGCGAGTATGGTGGCTACATCACCGATATCACGCGTACATGGCCAGTCAACGGCAAATTCACAGATCCGCAAAGAGACCTGTATGAGATGATACTCAAGGTCCAAAGGAGCGTTGTGTCGCTGTGTCGCGAGGATGCAAATGTTTCGCTCGACAAGCTTCACCGAATCACCGAGGACGGGCTGCGCGACGGGCTCAAGACTCTAGGATTCAATATGGAGGGCAACGTGAGTCTTGCGACGGCGATAATATGACTCGGACATGATGCTAACGTATTCAGGCTCTCGAGACATTGTTCCCCCACCATGTCGGGCACTTTATTGGTCTGGATGTTCATGATGCTCCAGGACATCCGAGAACGGGACGACTGACGGCGGGAGAGTGCATCACGATTGAACCGTGAGTGACTGGTGAAGGACTAGTGATGGGGCGTTCTGCAGCTAACATTTGACAGAGGAATCTACGTTCCAGAAGACGAGAGATGGCCCAAGCACTTTCAAGGATTGGCGATCCGAATCGAAGACAGCGTGTGCATAACAGAAGAGCATGCTTATGTGTTGACAACGGAGGCAGTAAAGGAGGTTGTTGATATCGAAGCGCTCAGGCGTTAGGGGATGTTTACCAACAAAATAAAAGAAGTGGAACGCGCTAAGATTTGTACGGCCCTAATTAGTGCAGAATGATGTAGTTGCCGGGGCTGCATACAGATAGGCTTTCAAGTGACAAGTTGTGGATATGTACAATGCTGCGACGCAGGACGGCAGAAACAGCAAAACAGAGGTAGAAAGGATCGAGGCCACTATCAGCCTGTCACTAGGAATGGGAATAGGACAATAGAAGCGAATAGAGGATGTTTGAGGGCGCAAGATAGAGAATCAAATTGTGCGGGGAGTTGTGCATACAGTGAGTCGCTCGAACGCGAAGCTCGGACGGAGCCTCATGGCAGGGAAAGAGCATGCACACATCAAAACATCCACATCCATCCGATCTCGTCGCGTTTGCAACTGCTCTCTGTCCATATTCACTCCTTTCTCTTCTCCTGTGTCTGCCCAACTGTGCTCGACTGACCACCCAGCCCTCTCTCTCTTGTTCCCTCGACAGCGCTGCGACAATGTGCCAGTAGAGCGCGTCCGAGTCGCGTGCAAAGCCGTCCACACACAGAGACAGCACCCGCACCACACCACCCATTCATGGCCACCTTGTCGGCTCTGTCCAACATGTCCAGCAAGCGGCTCCCGCTGGCCAACAACTCCAATGCCGTCAACTCTCCTTTCCGCTCCGTCAACCCCGTCTCAGGCAAGCGCTCAAGACAACAAGACCCGCGTGACGCTGGCCAGCCTCCGACAAAGAAGCAAGTCCTTGAACTCGACCACGACGAGAACCAACAACCGCGTTCTTTGATCCGCCAGTCGTTGGCACAGCAAGAGAAGGATGCACAACTGTTCTTGAGAAAGCCTGGCAATGCTCCTCCCACTGCCTTCGAAAGGAAATTGGCTGCCGCAAGGAAGCCTCCATCTGCACAAAAGCCCCTACAGCGAACCGCCGACAGTCTCGAGAGCATCCGTCAATGGCAACGGCACTACAGAAAGGCCTTTCCCCAGTTCGTCTTCTACTTCGAAAGTGTACCTGATGATGTCCGGACAAAGGTTTCAAGGCAGATTCAATATCTTGGCGCTGTATGCTCCCCTCCCTCCTCTCCCATGACCATGACACCATGCTGACTATAGCCGACAGAAAGAGGAAAAGTTCTTCTCGCGTTCCGTCACTCATGTGGTCACGACCCGTCCCATCCCTCCAGAGCTTGCCTCGACAAGTTTTGACGATGGTCATGGCACCTCCAAGAATGACTCTCACCATGCCTCCCTAAAGACCATCGACCCTTCTCTCCTTGATCGTCCTCAAGATTCAAACCTGACTGGTGCTCAAAAGAAGACTGCTGACCTTCTCGAGGCTAGTCTGCAGGGCCGTGCCCATCATGCTAACGTCCAAAGGTACGCTATCGCCTGCCTCACTTCATCTCGTTGCCCCTGCTAACCCTTCCACCTACAGTCTTCAAACCGTCGAGCCACGCAAGCTCGGCGTCCAAAGCAACGATGTCTTGTCCAAGGCTAGAGAGCTTGGCATCAAGATCTGGGCTTTGGAGAAGCTGCAGCGCATGATGACAACCATGTTTGACACTGACACTGGCGAGCAACCTGATCATAGAAGAAACATAGCTTCGACTTTGCGCAGAGGAGAGAAGGCAGATCTGCAGACACTTCTGCGAAACGAAAAGGTCATCGGTCCTGCCGACCGTGATCTGGCTGTCGCTGCTCAGGATTCTGTCCAGTTTCGAGGATACTATATCTACGTACACGATATGGACGAGAGAACCCGTCCGGTCATGGTCCGTGATTACCCAAAGGTCACCCATAAGGAGGAGGGCAAGTGGCCACAGTTCCGTCTGACCCCTATTGGAAGATGTCCCTTTGTAGAAGATCCTTCACACACCAAAAAGTTGCGTTTGGCAGAAGAGATGAAGGCCGCCGAGGCAGAAAAGGAGCGCAAGCTGGCCGCTGGCGTTCCTGTCACGCGCAGCCGTGCTGCTGCAGGCACCAGTCTCTCTCAGTCAACCACATCCCAACCAAGGGACCAAGTGGAGCGCCAGGACAAGGACAAGTCCGAATTCGTCAACGACGACCACGTGAAGCCTCTGGACCCTCCAAAGGGCATTCCTAACAAGAGGCAAACCTCAATGGATACTGGCAGTATGCCAGCACTGTTCGGTAGTACCCAGGCCAACATGAGAGGAGCCCCTCGTTTCATCGGAGGAGAACCCGTCGCGTCCGGAGTCCAACCCTCGAACATCACATCCGCCATCCGCTCGCAGATTGTATCATCGACTATTTCGTCGACAGCACCTGGAACTCGAAATGTTGGCGCGAGCAAGGAGATTACCGCTCTGAAACGCAGAGCATTGGAGAGAGGAGCGAGCGCAAACTCCAACGAACCACTCCAGTCGTCGTATCTCACCGATATGCGCGCAGCGATTAACGGAAACGGAGACCGTCAACAAGCACCAAGAGCGGCCAAGCGCAAAGCACAAGAGACGCTGGGACATATCCGTGAAGAAGGTGAAGAGGAGCTAACCAAATCTCGGCGCGCTCAGCAGGTCCGCAAGAAGGTGGCTGTAGAACGTGAGATGAAGGCAGGATACTGCGAGAACTGCAGAGACAAGTTCGACGACTTTGACGCCCACTGTCAATCTCGCAAGCACCGCAAGTTTGCAATGGACAAGGGAAACTGGTCGCAACTGGACGATTTGCTGAACCAGCTGGAACGTCCTCTGAAGTGAGACTTCACTAGAGACGACTTACACACGACACCGCTCACTAAGCGCATTCACGAGGACAACCACTCGTTGACCAATATCGATCAATATACTTAGTCACACCACTGGATTCATCGATCAGCCACGAGCATGAATGGTTGTCAAGAGATCGACACGAGACAAGATTCTATGTTATTTGATTATTGTCTGGCTTTTTTTTTGGGGGGCGTTCTATACCTTCTCATGGGAAGGCATATCTGTTTTTATCATCGCATCGGCGGCAAGGGAGGAAGATTTTACGAAGGGGGAGAGAGAGAAAGAGGAAGCGTGCATTGTTTGCAACTATTGTGTTTTTGCACTGTGAGCTGGACATGAAAGGAGAAAGAGCCAAGAGAGACCGCGCTGCACCAGAGGCCGGAAGATCACCCATGAGTTTATACAGAGCATGGTAAGTGTCAGGTCTTGTCTACGCTGGTCTCCTCGTCTTTTTTGTTTGAACTTGCATCATACTTGTTTTGAGCGTTTCTCCAAGAAGAGCAACGGACGTCAACTGTGCTCGTGAGCAAAGGTATGAAGACGGGGCAATGTGGAGTATTAGTTAGTTTAGTTCCTCTTCTTTCTTGAGTCCCCTTCAGTAATACCAGGAATCACAAGAAGAAGAAATTCCAAGTGTAACATTAGATTCATCCAATTTCTCTATACAAACATTCATGGTGATGATGCTGTCTGATAGTCTTTGCATGTTTTCATCATCAAGAAAAGAGTTATGGAATATCTAGAGTGTCGACTGGCTGTGAGTGTCATCATGTCTGATTAGACTCTGTGTAGGTTGTAACAATTCTTGCACTAGAGCAACCTTGGGCTATGAGAGGGCACAAAAGCTTCGGGAATGCAAGCAGAGGGAGAGCCGTCGAGGATATTGCCGTTCAACGATCACCGTCCTGTCAGTCGACAGTATTGCGATATTGTGACAGCTACATGCGAAAGCATTCTCGCACACGAGCGAAGACGTGTTCCTAGTCTCGAGCTCTTCGCCTTCATGTTCCCCTGTGTTCAAAACCTGCCGTTTCTGAAGCGGGACACCACAAAAACCACTGTTCGAGGGCGGTACAAACATATGGTTACACAAGTGCGTCAGAGACTATCCTTCGAAGCAGTGTGTACAACACAACACGAAGACCCTGCTTGATTGAGAACCAGGTCAGGCTTTACTCTAGTATCGGCACCGACATGCAGCACATATGAAAGACGAAGACAGACGGTAGGTAGTGAAATGAATCTAATGATTTCAATTGACTGTTGGGCGCCCATCCCCAAATTTCACCCGCGCCACTCTCCCACGCGCAACGGCTCAAGAGAGAACTTTCAAAAGACTGTCGAGATACCGTGCAAAGGAGAGGATAAAAGACTCGGGGGGTTAAGAGACAAGAAAATCGACTTGAGAGGAAAAAAGAAAAAAAGAAAAAGAACCATCTCTCCTTGGCCCGCCCCATGATCGAGTTCTGTTAGAAAGAGACAACACCTGGGTTTGACTGTTCACATTTGCCATGATAACGTGATCCGCCATTTTCAATAAAATGGAAGGAATTTGGTATGGTTGACTGCGATTACTCGGATGCCTTGGTCTCCTCGGTGGCAGCGGGTGCCTCAGCAGACTCCTTGGCCTCGGGGGCAGCGTCACCCGAAGGCTCGGTCTCGGACGAGGTCCAGAGGGTCTAGTGAAAGAATTAGTGGCTGATACGAAGAAGAGACGAATCTCAAGAAGTGCTTACCAGGTTATCACGGAGAAGCTGCATGATGAGGGTGGAGTCCTTGTAGCTCTCCTCGCTGAGAGTGTCGAGCTCAGCAATGGCGTCGTCAAAGGCAGCCTTGGCAAGGTGGCAAGCCTTGTCGGGCGAGTTGAGAATCTCGTAGTAGAAGACCGAGAAGTTCAGGGCAAGACCGAGACGGATGGGGTGGGTAGGGGCGAGGTCGGTCTGGGCAACCTCGGTGGCGTTCTGGTAAGCCTCGAGCGACTTGTCGGCAGAGGTCTTGCGCTTGTCACCAAGGGCGAACTCGGCGAGGTAGCGGTGGTAGTCACCCTTCCTGCAGAGCGCATTAGTAGTGCGATCTGAGTGCAGAATAGCCCGGGGAGACGAACATCTTGTGGTAGAAGACCTTGGACTCGCCGCTCTGGGCAGAGGGAATGAGGTGCTTGTCAAGAACGGCAAGGATGTCCTCGCAGATCTGAGCAAGCTCGGCCTCAATCTTCTGGCGGTACTCCTTGATGAGAGTGACCTGCTGCTCGTTGCCCTTGGACTCCTCCTTTTGCTCGATGGAGGTGACGATTCTCCAGGATGCACGGCGAGCACCAATGACGTTCTTGTAGGCGACGGAAAGGAGGTTTCTCTCCTCGACAGAGAGCTCCTGGTCGGCGGAAGCAACGTTCTTCATGTTCTCGACCATCTCTGAACTGAAGTCAGCTTTGCGCATGCTGCAGACGACGGATGGTGGACTAACCCTCGTAGCGCTCGGCCTGCTCGGCGAGCTTGGCCAGGTAGACAGAGTCCTCGTAACCCATTTTTGATGATTTGTGGTATGAAGTCTGGTGCGACATGGTGTTAGCGTTTCTGGTTGGAACAGGATGTGTTGTCGGAGTGTATGATAAAGCTGTGAATCAGAGGCAGCTGTGAAAGTGGGGAACGAGCGAGCCAGGGGCGGTGTGAAAGCAGATGGGTCCAGAAGTCGCTGGCATGTGATGATTTGTCGCGGGCAAACACAGTGACGGATCGCAGGAGATGGGAAAGTGCGAGCAGCTCGTGCCAATTGGTTGTGATGGCAGTCGCGACGCTGGCGAAAGCTCTGAAGGTCCGGAGGTAGGCGGGTATTGTCAAAAGCGCATCATCCAGAACAGCTTCTGGATGGCGCCTTTCTTCACTCTGGAGCATCTCCTTTGTCGCGATCTCATCGATAGCAGCTGCACAAGGAGCTCGCATTGCGCCGTGTCGTTGTTTCCCGGTGTGTTTGCCCAGCCACGCGTCCATCGAGCACTCAGCAGGGGGCATCCGTGTTCGCTCGCATTCTGGCTCCATCTGTGTCTTCAAGGTGCAAATGGTGGAGGTGCTTACCTTTGGGGAAGCGTAAAGGTGTAGAAAAGACGAGTTCTGGGCGGAAAGAGGTGAAGCGATGCTGTTTGTGAAGGAAACAAGAGGGGGGCACTTGTGATGGGCGAAGTTGGGGGAGGAGCGGTTGTCAACCAAGCCGAAATGACGGAGCCAATCACCGCCGAGCACTGCTCGAGAACTTTCCAACCCTCAGGCGCCAGAATCAGACACGTCTTTGTTCTTCATTGGGCTTCACTCGTGCCATCATCCTGATTTAGGTCGTCTTCTCTACTTGATTGCTATCCTATGAATACCTGCCAGCTTCATCGTATCAAGATACGCGTCATTTCCATCACAATTGCCTTGTCAGATAACGAGACACGTCGACAAAGATCGACATAGAGAACGCGCATCTTGTTTACATCCACGAGTCGACTTCCACCGACGCCAAAACCCCTGGTTCCTGCGCTCTAGAAGTAGATGATTCATGCCAAGAACATTCTGTTCTTTTCGTTCAAATATTGATTCCAATCTTGTGGTGCCGTGTGCTTGATGGTCACGAGATGGGCTTTGTTCCGTAGCCAGCCGTTTTGCGATCCACTTCCAGACCTGTCATGCGTCGTGCATTCTGCCAGCAGCTCAACCAAGTGCATAGCCACGAACCTCATCGAGAAGAACAGCGAGTATCTGGTTGATTTTGTATTCACCTGAACGCCGTGTTGCCTGCTTTCCCTGTCCCTTTCCCTGGTTTTTCTTCTTCCTTTCCAGTGCTAAAGCGCAAGCTAATAGCCTTGAACGCCATTAACCAATGCCCAAAATATGTACATGCTCGAATAAAGATATCTATCGTCAATCGTAGCTCAATCTGAGTCGACAGCGAGGTCCACCATCTAATTTACCTCCATGCCCTCTTCCTCTTCTTCGTCGGCAATTTCTTCCATGAGTCCGCTCTCAGAGTTCATTCTCCTCTTTCTGCCCTCGGGCCAATTGCTGAGGGTGCTGAGTCTTGCACCTCCGAGTGCCCCGACGGCTTCAAGCTCGTCTCCGCCGACTACTCGACCTTCAGCATCCACTTCCTCGCAAAGCTCAAGCATGGCGGCACGCGACAGTCGTCGAAATCCATCCGTACGCACTACACGTCCCCAGTGTGTCATGCAAAAACTGGCTGCACGACGTTTGAGCCAAGTTTCTTGAGCAACGCTTGCGCAATCGAAAATGAGAGCAGCGTGCTGAATATCAAGCTCACGGACCAATCTTGCGACACAAAGATGATGCAGGCGTGGCATGTCATAGATGTTGCTCATGACGAGCATTCCTGCCACATCTTCGAGACTGGGTGACGGAGATGCAGAATTTGTGATGGACGAGGGCGCGATCGAATCGGTGTATAGGTAGTAGAGGAAGGCGCGTACCGCTGCGTAAGGCTCTGGAATGTGCATCTTCTTTGTGTGGAATTCGGACATCTGAGCACTGTAGAGGCGAGCAAAATGAGGCCAGCGTGCTGAGAGGATGAAGCGATGGACATGAATGGGTTGAGATGCGTTCGCAGGCTTTTCGTGAGACCTCACGCTGTCTCCATCATAGTCCTGGTCGTAGTCATCGTCCGGATTGGCCGTAATCATGAAATCTGCCCCGGAGCCTTGCTCAGGAGGAACATCAAACGTACGGGCAAGATCAGCGCCAATGGCGGAGAGGTGCGAAGAAACTCGGCTGTCGGAAGTCGGAGTCTGTTGAACTGATCTAGACTCTAGAGTGAGCTTGTTACCAAGGAGACCAAGCTTTCTGAGGTCGAGGTGAAGAACATCACTAAGATATTCCTCGGCATCAGGGGCGTTTCTGGGAAGCGAGTTGGGACATCCAAGCAGCCAGGCATGCGTGCCATCCGCATCAAGACAGCAGTAATGCCATCGGTAGTTCGGGTTGAAAATGTCCTTTCCATCAGCTAGTTTTTGCCAACGCAAAGAATCCAGATCGAATGCTGAAAGGCTAGTCTCAGAAGCAGACATGAGTGTCGCAGGGGTGACAAAGTCGAGCAAGCATGCGGAAGAGAAGACATGGAAATGATATCCTACATTTTGTACAGGGAGGTTGGGGTTTGAGATGAAACGGAGAGAAGAGATGGAGCCTGGCGCGACGGGTGGGTTACGTTGAACCATGTAGCCGGGATTTACCTGGACACTGCTTGAGTTTGCAGCGTAGGCGCTCGTGGGACCTGCCTGTGGGGTGATGGAAGCTGTAGAATACATTGAGGACCTGGACATGTCGTCGGCAGGACTGGCGCCTTCGAAAGCAGGGATGCCTTTCAGGTCGAGCCACCAGATGTCGCTCGTACGCTCCATATCTTCAGTCATACCTCCCGACACCCAGAGCCTGTCGCGCCAAATCCATGTTGAATGGTCGTATCTGGGCACAAACTTCCAGGGGCGCGACCATGTCCAGGTCTTGAGGTCGAGGTAGCAGATGTCATCTAGTACAGCATTATCATGGCCAGTCATACCGCCGCTGACAAAGAGCTTGTCTTGGTGGATGACGGCCGAGTGTCTGGCTCTTCCACGGGGAGGGATGCCTTGTACCTCGGGCGAGGTCCAATGGGCAGTCTTGAGGTCGAAGATGATAACATCGGCAAGGTGAGAGCGGTGTTCGTTTTCTCCACCAAAAACGAGGAGCTTCTCATTCTGCCAGAGACAAGCAGTATGACCTGATGGAGAGATCAGCACAAGCAAGGGATTGTGGTGGGGAGGTCAAGGTTACCCATGCGCACGCCAGGAATGTCGCCGTAGTTGTCGACCAAACTCCATTGCTTGGCCTGCAGGTCCAGCCTGAGAACATGGTTGTAGACTTCGTCGGTATACTGATCGAAGCCGCCGAAAGCATAGATGTGGTCATTGCCGACATAGGTGACGGAAGCATTGACGAGACAAGCAGGCCTCTGGCCCACGGTGGTCATGATGGTAGGCATGTACGTGTCGTGGGTGCGGCGACGCGACGAGTAGGTGCGGCTTGACCGAGGAGAGGTAGACATGACATAGGTGTTGGTGGAGCCAGTGGACAGACGCGACGATGGCGGCAGAGAGGCAGCCGAGAGTGATGAAGCCATGTCGTCGTCGACTGCTCTATCTCATTCTCGTTGCTCGCTCTGGATTACGGCAGTCGCACTGCACAAGGGTATTATGTCGGGAGGGCAGGCTATGCACAGCACAGTGCCGGACTGGTCGCAATGAGACGGGCCAGATGCGGATCCTTGATGGACAATTTATGGTCGTCGTCGTCCCAACAGCAAACTTGGCGTCGTCGGGCGTCTCGTCTTTGACGCCGGCTGCCGACAATGACGCAGAGTCGTTGCTGGGCCAACTTTGTTTGCACTTGTAAGCAGACAGCCATAAAGGGCACCACTCCCTCGACCATGCTCCCTACATCCTCAGCTCACACCACAAACCCAAAGAACAGCATTTCACATTACCCAACCACTCTTATCATCCACCCTCTTCCACCCCTACCATCCACGACGACTGCAAGATATCTGCACCCATACTAACGGACCTCTTAATTGAGACATCTGTACGCCGCTCTCCCCACCATTCCGCCGACATCTCTTATCTAACGGCTCTTGCAGACAGCATCACTTTCTGTAACACACTCCCATTGCCGCAGATATGGCAAGCCCTTCGGTCATGACGCCCATCAAGCGTCGTGATGGTCTCTTCTCAACCCGTTTCGCTGGTGGCCGCGCCCCCTTGACCCCCTCCCCCCAGACTCCCAAGCAGCAGAACTTTGTCCTCGACAAGGACGAGTCGATCCACCGTGGCAATCTCTTCCCCCGCTTCTCGCGCTCCATCTCAAAGACCAACGTCCGCGACTCGCCAAAGTCAAACATTGCCAGACACGTCGCCAACAACTCTCCTCGCCGTCTTGAGCTCGGTGTCAGCGACTGGAACTTGACCGGCACTGGCCCTTCAGCTTCCAACAAGGCCACTCCCTCGAGAACTCGCAACCTCAAGACGGTCAAGACCGGCAAGACCAAGATCACCTACACCTCGGCCGACCGCTTCATCCCCAGCCGCACCAACTCGGACGCCATCACCAACTCTGGTGTCCACAAGATTGACAAGAAGGACCACTCCCGCTCAAAGTCCTCGGCCGAGTCTGTTCTCGCAGGTGCTGCTTCTGCTTCTTCGGCCTTTGACCTCGGCAGACGTTCGACCCACGACGATGACATTGATGCTGCACTCGGCCTCGATGGCCTGAACCTCGACGATGACGACGACGAGAAGACGTACAACAAGCCTTCGCCCAAGACTGCCGCCTACCAGGACGAGATTGCAAAGGCCTGCGACATCTCGCTCGGCCAGAGAATCCTCGCCTTTAAGCCTGCCGCTCCCGAGTCTTCCAGACCCATTGACCTGCGCTCGCAGTACAACCGTCCTCTCAAGCCTGCTGCCGCTGCCACCCAGTTCCGTCGCCGTGTCGCAACCGCACCTGAGCGCGTCCTTGACGCTCCTGGCCTTGTTGATGACTACTACCTCAACCTTCTTGACTGGTCTTCGGGCAACCAGGTTGCCATTGGTCTCGAGCGTTCCGTCTACGTCTGGTCCGCCGAGTCCGGCGAGGTCAACTCTCTCCTCGAGTGCCCTGCTGACACGTACATCTCGTCTGTCAAGTGGAGCCAGGATGGCGCTTACGTCGCTGCTGGTCTCGGTACGGGTGAGGTTCAGATCTGGGACGTCGAGGAGGGCTCCAAGCTCCGCAGCATGTTCGGCCACGACACGCGCGTCGGTGTCATGGGCTGGAACAAGCACCTCCTCTCCACTGGCGCCCGCTCTGGCCTCGTCTACAACCACGATGTTCGCATCGCTCAGCACAAGGTCGCCGAGCTCGTCTCGCACACTGGTGAGGTCTGCGGTCTCGAGTGGCGCCCCGACGGTGCTCAGTTGGCCACTGGCGGCAACGACAACCTTGTCAGCATCTGGGATGCTCGTTCGCTCAACGCACCCAAGTTTCAGAAGACCAACCACAAGGCTGCCGTCAAGGCTCTTGCCTGGTGCCCCTGGCAATCCAACCTCCTCGCCACCGGCGGTGGTTCTCACGACCGTATGATTCACTTCTGGAACACGACCTCTGGCGCTCGCACCAACAGCATCGACACTGGCAGCCAGGTCACTTCGCTCAAGTGGAGCACATCGTACAAGGAGCTCGTCAGCTCGTCAGGTTTCCCCGACAACTCGCTGAGCATCTGGTCTTACCCTACTCTGGTCAAGAACGTCGAGATCCCCGCTCACGAGTCTCGTGTGCTGCACTCTTGCCTGTCTCCTGACGGTCAGATGCTCGCAACGGCGGCTGCCGACGAGTCTCTCAAGTTCTGGAAGGTGTTCGAGAAGAAGGCTGGCGCCTCTTCTGCTGGCGCATCGGGCGCTGCCTCGGCCAAGGCATCTCTCACCAAGACTACGACCATCAGATAAGCTGCATGGTGCGTTCAGTCTGACAAGAACATGACCTTCTTCCTTTTTCTTGCTACAGGAACAAAAGGTCAGAGTAAGTTTTGGATGTGGCTTTGAAGTTAGATTCTCCTCAGCAGCACGACTATTTTCGTATCAAGGACAGGGACAAAGACGACTGGAATGGGTTTCGGAGTTTGGGATATGGATGTTGTAAAGTCATGTTTATTGTGTAGGAGGCCGCTGTTTGGCGGCTCATGTTCTAATTGAGAGATTTGAGGTTTACCATCATCTTCTTAACTTGGCTTGCGGCTTTGCAGTGACCGTTTTTTCGACACGATGCAGAGGCTGGACATGTCGTATCGAGAGAGGGCTGTCCAGAAATGGTATGGATGCGTTTGGCAGAGGTCTTGGCAGGCTCATGGATGATGCGGATGGTGGTCCTTTTCTCCGCCGTGCCCGCGTTTGCAAGAGGACGAACAAAAGTCGTCGGGCGGAGCGGCTCTCCCTGTCCCACTTCACGTGTGCATAGCGACCATGTCGTGAATCCGTCGCCTTGTGCATTGCCATGACAGTATGAGACGATGGTCATTGCCGACACGGTCATGGCGACGCAGCTTCCACGACTACTTTGTCACGCACCTGCCTCAGTCGTCGCTGCACCCGGACTCGAACCACAAGCTCCCGCGCCATGTTGCCGCCCCTCACGACAAGGCTTCCGGTAGACAGCCCGCCACTCTCTCGCCCGTAGGACGCGACACGACCGTCGTGCGCATCCCCCTCAAGTCGGCCAAACACCACTATGGCGTCTCTTGCTTGCGAGGAGGCCGTCCGCACAACGAAGACACGCACCAGGCCGGCACCATCGAGCTGCCCGCCTTCGCCAAACGCCAGCCCGTCAGCTTGACCCGCGCAAACAGGCCCTTGCAAGAGACTGGTGCCGCCAGCGAGAGCGGCGACCCACAAGTCTTCTACTTTGGCGTCTTCGATGGCCATGGCGGCGCTCAATGCGCAGAGTTCCTCAGAGATCGACTGCACACCTATCTGGAGGATTCGGCCATCAAGTTCCACATGGAGAGCAGCCTGCAAGAGCCAAAAGAGGCCGACATTGGCCACAAGCAACTTCTCGACCTGCAACGCAACCTGGTCAACGCTTGGAAAGACACGGTCGGTGGCTATTTTCGACGCTTCCGCCCTCAGTACTTCAGCATCTTCAAGCCGACCGCCAGCACTGACGAGCACCCTACTGCTGTCAACTCTATCCAAGCCACCCTGATGTATGCTTTCCTGCACGCCGACATGGACTTTACTGCAGCCCAGGCTTCCAAGCATTCGCCCTCTCTCCCTTCCTCGACAGACGACCCCGTCTTGAGCGACAGGCCTCTCAACGACAACGACATCCTCTCCTCTCCCGCCAGACCTGCCTCGCAAAATCTCTCCAACGTCCTCAACCGCCCCATAGGCGGCCACACGCGTTTCCAGGGCGGTTCCACGGCTTCCATAGCCTTGATCTCCACACCAACCCCTACTCCTTTCTGGAATCCTGCATCTCTAGCCACAATCGTGACGGCCCACTGTGGCGACACTCGCATCCTCCTCTGCCGTGTCAGCGATGGCAAAGCAGTGCCCTTGACCACAAACCACCATCCATCCACTCCAGTCGAGGCAGCCCGTCTACGTCGCTTCGCCGCCACTTTCGTAACTGACAGCTTCGGCGAGGAGCGCATTCTTGGTCTCGCGAATACCAGGTCTTTTGGCGACATCAGCTCGAAACGCATAGGCGTCTCTGCGGAACCAGAAATTCGCATGACCCACATGGACCCCAGTGAATACAGCTTCCTGGTTCTCATTTCTGATGGTGTGACAGCATCCTTGGAGGATCAAGAGATTGTCGACATCGTGAAAGAGGCAAAGACGCCTGAATCTGCTGCCAAAGAACTAGCCACATTCGCGACCGAAGTCGCTGGCGTCAGATCTGACAATGCCACCGCCGTCGTCGTGCGTCTCGGTGGCTGGGAACGCAGAGTCGAAGGTGGTGGCGGCAGTATCGGAACCAAGGAGGTGAGAGACTGGAAAAAGGTCCAAGCCGAAGATCCCAGGGCAAGCAGGCGGTAGATCTAGCCTGCTGCAATCCCTCTCTCCCTCTACGTCTCCTTCTCCTTCATCGCCCTATATATATACACTATGACCTTTCTAACATGTGCCGGCGTTCTGGATCTTGGGCACGTTGAAGTAAAATTCCCAAGTTGGTGCAACGGGTGTGCTTGTTGGGCATCCACTTCATATATCGTCGTCTGTCCATTTGCGAAAGCACTTTACTGGCGTTGTTTCTTTTTGGCAAAGCACTTGGGTGTATAGCGGCGAGACTCACCAATACTTACATGTTGTTTTTTTCTCTTCTTGGGTCGAGACCTTGCTCTTCTACTCAATCTAGTTCTAGCACCTTCCTCCTCATGTTCATGTCGGTTCTTCTTTCCTTTCTGCAAGCTTTGACATTGCCTTTTATGTGCCCTTCCTGATTCACACCAACGCAAAGTGACATCTGACTTACAAGGCCGAATGCACAAGTAGACCAGGGATACTCTACCATCCATGCATCTTCGTAACATCATACGCCAAAGAATAAGAGGCCACTGGCCAATATGTCAATATTACTCGAAACAACATTCTTCACGAGACATGGTGCTCATCACATTTCAGCAGAGACAAAGTCTAGTTTGTAACAATGATTTGGGGGTATCGTGAAGATTTCCGAGGGGCTTATCTGGGTTCTAGGTACTAGCTCATCAAGGTTGCTCGACACTCCCCCTCGCTGAGTGTAATCAAAAAGTCTAGTCCTCCCTTACATGATTGTGCGTATACATGAGTCTTTCATTGGATGGGGTACGTGATGGGTGATGATGTTGGTTGGGAAGTGTGATGAGTGTGGGTATGGTGTGGGGATCGGGTATGGTGTGTAGGATATGGGGGATTGTGCATAGGGCATGCAATCTCGTTCGATAAAGCGCTGTGCACTATTCGCAGCTTTCTCCGAGGCTGCTTCGTCTTTCTCCTTCTCACTCCTCTGCAACCTAAACGTGGCCCCTATTCTGCTGTGCAGTTGTGTGAAGTGTTGCTTGCGACCGCTTCATTATGTGAATGCGGGCTGGAGCTTGTGGTGGAGGACTCCGATCGTTGATGCTCTTCTCGTCGTCTTCGCGTCGAGTTGAGGTTAGTCGATCGAGTTTCGCTGTGCGCTCAAAGAGATTCTCTGCCAAGCAGAGCCGTGTCTAGAGTGTGACCATGCTTCTGCGTCCTTCTAAGACATGTTGATGTTGGCAGCAGCAGCTACGAGAATCGTGATCAGCGACAATTCTTGGTGGGAGTGCTTGACATGGCTACTTACCAGATTGACGCTTGATTTGCTCGCGTGCCCAGCGAGCGGTGTCTTGGGTACGTTGAGAGTACTCCTTGTTGGCACGAACCTCGCGGGCCATGTTGGTGACCCACTGCTGGCTGAACATAGCACTGTACTCGCCGTTGGGGAAGGTCTCGGACAAATCGCCAATGACACCCATGCTAGTACGAAGCAGGGCCTCAGAGCGGTTAGGATCTTGGAAGATGGTCTGCAGAAGGCCGAAGACCGACTCGACGTAAGGCGCCAACAGTTGGCCTATAAGAGGGTCAGCGTCACGAAAGCAGAATGGATTTATCATTTGTACTCACTCTTGCCACCAGTTCTCATGGCCATAAGAGCGCCAGACCAGGCATCCATAATGCCTTCGCGGAGAGTGACGACATACTCGAGCATCTCAAAGGAAGTGTCGGGCACGTTGATGGAGGCGGCCTGCTGCAAGACCTGGGCGACCACGGAGAGGTAGGTCTCGAAGGCACCACCGATTGCCTGGGCAATGTCACCAAAGCACTGGAGGATGGCCGGCTTGAATTGATTGCCGAGCGTCGAGCTCTGTCAAAATTCGTCAGAAAAGTAGTGGAACTCCGGATGATTCGCTAGACTTACGCGAAGGTCGTTGAGAAGGTTATTCATCAGGGCGTCGCAGTACGGCTGGATCTTCTCATTCAAGGCACGCGAGATGTCACTGACGAGGCCAATGGCCATGGCGCAGATGGCGGGCTCTTCCTGGTTGGCGAGAGCAGTGTACAGGAAGGGAGCGAAGGCCTCCATGTACTTGGCAAAGTCCTCCTCGACAGCACTAGCAAGGGCACCGACGGCAGCAAAGATGGTGTCGGGAACCGAAGACTTGGGGCCAACCGTGTTGAGCAGTTGGAGCATGAGCTGCATGATGCGGTCGGCCTGAGGCTTGATCTCGGTCTCAAGACGCTGGATGATGGCAATAACAACACTGGTCAAGCTAGTCTGCATCTCTTCGAGCATGAGCTTGTCGTCGACGCTGACAACCTGCTGGCTCATGGGAATGGTCGTCTCCAGACGCTCCAGGATAACGTTGGTGAGGTGGCCGACGATAGGGAGCGAGTCGTTGGCCGAGTTGGTGACGAAGGCGTTGAGGACCTCGTAAGCAGCAGTGCGGAGCTGGTGGTCGGCGTCGGTTCTGTACGGCACGTCAGTTGAGTCCAAAGACAGCAGTCTACTCATCATGCATACCTCTCGGTAACCTGCAGGAGGTGGGTGACACTGTTCTGGAAGTGAGCAGACAGGGCGTTCTCCTGGCAGCCCGGGTCTCCAGCGAAGCGGTCGGCAAGGTTCATCAGAGCCCAGCAGCATGACGAAGCCATCTTGGGGTGGCTGGACAGACCATTGAAAAGAGAGCTGATCAAGGGCTGCAGGTGTGTGGCGGGGTCGATCGAGTCAGAGCACGTCTCGCAGATACGGCCAAGGGCGTAGGCAACCGAATCTCTGACCTGGATGACGGGGTCTTCCATCATGCCAATCATGACAGGAAGAGCCTGCTTGATCAGAGGGTCAAGAACCTTCTCATCGGGTCCTTCCATGATGGCACCGAAGGCAGAGACAGCGGCGTCTCTGTAGTGCCAGTCCTCGGAGCGGAGGTGCTTCTCGACGAATTGGAGCACTTGGGGGACAATGACTCCGCCAACAGTCTGGGCCCAGAGCTGTAAACATTGGTAAGCAGCGCGAGAGATGTTGTACTCATCGTCGGCGGCATCCTCGTCCTGCTTGGCAAGCAGCTCGAGCAGAACAGGTACCACCTCAGGGGTAGCAATGCGGGCAAAGTTGAAGTACTCGCGCATCTCTGTCGAGCCCTCAGCAGTAGCCTGTGCACCTGTCAGTCTTGTTCATCGACTTCTCTCGTTCCGTGGCGTACCTGAGAGTTGTCGTCCTCGATGGAGATTTCCTCCTCGCAAACGGTGCACCAGAACTCGACGGCGAGCTTGGCAACATCCTCCTCGTCGTTCTTCATGCCCTGGATGGTCAGACCGAAAAGGGCCTTCTCCATGTAGAAACGCATCTTGTCGTAGTAAAGGCCCATGATTCTGTTCAAGCAGCCGTATGCGCCTTGTTGGATGCGGTTGTCGTCGGCCTGGGTGGCCTCGCAGATGACCTGCATTATGTAATTACGCTCACCCTCGTTCTCAAAGTTGGTGCGGACAAATTCAAGCGAGTCTCCCAAAGCCGTGATGGCGGCGTTTCTGACATCGGCGTTGGGCTCCTCCTTTCTTGCGCCCTGGACGACGGCGGTGAGGATGGCGTTGGAGTGCTGAGAGAGACTATCTCTAAGGTCCTGGTCCTCAGCCTCGCAAATGAAACCAATGGTGGTAAGCGATGCCTGCTTCTGGTGGTCGGCACCCTCGCCAACGTTCTGCACCAGAGTGGGCATGAGCTCGGGCCATTGCTCGCGGGGAATCTCGATAGCGGCGATTGAGGCGATGAACTGAGCGGCTGACTGTCCTGATCTGGAGTCGTTCGACTTTAGTGTTTGAAGGGCGAGGGCCTTGATTGATTGCTTGACGTCCGGCTCGACTTGGTGGATCCATCGGTCCTGGACTTCGCGCAGGCGGGTGTATTCACGGGCGGAGAAGGAGTTTTTCAGTGCAAGACCGGCGGCCATGCGCACTTGGGGTTGTGCTTGCTCGTTGGCGAGTTCTTGTGACAGATGCGTGAGGTATCCAGACTGGTCATCCAACCGTCAGCACGTGCCCGGACGCTGTAAAGAGACTGTCAGGTACGTACGAAGTTGGCCTCTGCGGCCTGGTTGAGCTGCGCTTCGGCAGCGGTTCTGACTTGGGTGTCTGTTGGCTGTCAGCATCTCGGCGAGCACTTGTGCAGGCCGACCGGCGCAGTCGAGGAATGGACGTACCAGGCGACAGAGTCGCCGAAAGCAACGCTGAGGCATCCATGATTTGCGCAATTCGTAACAAGTAAGAGGCGTAGAAGGAAAAGAATTAAACAGGCTGACCTGGCCTGACTACGAGAGCGTCGGGGACAGAGATGGAAGGAGTGTGTAGTTTGAAGAAGGAAGCGATGTTTAAGGGGAGCTGCTTTTCGTGGTTGGCGGTCGGAACCTGGAATGAAAATCGCCGGCAGGTGCAAGTGGGACCCTGGGACACGACGAACAGCCCGCTTCAGAGTGTCTTCACTCGATCCATCATCAACCCAACTCAGGAACCAGTGCATTCCACTCGCTCTTTGTATTTCTTGTCACAGCTGCCAACACGACGTCTACACAATCTAGCCGTTGCTACCTTGCCATCATTCAGAGCGTGTATTCTTTTCATCTCTGGTTGCTGCTCATTCACACGACCTTTGCACTTTCCGTAGAATGGAAAGGAACGCTGTCGTCACCGAAAAAGCCAAGACAAAAATGAAGGAAAGCATAGTGACACCTTCACCTCTTTCCACCACCATGTGCGAGTTGTTTGAATAGACATGTATACGAATGAACTATCCTATATCCTACCGTTTTCCAAACGTCCTGTCGTCGCCATCCAGGGTCTCTATACACTGCCGTCGCTTCAGGATTTTTCCACTGAGGTCGTCGCTGGGTTGACCCCTCATGGAAGGTTTATTGTAAACAGTGGCACTGACCATGTAAACAGTGGTCCGCCCTTCGCGGCCACCACCATTAGCAAATGCCATCACTCTCGGCCCTTTGATATTTTGTTCTCGCTTGACTGGCACACTATCTCGAATAGCACCATATGACAATTTTTTCTTTTGAGCAGTGGGGCTGGCTGCGACTAAGTTTGGCGATAGTCCCGTCTTCATCTCAGACATTTCCTGTCGCCCAGGCAATGACCGTATCAATGGCCCAGCGACTTATACTGTTCTAGAACATCTTATGCATGCTAGTATGCTACCATCTGTGCCGAACTTGCCCACGCATTGGAAGATAGTGCAGACTATTTTGATCTTGTCCCTCAGACATCGGTCAGATTGCTGGCGGGCATACTGACATTCTAGTGCGCTGATACTACTGCTCGTCGCAGCGCGACATCAATATCCTTACGGCGATATCCTGGTGCTCGCATCAGGCAAGTACCTGCTAAGCTCATCTCTGTGTTCACGGTTAGCATGGGTCGTTTCGAAAAGTACAAAAATACTTACGCTCAACGAATTTTCCAATGTCAATAGTGTACCGTGACTTGACCACTGGCTGCTGGAAGGCGTATGCGTACATGTCACCACTCACTGGCGCGGTCTCATATTGTTGGTCAAGAGGAGGAGCTGTCGACCTTCGCTCGTCAATCTGCGGCTCGAAGTGCGTTTGTGTCTCGGGGTAGGATCTCCTGGAGGAAAGACTGTCCAAGGCTGGAGGCATGTATCCCATGTTCGGGAGACCAGGGTAATACGCAGAGTGACTAGGACGAGTAACAGGTTCTGAAGCAGCCAATTTCTGAACATATGCAGTCATTGGATCCATGGGAGGTGACGCCACTGAGGACTCTGTGCTAAAGGACTCTTCCTCTGGCAACTCAATATTGGCGTAAGTCGCACTAGGATCCAGATGAATGCCTTTTTCCGCAAGGTAACCCTCGACATCGTATGCATCGAACCACTCACCATCCTGACGCACCATTAGCTTCTGACGCTTCTTCCTATATGCAAGGGAATTCTCACCATGCCCATGACTCCGCGTAACAGCATCTCTGCAGTCAGAGCCTCTTCGATGGTAGACCCTCCAATCCTATGAGGACCGACAGTAGTCACGGCCCACGAGGTTGGCGATTGATAGCTAAGACCGCCTTCTTCGGGTGGTCTAGGGTAGTGGGTACCAGCACCACCGACGTGAATGTAAGTCACACCCCAGTTAGAAAGCGGCTCTCTAACGCCTCGACTCAGCGTTGACTGCAGACTATACTTGACACGGTCAACAGTGCCAGCAGCCTTGAGTGTTAATTTGAACACATTGTTGAAAAGCACCGGGACTCGCGTGGGATCGCAAGCAAGTCGGTAGGCATACTCGCAGCTCGCCCGATGAAGTCTCCTGGCAAACGTCCTTTCAAATGAGCTGTAGCTGCCCGGAATGCCAAGAGATCTTAGCATAGACATTGAGACAGGATTGTTCTCGATACTCTCTGAAAGGGTCGTTGCACTGACAGGGGCAGTGAGAGGGCTCCATGTTGTTTGTTTGGCCTCCGTTCGAGGCGAAATGTTGCTTGCATCCGCTACAAGAGAAACATCCTTCTCTTTGACGCTCAGATCTGCAGGAGATGCGGCCACGGAGGATCCCAAATCTAGAGATTTGCTCGAGTTCAGCGAGTCCACTCGACCCTGGCCAGCAGAGTACATCTGTCCGATACTTTGTAGATCAGCCAGCATAGTGGGCGGAACATTGGTGGCAGAGCATTGCTCGGAGAATTTGCTGAAGGTTTGGTTCATCGACTGGATGGTCGACTGGAGCTCTTGGACTTGTTTGCGCAGATCGTTGATAGTGTCCTCCTTTCTTTGTCGATAGGCTCTCTGGGCCAGGCGGATCTGTGACCTTCGTTTCTGCATAACATCAGTAGGTTGTCGGCATGACAAAAGGAAGCAGTGTCAACAGTGCTATGGTAATCGAGCCACGCAGGACTTTTTGTCATTGTTTCCACTTGCATATAATAGAATACTCACATCAGCAGTCGACTCGTCCTGTGGGTCCAATCTTGGTCTTCCTCGTTTCTTGCTTTCGTCGTTGTTGGAGTCAGACTCATCCCTCGGTCGTCTCAGTTTGTTCTTCTTCTCCGGCCCAGCCGAGTCGATTCGGTTTGCTGACATGTTTGTGCTATACCCCAACAAGTCGACTCGAGCGAGCCAATTCTTTTCGTTCAGTTTCCGGGTCTTTGCCGAAACCTCAGAGTGGCGCTAACACCCGCAAGCTGAGACGTCTGTGCTGTATGAGATTTCGCGTTCGCTATCAAGAGCTCAAGAGCTGTAGATTCCAACGATACAATGGCAAGGCCTGATGCAATTTATCGATTAGGCTTTGGATGGTGGGAAGAGCAAAAGGAAGATCAGTAATCGAATGTTGGGGAAGTGATGGCTGTCTGTCCGACCGTTGTGGCGGGGGCAATTGACAGGTCACAGGCGGCACAGGCGCCAAGTATGTCCTGTTTCACTCAACGTCTCTTGACCGAGGTACGACGGTCGGTCAATGCGGCCATCGCGCCAAAACCAAGCTTCTCAGTGCTTCAGTGCTTCAGTGCTTCAGCTTCTCAGCGCTTCCACCCACCACTACACCACTACTGCACCTTTTTTTCAACTCTAGGACGGCCAGCGGAGTCAAACCAAGCTTCCTAGTGCTTTAGTGCTTTAGCGCTTTAGCTTCTCAGCGCTTTCCGCTGGCCGTGTTAAGCAGCGCGTTATTTATTGACCTTGAGGCTGAGGCTACTGAGTTGAAGGCTGAATTGGCCGGTTACAAGACTACTGAGTAAATATTAATTAAACAAAGACCTTTTACTCTGCTAATTCCTTGATGAATTGGTGATGTTATACTAATCTAAAGCGCTAAAGCACTGAAGCACTGAGAAGCTTGGTTTTGGCGCGATGGCCGCATTGACCGACCGTCGGTACACTGTTCCTACACGTGCATCGCTCGCTAACTCCTCTATTGCATGAGCTTCGACACAATAGACGGATTTCATCGGACCACTTGACAAGCTCTCATCGTATATGCGAAGATGACCAAGTACAACTGCGCTCGAGTTACTCAAGTACAAATCTAGCCAACCATGTCTCTGCGACACGCTGCTCAGGATCTTGTCGGATCTGGATCATTACTTCGGATGCCGAGTCTTGGTACGTAGAGTGACACATTCACTTGTGCTCTGTCAACAGTACTTCAATGTTGAAGTGGTGCTGTCATGCTCTCTGGAATGGATAATACAGAAGACTTCGGTAAGAACATAAGGTATTTTCCACACCGACCCCGGGAAAGGGTCTTCACCAAAAGGAACGATGCGGCAATACGACTTGCTGCGACGATGACTGCAACGATGACAGCTCCCGCTCGTGCTCAACACATATTCATCTTTGAGACATTGTGCTTACAGGACTTAACAAATCCTGTGTCTTGCACAGAACATTCTCTATACTTGCCTTGATGTCTTGCACGTCTTGCCTGCCCATGCCACTTATGGCATTCGATCCTGAGAGCGCATCACTCGTACGAGCCAGCAGAGCAAGCTCTTTTGATCTCATGCTTTTGTATATTTCACAAATGCGAAATCAGACATGCATGTCTTGTCTTGGGAAGAGCTGCTTCCATCATCCTTCGTTTGTTGTAGTGCTTGGACGTCTCAGTCGCGTATAACACTGGGTCGCTCTACCCTGGGAGTACTCGCATCATAAAAATTGGATATGTGCTCTCAGCAGAACATCTCTTCTATTCAGTTACAGCCGAATCCATCAGTTTGAAAGGCGGCCCATCGCTAAACACACACACCATGCCGCAATTCAGAAGCCAGCTCTCTATTGGATCCACCGTCTCGTCGTTCAGTGATCGCAAACTCAAGTACAAGATCAAGAGGCGCATTGGACACGGCGGTTTTGGCAATGTGCTTGAGGTTCAGAGGCTCAATGACCAAAAACTCTTCGCTATGAAGGTTGTCTCCACGGTCGGTTCCCATCACAAACAAACAAACGCAGTCATCTTTCGTGCCGAGGCTACGCGACTCACGCAAACCAAGAAACACCCCAATATCATGGAACTCCTGGATCTTCTGGTCTTTGAGGATCTGCAGGAAGGGGGCCTCATCCTGGAGTTTGCTACCGAAGGTAATCTTCACGACCTGCACCTTCGACTTCCCAAGAACCAACATGCAGCTTTGTCGCAGCTCGCAACCTACGAAATGACCGAAGCCCTTCACCACATCCACTCGCTGAAACCAGCAATTGTCCACAGAGACATCAAGCCTGACAACATCCTGGTCTTTCTTGCTGGCAATGAGCGCGAGCCACACTATCTTCTCAAGCTCGCAGACTTTGGCATCTCTCAAACCGTCGACGATGACACAGACCCAGACCTTCCCTATGAGCCCATGTCTGGTCGCGCTTTCAAGCCTTACAGAGCTCCAGAGACTGTACAGGAACTCGGAAATGTTCACACTCGAGGCTTTGAAAGCAGAGCAGACATCTGGTCTCTTGGTGTTCTTCTGTTGAAAATTCACAATACTACCGTCAGCAACTTCTTGGCCGCGCCCACTCGCTGCGGCATTCCCACAAAGGCTCTTCCCCTGATCAAAGCCATGCTGACTCAAGATCCTTTGAGACGTGCATCGGCTCAAGAGTGCAAGAGATATCTCTGGTACAAGGAAGGGGCTACGGCAGTCATCCACAAGGCTGCCAACGGATGCAAGGAAAACAATCCTCTTGGTGACAGCATGAAGCGTCTGAGCATCGACTAGGTCATGGAGTGTGTCATTACGCAGCATGAGGCTTTCCTATCCGCTGTGTGGAGTGGGTGACGAGGGCACAGTGGAGATCAGGATGATCACACGCAGCACAATGGGCGTATCATCATCCCGAACATTAAACAGTAGATCCGGAATGCGGTTAGATTCAAGTATTATAATCCAAGGCTGTTTTTATTTTTCGTTGCTAAACCGATTCTGCTTGAGGCCATCTGGAGCTGTTACTGATTTTCTCGAAACAACCAAGCTTTTCCTGGTCGTGAGATGTGAACTGACACTATTTATGTTCACGCCGACAAACACACTTGGTAAATACACGCGAGCATGAATAGAGAAAGATCTGCCAAATGCAAAAGCTGAATGTACAATGAATATTTTGATTATGGGTCATGTCTCATGTCTTTTGTGTAGCACATCTATTCGAGCTTGGAAATCTCCAGAACAGCCTTGCCGAAGTTCTTGCCCGAGAACAGGCCAAGAAGACCCTCGGCGGCGTTGTCGATGCCGTCAGTGACACTGAACTGGGGCTTGTAGGTACCCTCGTGGATCCACTTCTGGACGTTCTTCTGGTGGTCGGCAAAGTACTTGGGACCCATTCCCTCGTCGCCAACAATGAAGCCCTGAACCTTCAGGCGCTTTGCGACGATGGACATGAGGTTGCGGATAGGGTACTGCTCTCCAGGAGCAGTGTTGTATTGCGAGATCATGCCGCAGCAGATGATGCGACCAAAGTTGTTCATGGCGTTGATGGCGGCCTCGAGGTGCTCACCACCAACATTCTCGTAGTAGATGTCAACACCGTTGGGGGCAAGTCTGGCGAGGGCATCGGCAGGCTTCTCGTTCTTGTAGTTGAAGGCACCGTCGAAGCCGAGGTCGTTGGTGATGTAGTCCTTCTTCTTGTCGTCGCCGACGGAGCCGATGACCTTCAGGCCCTCGTGCTTGGCGAGCTGGCCAACGAGCTGACCGACGGCACCAGATGCGGCGCTGATGAAGATGGTCTCACCCTTCTTGGGCTCGCCAATGGCGTAGAAACTCGAGTAGGCGGTCAGACCGGGCATGCCGAGAGCACCGACGAAGAGCTTGGGATCGAGGTTGTAGGGGTTCTCGAGCTTGCGAGCCGAGGCAGCCTGGTCCTTGGAGACGACGCTGTACTCGGCAGTGTCCTGCATCATAACAACGACATCGCCGGCCTTGAACTTGTCGTTGTCTGACTTGAGGACGGTCGAGATGCCAGAGTTGGTGATGGGCTTGTTGAGGGCGAAGGGAGGGGAGTAGGACTTGACGCTAGCATCACGCATGCGGCCACGCTGGTAGGGGTCGAAGCTGATGTAGTGGTTCTTGACGGTGAAGCCACCCTGGGGAGGAGCTTGGTCGACGTCGAACTCGGTCGACTCGATTGTGAGGTGCTCGCCGGGGACAGGAAGGCCCTGAGGGACCTTCTTGAAGATCAAAGCCTTGTTCTGAACCATTGTGTATGTGTGTGGATGGATGCAAGAGATGGGAATACAGTGGGAGGAGAGAATACAGAAGACGAGGGGACTGCTTCTCAATAAAAGGAAAGCCTGATCAACATGACGAAATGGCCAACAAGGCCGCCTGGATGAGCTTATAAAGCAGTTCCACGAGACGTTTCATACTTTCCGAGTTGGAGCCTCGGGCTCACCAAAACAGATGGAAGCTCGCTTGATCTCGCATTTGATTTGACCGCTTTGTAATCCCAGGGTTCTGTGTCATGGTCAGGTCAATCTTCGAAGCGGAGAGAAGGCGAACTTCAGGGTCTTTCTCTGCCAGACTATCGATAAGCCTCGGCCTCTCTGCAAAGTCGTACCGACCTCGTCGAGCGAGCATCCATTCGTATCGAGTGCTTACCTGTACAATGTGTCTATCCTTGCAGAGCCTGCTAGCTCGGTCATACTACCTAGCATCTTGAGAGGCAATAAGTTTTCCATTGCATTGACGCTCGTCGTCGAGCTCGCATCGAAGCACGCATCCGTTGGTCGGCTGTTTTTTTTTTCGTGGTAGAAACTCGCTTAAAAATACCCTTTTGAGACAAACATGCGAATCTTTCCAAAATGCTTCCAGAGCACTCCGACTTCACCGACCTCACTCTACACCCATCACACGGCAACCAACTTCCGACGACTAGCCAATTGCATCAGACATGTCTGGCTTGGTCGATCCTGTGGCACAGTTGCTCAAGCATACGCCTGCCTTGATCTTGGATGGCGCCCTCGCAACTGAACTTGAAACCCGTGGACTAGATCTCAGCTCAAAGTTATGGTCGGCCAAAGCCTTGGAAGAAACACCAGAAGCCATCTATGGAGTCCATCTTGATTACTTCAGAGCTGGCGCTGATATCGCCATCACCGCCAGCTATCAAGCCACCCCACTCGGCCTGTCTCAGCACCTGGGCATGAGCCTTGAGCAGTCACAGAAGCTCATTCGTCGTAGCGTCGAGCTCGCTCAGCAAGCTCGGGACACTGTCCTCCACGAGGAGCGCAAAGACTCTTCAGTCCAACCAAGAAGACTTTTGGTCGCGGGAAGCGTTGGTCCTTACGGTGCTTTCCTTGCCGACGGAAGCGAGTATCGGGGTGACTATCACCTGTCAAACAACGACTTCAAGGACTTTCACAGGCCTCGCATCGAGGCTTTAGTGGCAGCCAATGTCGATATCTTGGCTTGTGAGACCATCCCTTCCTTGCCGGAAATCAAGGCCTTGATCGAACTGCTCGAGAGCGACTTTCCAAACACACCAGCCTGGCTGGGTGTCACGCTGAGGGAATCCGACGCCTCCCTGCTGAGTGATGGCTCATCAATGTCCGAGGTCGCTCAACTGGTCAATTCTTGCAGCCAAATTGTATCTGTAGGCGTCAATTGTATTCCCGAGCAGAATGTGTCTGCAGCGTTGGATTATCTCAGACCCCTGTCCGACAAGCCTCTAATTGTATACCCAAACTCTGGCGAGACCTGGAACGCAGAAGCGCGAAAGTGGAACGGCCCACGTGTCGAGGGCAAGGAACACGCTGAGCTGGTTCGAGAATGGTTGGGCAAAGGCGCTAGACTGATTGGAGGCTGCTGTCGTACCGGGCCCAAGGATATCCAGAACACTCGGGAGACTGTCGCATCCTCATAAAGTACAAGCTGAACGCGTGAGTAATCCTGACTGGACGTACAGCCAAAAGTCAGACGTTGCTTGTATCGATTTGAAAAGCTCATGCAACTTGGATATTACTCGGTATTGTCTTCTGAGTTTTGAAGAGCAACAGTAATCTGCTCTGGAGACTTGTGATAAAGATCAGCAATCTCCAAACTTCAAAAGGCTACATACAGATTACCACATTCGATTTTCAGAGTCGCGTCAATATAGCAAGTCACCTTCCTGTCGGAACCTCAGCCAAGAAGTCTTCTTATTTCGGCGCTATCCATGACCATTGTTTGCAGACATGTACGTTCACAATGCGAGCATCACTCGAAGCCTGGAGAAGTTGACGATCGTGTGTTCAGCTGAAACTCTCTCAAGCTCTCTTCAGTCGCACCATCCAGCTCATTTCCCCCACATTTGTGCTGTCGTACGTGGGTTCAGCCCTGGCTGATGGTCCATAATGTACCACCGGTGCAGGGCGGGTCTGGTCCCGGGTTCAGATGGATAATATCACTGGAACCTCTTCGACAGGATTTTTCAGGCTGTGGCCATATGACTGTGGTTTGTAGCCACGCTCAGAACGACGAAGGAATATAGCGTTGCAGTGGTATACATGACGCACAGTCGTCATCAGGTTGCCAACAGAGTTAGTTTGAGTCGAATAGACAGAAAGAGTATGCTCGAGGTGGAAGGGCCATCACGCATCTATTGCCCTGGAACCACAAGCTACCCCTACATATTCTTTTTTTCCTTCCTCGAGTCCTACTGCAGCTATACCCAACGGTGCAGTTTACAGCTGACTGCTCATCATGAAACTATCTCTCAAATTTCTTCTCGCCATCGCAACGCTCTTTATCGCTACCAACGCACATCCGCTGTGCGAATATCTCGACAATGGTCATGCTATGAATCAAAGCGACTTCGCTCAGGGTACTGAATACGGGCAGTGGATCGAAGGTCGATTTGAGGAATGGAAAGAAAGCAACGGCACTGGATCCAACACCAAGGGATTCTACAATTTCTTTGCGCACAAGTTTGTGCCACACCTCTCTCATTCGATCCGCGACTGCGATGGTCGTCAAGAATGCTCGCCTGTAAGTTGCGATGCCCTCAGTAAAGAGTTCGATGTCAAGGAGCAATACTTTGCTTGGTCAACCCTTGAGTCGATGGTCAACTATAACAACGCGAGGTTGAAGATCAAGACTCTCGAGAACGAACTCTTTGAGGAATTGACGACAGGTATGGATGGCCTTATCAACGATTATTCGGACGTCGACAATCTGGTCGCGGTTACCAAAGCTGTGAACGCACGTCACAAGCAGCGAACTCAGCTGGCCGGTGGAATCTTGCTGATTCTCAGAAGCGAACTTGCCATATTAGGAGCAGCCTTCTCAGGTACTCCAATCGGTCAGGTGGGCAATGTTCTGGCACTCCTTCTCAGTGGATACAACCTGGGAGTGAACATGTACAACGACAACCTCCCTGACGCCAGTGGTCTGCCCAGAAAGCTAAACGTAATCTTATCCAAGCTCCGAACTACGAACCACAAGATGGCGCGTGAAATGTATGCATTGGATACAAAGCTGATCATGGGTGGTGACAAGGGGCTCTTGGGCGTTACTCTCGTCGATGTCGTCCAAACAGGCGCATACCGGGAACCACTAGAAATCTCACAGAAACTCCAAAACGACATATACGACTTGCAGTATGCTTCGGCTTTGAGCAACATCTGGGATCAGGAAAATGTTCACATCATCATGGCACCCGCACCTGGGGGATGCGAGACCGATAATCGAGCTCTCGGGAAGGTTTGCTTAGATGCATGGCCCAACCACGTCTTTTATCCCCAATTCACCTCTAACCTCGGCGATTACCACAAGAAGAGACGGTCGATGGTCCGTCTTTTCCCAGGACATGACAAGATTCCGAAAAACGTTGACATCTCCATGGAAGACGTTGTACAATCTTCGGTAGCCATCTTTGAAGACCATGGAAACGAAGCTGTTCATCTTCAAGGTGTAGAAGCATTCGAGCAGTTTTTAGATCCTGCTTCGAAAAGTTACCATCAAGGGGGTAAATTTGCGGGTATCTTCGCCATACCTGTCTGCTATCAACCTGATGGGTTCAGTATCTCGTCTATCAACTTGAAGAGTGGGCGCAACTATCCTTGCTTCTGTGGAACCCCGCCCACGAATGACGCCGCCAGCTCTGCGTGTCTGACAGAAAACAGACTTGCCGCGCGCCAGAGCCACAACCATAATCCACCCACTACCTGGCGGTACGATGAGGAACAGACGTTCGCCTTCCTCAATGCTACCGGTCTTCACCGTTCTCGCAACTGGTGGGAAGTCTGCAAGCACAATCATGGTATGCATTGCGAGGAAGACAAGTCTGTGTATTGGGGAGGCCGATTTCCTCAAGGCACTTACTCGAAATTGCAACATCCTTTCAGCGTGTGTAGGGGGCATCCACATAGTTGGAAGGGATGCGAAACCCCCAACAACAATGGGCTGGATCAAAATGAGCATTGCTCCGGTGACTATGCGGCGCCGGTAGCAAGCTATTTGGATGACTGGGACGGGTCGATCGACGAGGATGACTTCACGTGGTACGAAGTTTCGGAGGACGAAACTGATGGATTTTTATGAAAAGTGGGAACGCCCACTACCTACGTGCACAAGACAGTCGATGCCTGTCCAGACCGGCTTCGCGACAGAAGTGTTCCTCGCGAACAAGCGCTGGGTTGCTAAAACTGTGTTTCGATATCAATGGCTAAATTAAAAGAAATCCATGCTCAAAATAACATCCTTCGTACACTTCGTGAATAGAGCCCACTCCATCTAGACACCACTACTGATGGTTCTAGAGTAGCGGTATCTTGGGTCGTGGTCTGCAACTAGACCGCCAAGCGGTTCATCGCCGCCTGCGGCTAGAGGAGCATAAAGTTCCTCGTTAGTAGTCATGGCAGGGCTGTCCACTCTGGACTCATTGACGATACTGTTCATTCTTGTTGGTTGTTGGACACCGGCACGACCAAGATAACTGAAACGACCGAGCTGACTTCCAGTGGTGACAGCCTGAGGTCTTCGTACAACAGCTGTCTCTCCTGAGCTGGTAGAGCCAGTGTGCTGGTGTGAGTTGGAGCGGAATCCAGTGCCGTACATGGCGGTGTCCTCTCCGGAGCCGCGACGGCCCTGACCGTTGGCCACAATTGCACCGTCTGGGCCGCCCTTTTCGGTAACTACTTGGTTGGTCTGGAGTTCGTTGGCGACGTGGTGAGCATCGACTTCGTTGATACCAGCGGCCATTAGCAGATTCTTTCTCTTTTCGACCTTGGCTGCGTGGTCCATGTCTTGTCCAGGGTTTGCCTTCAGACCTGTCAGTGATCTTCAAGAGACAAAGTCGAGTAATGACGCGACTTACAGTCTCGTATTCGAGAATTTTGATAAACTTGTAGAAGCCGGCTGCGACAATAGAACCAAGCACGGGACCAACCCTAGATTAGGTCAGTATGCAGCTTTGATGAAACTCGCGTCTTGTCGTACCAATATATCCAGTCTGAGTCCCTCAAAATCAGTATTGAGCTTAGAACAGTAGATACGAGGACAACTTACGATAGCCTGCGAATTCGCGGTCGACAACGGCAGGTCCGAAAGACCTAGCAGGGTTCAAGCTGCCGCCAGTGAAGAATACTCCGGTGAGTTCGGCGATGAAGAGCGAAAGACCGATACCGACGGGAGCAATGAATGTACCCTTGTGCTTCTCAGCAGCCAACATGAAGATAGTAAAGACAAGCTGCGCGGTCAAGAACATTTCGATGAAAAGACCCTGCACGATGGTAGTACCTCCACCAAGAGTAGTACGGACGTTGAGTTCGCCAGGGAACATGCATGATACCAGAGCAGCAGCTGTCATACCACCGAGGATTTGAGTGATGAACAAGAGGCCACCACGAACCCACGGAAGAGCACCGATCAGACACATGCCGAAAGTAACAGCAGGGTTGAAAAGTCCACCACTGATACGGAAGAAAACCCAAGCATTGACAGCCAAGGAGAAACCAAAACTCAAGGCGATGTATTGTAGCTGCTGGGGATTGCTTCCAACCTGAGCAATGGACTGGCCACTCGATGTGTTGACACTGTTTGCGACCTGGGCACCAGACAGAGCAAAGTAGAGGAAGAGCACTGTCCCGACAAATTCACCACACATGGCGATGAAATGGTTTCTTGCATCGGTGTTAGTGATCTGTACCGAAACGCGCACATGACTCAAGTGTGTACCTGATGTTATCCGGAATACGATGAATGAAGGGCAGACGAAGGTCACCATCATCGAGGTCAGCATTGGGGTTGGCGGCCTTAGTGAAAGGGATGGCAAGCCCTCGCCCACCAAGAGGTTGATTGATATTCATCTTGAACTAGGCTGGACAAGATACAATAGGAGAGTGGTTAACAGAAACAACAGGAAATGAGGGGAGAGGTCTGCGAAGATATGGAGAAGATATCAGAAGAAGCTTCGACATCGTCATCGTCTTCTAGCCATAGACTTCAGCCCTCGACGCACCCAGTACGACAAGAATGAACTGCTGGGGCATGACCAGAAGCAAGTGAAGCCGCTAGGCTTTGAGATTAAGCAACGGGATCTGACGTCGATCTCATGAAGTAGACATCGAGATGGGTCGAGATTAGGGAAGGAGGTGTCCAGAGCTGCCGCTTCTGTCATCGCAACTCTCTTGCACTTGCCCAAAGCCGCATTTTTGCAGGTGAATGCGTGGGAAAGGGCACGTTTTGAGGCTGGTAGCACGTTGAGATCGTCAAAAGAAGGTTGCCTAGCGGGCGAAGTGACGAAATGCAGGCGAGAAACTGGGCCGTGGCTGAAAAGCACTAGCCACGATCTGAGGCTCTCGAGTCTTGACGCGAAGCAGAATTGCAGATTCAAGATTCAGGCCGAGGGAGGAAGGAGGGTACAGTACATGGAAGGATTAAGTTTCCCAAGAAAGCGCAACGAAAACTGGAAAGCGTCGGAGTCTTTGGCCCTGAATTCGCGGCTGGCATCAAGCTGCATCAGCCACGGCCAGACTTGATGGCATCGAGATTTGGCCTGGACAATGTTTGCGAGTGTGAGGTGGGCCGCAGGATCGAGCTGGCAATATTTGGTACTTGTAGGTGGATCCGAAGATGCCGAGAGGAAGCAGCAAAGCACTCTTCTGTGTGAAGAGAAGCAGCGGCACTGACTGGAGTCGACAAAGCAAAAGTCAATGGGAGTGGAGGCCGTTGCGGCTCCCCAGGTCAATACAATACGCACTAAGAGTCTCCTTTCTTTAAGGGGACAGACCCGTATGAAGCATAGTGGAGCAAGATTACCGCAAAAGTGATTTTTGTCGAAAGAGGTGATGTTGAGCCTTTGCAGAGAAGTCGTCCGCTAAGAATAGCGTACTAAAGAGAAGCGCTATATCGGAGGTCCGGAGCCGACTAGGTCGTCTGCCGGGTGTGTCGCCCCTCCACGCGCTCGAGAATCCAGATGCAGGGAATCGTTGCATTTGGACGAAACGGCCATCAGCCATGCAATTTCAAGGTTGTGTATTGATTGCGACAAGCACCGTGGCTCCTATTCTATAACCACTGTTTTTTTTTTGTTCATTCTTGCCGACCAACTGTCATTCTTTCTGCATCTTCTCCTCAGACTCGAATCGTGCAGCCGGATACCACGTACCGACGCTTACGACAAGAACTAGGCGCCACACGGCAGGACCTTGTCGGCGCACCTCTCGGAAGCCACTCACAGTCAGCTGAGTCTGACCAGACATATGTACAAGAGCTAGGTCTTTTGCTGGTCAAGCCTAGGTATTCTTAGACAGCTGTGTCGCCGCCCTTTCTTTGTCGCGCCTTCTTTGTCGCAAACACCAATCATGGCTCCACGCTATCTCCAAGTCTCACAAAGAGACTGGCGCCGGGACAGCTCCTCGATCATCTCTCCCACTGGGTCGCCGCCCAAGACGGCTCTACATGGCTCGCCGTCTACAGCATCCGACGGCATATCACCCCGAGCCTCTCCCCAAACGCAGTTCGCCAACTGGAACAACAACATGGGCCCCCGCACCCCTCCCCAGCCTTCGTCGCAACCACAACACCTGGCGACAACGACCCTCAAAGTCGAGGGCATGACGTGTGGTGCCTGCACATCGGCTGTAGAGTCCGCCTTCGACCACGTTGGCGGTGTTGGCAGCGTCTCTGTCAGCCTGGTCATGGAGCGTGCTGTTATCATGCACGATGCATCCATCATCTCGGCCGATCAAGTGCGCGAAATCATCGAAGATCGAGGATTCGATGCCACTGTTCTCAGCACCGACTTGCCTGCATCAACACTGGACGACATTGTCGAAGAAGAGTCGGATCAGGACACCATGGGCCTCGGCATTACATCTTCCTCGTCCGGCCTGATGACTACAACCGTAAGCGTGGGCGGCATGACATGCGGTGCATGTACTTCTGCTGTAGAAAGCGCTTTCAAAAGCCTTGCTGGAATCAAGAGCTTCAATATCTCCTTGCTCTCCGAGAGAGCTGTCATTGAGCATGACTCCAAGTTCATCAGCGCCGACACCATCGCTGAGACCATTGAAGACACGGGTTTCGACGCTTCCATCGTCGAATCAAAGCCATCAGAGCCCGTACGAACCAAGATGCTACCTTCAGCCAGGAGGCAGAGTAGGAAGAACGACGTACTTTTTACTACCATTGTTGCAATCGAAGGCATGACATGTGGGGCGTGTACTTCTGCAGTGACAAGCGGCTTTGACCATGTTCCTGGTCTTGTAAAATTCGACATTAGTCTGCTTGCCGAGAGGGCTGTCATATTGCACGATCCTACAAAACTTTCTCCAGAGAAAATCGTCGAGACCATCGAAGACTGTGGTTTTGATGCGAAAATTCTTACTTCGCGAGAAGAAGGGGCTTCTCGTTCCAGGAGAGCAAGTAGCACTGTTGAACTGAAGCTGTTTGGTCTCCAAACCGCTGAAGCAGCTTCTGCTCTCGAAGCCACACTCAAAAAACGGAAGGGAAGCACAGCTGTCAAGGTTGATTTCAAAACTGGCAGGGCGTCGGTCGCATACGACCCAACACAAACGGGACTTCGTGCGATTGTCGAATCGATCGAGGATGAAGGCCTCAATGCCTTGACTGCCGAGAATGACGACAATAATGCTCAGCTGGAGTCACTTGCAAAAACAAAAGAGATTCAGGAGTGGTCACGGTCATTCAAGATATCCCTTCTATTCGCTATCCCGGTCTTCCTCACCACTATGATTTTCCCCATGTTCATCAAGCCCCTGGATTATGGAAGCATCAAATTTCCCTTGATACCTGGATTGTGGCTTGGAGACATTGTCTGTCTGATCCTCACCATACCAGTTCAATTTGGTATTGGTAAGCGATTCTACAGATCTGCCTACAAATCTCTTAAGCATGGCTCGCCGACCATGGATGTTCTTGTCGTCTTGGGAACGTCGGCAGCATTCTTTTTCAGCTGCGCCGCTATGCTAGTCTCGATTTTTACATCACCCCATTCAAGACCTGCCACAACATTTGATACGAGTACCATGCTTATCACCTTCATTATGCTCGGTCGCTTTCTCGAAAATAGAGCCAAAGGACAGACTTCGGCGGCCTTGTCCCGCTTGATGAGTCTGGCACCATCGACTGCTCTCATCTACACGGACCCTATTGCAGCACAGAAGGCGGCTGACGAGTGGGACGATGATAATGAGAAGTCTGAAAAGAACTCGACAAGCGGTGCGCTCGAGGAAAAGACCGTTTCCACAGAACTGCTTGAAGTTGGTGACGTGGTCATTCTCAAGCCCGGCGACAAGGTCCCAGCTGATGGTACCGTCATTCGTGGCGATAGCTATGTCAACGAGAGTATGGTCACCGGAGAAGCAATGCCCATTCTCAAGACGAAAGGAAAGAATCTCATGGCAGGTACTGTCAATGGTGCAGGCAGACTCGACTTCCAGGTAACGAGAGCTGGTCGTGATACACAACTCAGCCAGATCGTCAGACTTGTGCAAGAAGCCCAGACCAGTCGTGCTCCCATCCAGCGTATGGCCGATGTAGTTGCCGGCTACTTTGTCCCTATAATCATTACACTTGGACTGGCTACATTCACGGCTTGGATGATCTTGAGCCATGTCCTGCAAACACCACCCACTATTTTCACCAAGGATACTAGTGGCGGGCCCCTGATGGTCTGCGTCAAGCTTTGTATCGCGGTCATCGTCTTCGCCTGTCCGTGTGCGCTTGGTCTTGCAACCCCTACAGCTGTAATGGTCGGTACTGGAGTTGGAGCTGAGCAAGGCATACTTATCAAGGGTGGAGCAACTCTGGAAACCGCCACGAAAGTGACCCACATTGTTCTCGACAAGACCGGCACCTTGACCATGGGTAAGATGAGCGTGTCCCGATCAGACGTACAAGGCGGCTGGACCGCCGACGCTGCTAAGCTCCGTCTCTGGTGGACGATTATCGGACTTGCCGAGATGGGCAGTGAGCATCCTGTTGCGCGTGCAATTACGAGCGCAGCTAAATCCCACCTCGGACTTGGATCAGACGGCACGCTCGATGGCAGTGTAGGCGATTTCGTCTCTACTGTTGGCAAGGGCATCTCAGCGTCTGTGGAAGCGACCATCTCGCCCGAACGCAAGCGCTACAACGTCATGATCGGTAACACCTCATACTTGCGATCCCAAGGCGTAGCAGTTCCTGATGATGCAGACGATACCAACGACTACGAAGCTAGTAAAGGTGCATATGAGGTCTCGAAGCAGCAATCTGCTGGTGTCACAACCATTCACACTTCGATTGACGGAGTCTACACGGGACCTCTGTCTCTGTCCGACACTCTCAAGCCTTCGGCCCCTGCCGCCATCTCTGCTCTCCAGCGTATGGGTATCACTTGCTCGATCGTCACTGGCGACCAGGCGAGCACAGCATACTATGTTGCCAATCTTCTCAACATTCCCAAGCACAACGTCCACGCCGGCGTGCTTCCTAGTGGCAAGCGCGAGATTGTTGAAGAGCTTCAGGCTCAAGGCGTCATCGTAGCCATGGTGGGCGACGGCATCAATGACTCTCCTGCTCTTGCAACTGCAAATGTCGGTATATCGCTTGCTTCGGGTACGGATGTCGCCATCGAAGCTGCAGATGTTGTTCTCATGCGACCAGATCATCTTCTCGACGTACCCACTTCTCTTGCCTTGTCCCGCGCCATCTTCCGTCGTATCAAGCTTAACCTGATCTGGGCTTGTGTGTACAATTTGATTGGTTTGCCCATTGCGATGGGTTTCTTCCTGCCCTGGGGCCTTTCTTTGCCCCCCATGGCCGCTGGTGCAGCAATGGCATGTTCAAGCGTCACGGTCGTAGTATCGAGTCTTTTGCTCAAGCGCTGGAAGCCACCGAGGGACATTAGGAATGCTGCCGCCAAGGAAATTATTGAAGCGGACTTGTTTGCAGATATCAGCACTTCGGTTCAGAACCGGGGTGCGAGTGACTGGATTCAGAGGCTTGTTGGATTGGTCAGAGGGAAACGAGGAGATAGCAACGCCGATAGAGGTGCATATGTGCCATTGCAGAGGTTCGAGGAAGTGTAGATACCTTGACGCTAATACCTATGTGATCTTTTTGATCTCCACCAATATCGGTTTCAGTTGAAGAATTGCCGTGATTGTTTCGTTGGTGCAAGAAAAGGTAAGAAGAGATGATGTTCTTGCAACAAACACACTACTCTAGTCTCAAACAGCGCTCGCAAAGGACTTACTAAGGCCGAACGAGAATAAAACACAACATCGTCCCCAAGTAGCGCTACCAATAGAAATGCCAAGTCCTCGAATGGACGCGTGACAACTCCGGGCACACTAGCCTGATTTGGTTAATCGAGTCACCGTCGCGAGAACTGCTGCACACGAGCTCTCGAGTGCTTTGTACACACCGAGACATGAAACGGGACCAATCAATTCGCTGAGGGCGGGCGAATTGCTCTAGGAGCGGTAAATTTGGGCCCACGCCGCTTGAAAACTGTCTTGAAAGAGCTATACACTCGATTGACTCGATATTGTTGAACATCAGGATATTTTGAGGCAGTAGCCCTGCCTTCTTGGCACATAGTAGTAGATCTGCTGCTCAGATAGAACTCCCAATCAAGGATTCATGTCGTACCTTTCAACAGATATTGCTTGCAGTGGTGGGAATTTGGTTAATCTGGACTCTGCAAAAGTTCAGCTTTCCAGTGCTCCAGATCAAATAAACCGTCACATTGCTTCTGACCGACGAGGAGAGGGAGTCTTTGTGTCTCAAATCTCTTACAGAGGTACGTGGAGGTGAATCGCTCTGAAATCTACCTGTACACGTATCTTCGTAGCTATGGGGACAGAAATATGACCCTTGGCGATGTAGCGGGTGTGGCCGGCCAGTCTTGGTGGATCTGACGCCGAGATAGACGAGCTGTCTGAAGGAGCGCTGAGATGTGTTGATACTTGGCGAGCTTTCTGTATAAATTGTCCTTTGTGACATCCAGGTGTGACGCGTATGGGTGGGTCTTTGATGAAAGTGGTAGTGGTCGGGTTCTGCTGGTGTTGATGATGGGCTGGTAATCCAGTCGATGCAGTGTCGAAGCGCGCTAATGCTCGGCGAATCTGCTCTATCGGCTGACATCTACATGTGTAGGTAGTGAAGTCTTGGACGTCGAGGTGGTGGTGGTTGGTTTTTGGTGGCTGTCCGCTGCGCTTGACTACCTACTACTCACGGTTATCCTCGAGTTCTTGTGTTTACGAGAAGGGTAGAGAACCTATAAGTTATTGTGGCAAGACAGGTGATACCGAATAGTTTGATATTAGGTCTCACGTGGATGTTATAACCTTTGAATGCTGTACTTGGTGGAGTGTATTCGCAGTCATACGCCGGGTCCAAAGAGAGCTTTAATCGCACGGTTCGTGGATGCGGACATGAAGGTCCCATTGAACTTATCGTCAGCATGTTGGTCCAGCTCTAGGGGTTGGTTGTGCTGTCGAGGTATAGAGGCTTGTAGAACTGTGGTAGACTTTTAGTGCTTGTCGAGCAGGGCGTCCCAGTGTTCGACGAAGATGCAGAGAAGCTCTGTTTTGAGAAGGAAATTATAATACGTGACGAATTCTTATGTATATATATGTAAACCTGCTATAGCTAGCCGACAGTACTATAAAAGGGAAGAAGAAAGGAGAGGTCAGCTGGGAGCAACAACAGCAGGCTTCACACACGAACAGACCAAGGGAAACAGAAAGGGGCCAACAGTCGTGTAGACGGTTGGAATATCTCATTCAAAAAGACAGCTTTTGGATGGATTCGTATTCTTTGGCCAGAAATAGGGGCAGACCCTTGCTGCGGCGTTGCCCCCTGGCGTGGATTGGTTTGGGCGGGGTGCTGCGACTGGGAACAGCTGTGCTTCATTTCATCTCGCCCATTTCACCTTGATTGCTTTGTCGATTCTGCTGCTGTTGCTTCTTCTTTTTACCTCTGTTTCTCTCTAATACACATTCTCTCTCTCTCCCTTGTAATGTCGTCGCTACAGCTTCCCTCCCGCAGCAGGAGCCGCAACCCTGTGCCATCAACTAAAGCTGTCATCTTGGTGAGTCTAGCTTTCCGACACAAGTCTCACAGCTGCTAATGTCTTTGCACAGGTCGGAGGTCCTAGCAGAGGCACTCGCTTCCGTCCGCTCTCTCTGGATGTCCCCAAGGTGAATTGATCCGGCCTCTTGTCTGTCCATAAACACTCGGGCTGACCAGGTTGCGCCAAACAGCCCCTCTTTGAAGTCGCTGGCAAGCCCATCATCCAGCACTGCTTCGATGCTGTCACCAGAGTCCCCGAGATCACCGAGGTCTTCCTCGTCGGCTACTACGACGAGACCGTCTTCCGCGACTTCATCAAAGATGCCCACCGCGAATACCCCCACATCTCGATCCGCTACCTGCGCGAATACACAGCCCTAGGAACTGCTGGCGGTCTGTACCACTTCCGCGATGCCATCCTCAAGGGCCGCCCCGACCGCTTCTTCGTCCTCAATGCCGATGTCTGCTGCTCCTTCCCGCTCGGCGAGATGCTGCGTCTGTTCGAAGAGAAGGACGCCGAGGCTGTCATCCTGGGCACACGCGTCTCCAACGACGCTGCCACAAACTTCGGATGCATTGTCAGCGACACCCACACAAAGCGTGTGCTGCACTACGTCGAGAAGCCCGAGGGCCACATCAGCAACCTGATCAACTGCGGTGTCTACCTCTTTAGCACCGAGTGCATCTTCCCCAGCATCAAGACCGCCATCAAGCGTCGTAGCGACCGTCCCCGTCTGTTGTCCTACCCCTCGTCCGAGGCTCTTGATAGTCGCGACTTCTCGCTCAACAATGCCGAGGAAGATGACGACGACGAGAACCGCAAGAACGAGGTCATCCGTCTGGAGCAGGATATTCTGTCCGACCTGGCAGACAGCTCAAAGTTCTTCGTTCTCGAAACGACCGACTTCTGGCGCCAGATCAAGACTGCCGGCTCCGCCGTGCCCGCAAACGCCCTCTACCTGATGAAGGCCTTCCAGCAGCAAAGCGACGACCTTGCCAAACCCTCAGCCACCATCCTCCCGCCCGTCTACATCCACCCTTCGGCACAGGTAGACCCCACCGCCAAGATTGGTCCCAACGTCTCAATCGGTCCCCGTGCTGTGGTCGGTGCCGGTGCTCGTATCAAGGACTCGATCGTTCTAGAAGACGCCGAGATCAAGCACGACGCCTGCGTTCTTTATTCCATCATTGGCTGGTCTTCCCGTGTTGGTGCCTGGGCCCGCGTTGAGGGTACTCCCACTCCTGTCAGAGAACACCACACGACCATCATCAAGAACGGAGTCAAAGTCCAGAGCGTCACCATCCTGGGCAAGGAGTGCAACGTCGGCGACGAGGTACGCGTCCAGAACTGTGTCTGTTTGCCCTACAAGGATCTCCGCAGAGATGTTACCAACGAGGTCATCATGTAGACGTCTCTTTTCTGTTATGACGCTTCAAAAAAACTCAACATAGGCGTTTGATACACCTTTACATGGGAAGCGGGGGGCTTCTCTTTTCTTGCGGCGTATAGGGGAACAACATTTCTCTCTTATTCTACTGTTCTTATGATATCACAATAGGCATCGATTCTCTATTCTAGACAGCTCGACAAATTTTGCAAGAAACGAAGAAAAAAAAAGGCGTGTATTGAATCGTGTCTATGTGACGGTGTTTTTTCTTCTCTTCCCATGTGCGCGTGGCTGATTTTACAGGTACTGCTCATACGATCGGACAAGATTGATTTGATTGTCTATTTGTGGGCTGCACGAAGAGCATGTTAGCAAGCGGGGTTTGACAAGGAAGATTACAACACTTACGGATACCCTCCTCAGGCATGGGGGTGACGTCGACAACCTCGGCAGCCTTGGGCTTCTCGCCCTGCGACTTGTCGTCCTTCATGAAGGGGAAGGTGAGAACCTCCTTGATCGAGTAGTGGTTGGTGAGGAACATGACCATGCGGTCGATGCCCATGCCCCAACCACCGGTAGGCGGCAGACCGTACTCGAGAGCCTGGCAGAAAGTCTCGTCGACAAGCTGGGCCTCGTCGTCACCCTGCTCCTTCTGGCGAGCCTGCTCTTCGAAACGGAGGCGCTGGTCAAAGGGATCGTTCAACTCGGTGTAGGCGTTGACAATCTCCTTCTTGCAGACAAAGGCCTCGAAGCGCTCACAGAGACCCTTGTTGCTGCGGTGGTACTTGGCAAGAGGGGACATCATCTGGGGGTGACCAGTAATCATGGTGGGGTTGATGCACTTCTCCTCGATGAACTCGCCGACAAGCTTGTCGAGCATGCGGGCGTTTGTGAGAGGGGCAGAGCACTGGACGTTCATCTTCTTGAGCATACGCTTGAGGAATTCGTTGGTCTCGTCGCTGTGCAGCTGGTCGCCTTCGGGGAACTTTTCACCGCAGGCCTCCTCGAGGGCGGGGATCATTTCGATGCGCTTCCAGGGCTTGGCCCAGTTGACGGTGTAGACCTCGCCGTGCTGGGTCTCAAACTTGGTCTCGTAACCGCCGGTCAAGTGCTTGACGAGGTTGGAGACCAGGTCCTCGGTGGTGTCCATGAGGTCGTAGACATCGGCGTATGCCTCGTAGAATTCGCAAGTGGTGAACTCGGGGTTGTGGGTGAGATCGATACCTTCGTTGCGGAATTGACGACCAATCTCGTAGACACGCTCGAGACCGCCGACAATCAGCTGCTTGAGGTAGAGCTCGGGGGCAATACGCATGTACAGCTCCATGTCGAGGTCGTTGTGGTAGGTCTTGAAGGGCTTTGCGGTGGCACCACCGGCAATGGCGTTCATCATGGGGGTCTCGACCTCGATGAAGTCACGGGTGTCGAAGTAGTTGCGGATGTAGGTGACCATCTTGGAGCGGGTGATAAAGGTGCTGCGGGTGTGGTCGTTCATGATCAAGTCGAGGAACTTGCGGCGGTGACGCTGCTCCTGGTCCTTGAAGCCGTAGTACTCGTCGGGCAGCTGGTGCAGGCAGGGAGTGAGGAGAGTGACCTCCTGGGCAAAGAGCGAGAGCTCGCCCTGGTCGCGGTTGCGGGGGTTGGTGCGGCCGGGGTAGCCCTTGATACCAATGATGTCGCCACGGCGGAGGAGCTCGTGCTGGTCGGCGAAGGATCTGTCGCTGGTCGACTCCTGCGACTGGCACATGATCTGCATGCGGACGCCCTCTGCGCGCACATCGTAGAAGCACAGGTTGGCACCCGACGAGCGCTTGTTGTAGATACGGGCGCCAATGCACAGCGTCTTGTCCTTGAGGTGCTCGCCCGACTTGAGGTGGCCGAACTCGGGCTCAAACTTGCGCAGGTCGTAGTCGACGTGGAACTTGTGCGGGTAGGGGTTGGGCTCGTGGCTCTGGCGGAGCTTCTGGATGGCTCTGCTGCGGATCTCGAAGTACTGGTTGGGGTTCAGGTGAGCCTCTTCCTCCTCGGCGCTGACCGTCTTCTTCTTTGCTGGTGGTGCCGTCGACGTGGCTGCCTTTTCGGCCTTCTTGGCCTCCTTTTCACGCTGCTTCTGGCGCTTCTTGACTGCATTCTTCTCAGCATACTCGCAAACGACCATTGTCACCTTCGGGCAGATACGCACGCTCGGTCTTGCTGACCTTCTCGCCAGTCACCTCGTCCAGGTAGAGGGTGGGAGCTGCGGCATTGTCGCCCGTCGTCAGCTCGCCCACCTTCTCGGTGACATTGTTGACTGCCTCCTTGACAGCGTTGGCTGCTGCTTGTGCTTGGTCCGCCATGTTTGGTTGTGATATGTCCAGCTCTGCTCCTCCGACCATCGGCAAAAAATGTCACTGGGAGTCATGGCTCTTGGCACCGCGGGGCTGTCGCTGCTGCGACCCTGCTTCTTTCTCCCACTGCACTCTTGACCACCTACATTGAATAACCCCAATTGTGTCCCGAAGCTGACCCTGCCAGACAAGTAGTGTGTACCTTCTGACCGGAAGCTCTTTCATCCGTGAACCCATATCAACCTGAATTATTGTGCTTCATCAAGCCGGACTATCGTTTTTGCACGCCCAAGTCATTGTGCATTCATGACCGTTCAGCACACGTCGGCCCAGGATCATGCTGCAACTCTTTGCTCTTTCTAGAGTAGACCAACATATTCAGCAATAAGCGTCTCCACTAGAGCCTTCGGGCACGACGGCTCGCGAGGGATCCAAGTGAGCGGTCAAGCATCGCTTGTCAACGCTACTACTGCTGCTGCTGCTGCTGCTGCTCGGAATGGCCTTTGGAGCATGAGCAACATCACATTTCTGGCTCCATCAATACCACGTCGCACTCAAGCTTCTGGAGATTCTTGGTTCTGAGCCACTTGCTTGTGAGCAGGCTTGTCTTTGTGCTGACAGCAGGATCAATGAGAATTCACCTCCTGCCTGTAGGATCGTAGCGGTTTGAGAATTGGACTTGATGTTCGAATGTCACATGGACATCAAGGTCATAGATCGGCCTGTTGTTTGTGCATCTGGTAGGAACAGATGCTATCAATAGAATAATGCTTCCGACTTTCCATGGAGCTTGCTTGGTTTGAGTAAAACCACTGGTCAATCGTGACTTCATTCTGGAGGAGGGTCTCTGCCAAGCCTGCGGGGTCTCACATCCCATTCGAACCTCGAGCCCTATCGACACAAGTCAGTACTGTGTCACTCATCCATGCCCTAGACCGCAACACTTTCTCGTATCAATCAAGCACTGCACTGAAGCTCAATGGTGCTGATATATGCCTCTCAGGTCAGGGTACAAGATGTTGTGTCGCCCTTCACACACACACACACGCCTCTGCCGCGTGTCAAGCAATATCGCGCTAGGTATACCTCGACGGTGAATTGCTCCGAGAGATCGACTAGTCACATCCAACGTCGAGGGCCTCCTTGGACGATTCACCTCAATTCTTGCTCAGATGACCTCGTATAATATGTCGGGAATAACAGTGCTAGCCATGACAGGCCAGAGGAAGAGACTAAGTCGACGACATCATTTGCTTTGCTGCTCTTACATTCCTAATGCAAACAAGCTTGCTTTGCTGGTACTCCTCATCTTACGATCTAATGGTAGGCAGACTTGGCCAAATGATGATTCTCAGTCCATCACATATACCTTGAGCGTATATATAGCCCATCCTCTGCTGCATGATTCTGCATTCTCCTTCTCCTCCTCCTCATCATCATCAACAACAACATCAAGACAACTGCCAATCCTCCCCATTACCAACATCATAATCATGAAGTCTGTCTTTGTCTCAGCAGCTCTCATTGCTGCAGCAGATGCACTTGTTGCTCGTGATTCTACATGGTGAGCGAAATTTTGGGTATCTTCCAACAGATAGCGCTCTAACCACATATCATCTAGCTGCTTCCATCTGACTGCCTCTGGTGGCCCTGGCGGAGCCGTGGGCGAGCTGAGCGATGGTCAGACTAGAATCGGCCAGACTGCCGGACTTGCCAATGGACAAGCAACGTTCTGCATCGATTCCAAAGGAGGTCTCACCGATGGCAATAATCGGGGGTGCATACTCACGCCCCCTACCACCCAGTTCCAATGCGATGTTGGTGCCGCTCCCACTACTGGCTTCTCGGTCTCATGCGATGGTACTCTGTCTTTCAACGGCAATACTGACTTCAAGTCTTGCCCCACCGGAGACAATGGCGGTTACAACATCTACACCACCGCGCCTGCCGGTCAAGGTGGTTGTGTTTCAATCAAGCTGAGTGCAGACAGCTGTAAATCGGGTTGCCCTGCGCCCACACCTGTCCCAACTCCTGCCCCCAAGACTTGCCCTGCCGCCCTCTCAGGTGCTTACGAGTACCCTCATCTCATTGTCCCTGTCGATTCCAACCAGCCCGACAAAGCACTTGGTACTCAGTACAATGGTACTGTTGCTGGATCCGTATCCAGTTTGTTCAACTTCGACATTCCCAGCTCTGACGCTGGAAAGACTTGCTCCTTGGTCTTCCTGTTCCCCAAGCAGGCGGACTTGGAGACTTCTTCGTTCGATATCTCGGGCGCCGGCGGTATCGACTTTGCAATGCTGAAAGGGCCCGCCAGTTCCAGCACTACATACAACAACAAGCCAGGTGTTGCCACCGACTATGGTGTGACAAAGGTCGCTCCAGGCAACTCTTACACCATCGCCACTTTTGCCTGCCCAGCCAATTCTGCCATTGGCTTCAGTCTGTCTACCTCAGATGGTAGCGTTCTCTCCTTTTTCCAGGACTTTAATTTCAGCCCGTAAGTCAAAATAAATGTTTATTTGAAGTTCTAAACTGAGTGTGAACAACAGTATCGGTCTATACATCACTGTATGTTAGACTTCTTCCAGCAAAGACGCTCTGAGCCGAGGTTCTGGACAGTAAATTGCTCCGGCCACTTTTCGTATTCTTATGTAACGACGTTCGTTTGATTTTGTCAATTTTTGCTATGATCATGTCTACTTTAATCAACATAACGATAACAACCTGTCCACCGCGAGCCGCTATATCTGTACTCGTGTGCCGTTGGCAAGCAATAACTGTTTTGTCACTGTACACCCTTTGTCTCTTGTGCTTCGCTGCTTGTTTACTTGTTCCAATGGAGAGATAGCTACGCCATGAGAGGGTTTAAAACAATATCAGGAATCTTCGTCCCAGCCACATTTCGACCAAAGAGTCACTCCGAAATTCTAACGATGCACCATGAGCTCGAGACTGTTCAAGTTTGTTTTCATTCGAGTGTATACGAGACCCTGCGGCTTTTTTGCGCCAACGATCAGGATGCTCAGGAGACCTGCTCCATCATCATGACTGTCGTCCCTAATCATCATACCCCGAGTCGCTAATGAAAACCATTGCTGCATCTTCTAACCACCGATGTATAACCATCCATTCTCTTGCGCATTGACATTCGTCCATTTCTCTTCTTTGGTGACAAACCACTCTGCTTGCCATCGATAATCTCCCCTTCTCTTTTTTTCATCAACCGTTTGTGTAATCTGTCTTGACTCGTTTGCTGATGAGCGAAGCTGGAACCTGTCGCAGCTGTGTAGATACTCAATCACTCTTCGACTTCTTTGCAGTAGAGCTCTCGTGGTCCGAGTCTGACTTGCGCTTGGCAATCTTCTTGGTCTTTCTGACAACTCTGGTAGACTTGGGCTGTGTGATGATGGGACGCAAGAAAGCGTCGACCACGGTGTGCTCGAGTCTAGGGTTGAAAGTCAACTGCTGGACTCCACGAAGGCGCTTCATGGCCGTGAAGCCAGGGACCTGGGTGAGGGTCGAAAACTTGCGGCGGCTCGAGTTGACGGTGAAGTGACCGGCGGCGTCCTGGGTAGCAGCAATAGTCAGAGTGAGCTTCTGAAGACTTTCAGACTCGGTGAGGAGCTTGGCTGCAGCAGCAGCGGCCGACAAGTTGTCATAGCGGACCGACACATGGCGCATGTGCTTTCTTCTTTCGGTACCAATGTTGATCAGGAATCTTTTCATGGCGCCCATATCTCTGAATTGGAAGTGGTTTTCGTGGTAGAACTCGGGCATGGCCTCATTGTGGATCTGCTTGTTCACTGAGAGCAATGCGAGGAAGTCTGCGATGGGTGGCATGAGAAGGGCATCCTGAGCGCGAGAATCCCAGATTGGAGTGTCTTCATTGTAGACCGAGAACGACTCGTTGCCGACGAGCAGACGAAAGCCAGAGACTTTGAGCACGAGACTGTAGATCTTCATGCGAAGCTCGACAGGAATCATCAGAAGAGGGCATGAGGTCGACTTCTTGCCAGTAGTGGCATGAACGACCATGGATTTGTTCTTGTAGGCTTCCATTAGAGCATAGGCAGAGCCTGCGGTCATCGAGTAGAACTTCTGGTTGTTCTCCATCTTGGAGTGGACGGGGATTCCATATGTACGCAAGTAACTAGGACATCAAATTAGCACGATGTCCTTGGACATGAGAAAGAAAGTCACGAGGGTAATAGACATACGTGTCTGTGTCCCAGACCAATTTGCTGAGGCTGAGAGGAGGGGCGTAATAGCCGGGTCTGCCGAAGAAGAACTGTGCAGATTCCCTCTGAAAGAAGCGGCTGTTCGACATGGCGAACTCGCCAATCTGGGCAGTCAGGAGCCACTCATCGGGTGAGCAGGCGAGAGCGAAGAGGACAATCTCCGCGTTTGTAAGATTGCATCTGTTTCTGGACTGGCGCTGCTTGATGAACTTGTTGATGAAACTTCTGATTGCGTCCTTGGAGCGTTGCTTGGAGCGTCTTCTAGAGCGCTCCTCGGCCATATTTCTGATGACCTCCTGGATTTCGGTTTGAGCGTTAGACAGGTTGGCTGCAGACATGGTGCGAGAAGGCACTGTGGCTGAGGGTAAGGAGCGTAAGGTCTGTCTTGTTGGACTGGTAACGGTAGAGTCAAAGAGCTGGAAGAACGTGAAGGAAGTTGGAGTGAGACAGTGGAAGGGAAAGACAGTGAGGTACGGTCATTCGGGGTTGGGAAAGAAGCGGGTCCTCGCCGAATCGTCGAATCGTCGAGCCGTCGAACCGTCCAATCGTGAGAGCCGAGCACGATGCCAGGAAGTGAGGAGACGAGAAATGGCGACGGTATGCATCATGTGCTGTGTAGATTCCAGCGCAGTTCGAGTTGGAGAATGGGCCATTGCACATGCTAAATCCGACACGGCAACACGTAGAGAAAGAGTCAATGGGCCATGAGAGACAGCGACATGGCTTGGGATGTATAGTCTGTTCTGAGGTGTCATCTGTAATGCCTAGAAGAAGGGGTTATGACAAACGTCTAACATGCCATGCAGGCTTCAGACAGCAGGCTTCAGATGTCAAATTGACGTTCTTTAGACATATTGACAGGCCTCAAAGAGTCTTTCCGTGGACGACTTTGTCACATGGCTAGAGACGTTTAGTAGTCAGGACGACATGTGGATCGGGAAATGGCAAAGACGAGGTTGGGTCAAGCGAAAGACGACAAAGACATGGCCTAGATCAAGTTGGTGATGGAGACGGACGAGGGGTGGAAAATGGATATTATACATCAAGGCAGACTAGTAGGACTTTGAGGGTAATTGACCTCCTGTCAGCTCTGCAGCCATCCTGCGAACCCTGGCAGCAGTCAAGGCAGTATCTCTGTTCATGGCTGATTGGTTGAGAGCACCTCCACGGACACCTCTGGCAGTGGCCGAGTTGAGCATGTCGACGATGGAGCTGGGGGCGCTTGGGGTGTTGTCCCAGATGCTGGCACCGTTCTGGCCAAAGGCGCGAGGCTGAGCAACGGTACCAAAGGCCTTGTCGATGGCAGTGCTGAGCTGAGCGTCGTTGACGATGAAGTCGCGGGCATTGACGTAGAGGGAGTGCAGAGCGTCACGGCGGTCTTCTTGACGAGCAGCCTGCTTGAGGCCATGTCGTTGGCGCATGTCGGCGAGACGGGCTTCCCTGTTGGGGTCTGGTAGCGGGCCCTTTTGCAAAAGGCTGACGAGGTTGTCGTCGATCGAGGGGGCAGTCAGACGCTCGTCTTCGCGTTCGGGGAGGTGTAAGCGGGCTTCACGTTCTTGTTGGCGGAGAGTGGCGCGAGTGGCCCTTTCGTTATCAGACTTGAGCCTGCGGTGCTGCAGAGCGTTGAGGCCTTCCTTCAGGTTCTTCCTTCGCGAGGCGGCCATGCGCTCTTTCCAGACGGAGCGAGGGTCATTGTGGGATTGTGGGCGGGAGGGTTCCTTGGTTGCTCTGTCCAGGTCGAGCGGGGTTCTGGGGTCCTGGCCAGCAAAGACATCGCGAGGGACGGGCAGAATACCCTTGAGGCGTGTCTTGTCCGGGAGAGTCTGCTGCGGTGGCTGGGGAATGTCCATGTAGCGAGGAGATTCAGGACCCAGGGCCAGCTGAGCGGGCGAGACGGAGAAGGCGCGAGCAGAGGCGCGGGCGGCGCATGCGGGGCATTTGTAGAGGCCAGAGGGCTGTGGTAGACGGACAGGCATCTTGTGTGTGTCGAGAGCAGTGGGTGCTGCCTGCCTATTCGAGCGCTGCTGCTGCTCGTCGACTGGCAGTTGCCCTCTGCGGCGCGCTCTTGGCGTCGCCGGCCAGAAAAAAAGCGGCAGCCAATCAAGAGTCAAGCAGCCGCCGCCGTCGCCGCAACGCGGCCGTGCCCTTTTGCGGAGCAGCCATAAAAAAGTTCCTTCCCTGCCTCGCTCCCTTTGTCTCTTCGTGGGCTGCCGCTTTTGAGCTCCCTCCCTAATACTTTTCCACCAACAAACCTCGACTCACTGCTGCCGCCAGTATGGGTACCGGCAAGAAGGAGGCTGCGCGCAAGACGCGCCAGGGCAAGGTCGGCGATGGCATGGCCAACGTTAAGGTCAAGGGCGAGAATTTCTACAGGTTCGTCCGCTCGCCTTCAAACTGTATACCTCAAGCATGCTGATGCCTGTCGCAGAGATGCCAAGAAGGTCAAGAAGCTCAACATCCTTACAAAGGGAACTGCCCAGCGCAACGCCGCTGGTGACATTACAAAGGCCGCCGTCTTCCAGTCGCGTGAGAGACCCTCGGCCCGTATCGAACCCAATCGCAAGTGGTTCACCAATACCCGCGTCATCTCTCAAGACGCCCTCTCCGCTTTCCGTGGCGCCGTTCAAGCCCAGCAGAACGACCCCTACTCGTACCTGCTCAAGCAGAACAAGCTGCCCATGAGCTTGATCAAGGATGACGAGACCAAGAAGAATGGCTTGAAGCAGCATCAGGCCAAGATTGCCGTCGAGACTGCTCCTTTCTCCGACACTTTCGGTCCCAAGGCTCAGCGCAAGCGCCCCAAGCTTGCCGTCAGCTCTCTTCTCGACCTCGCTGGCGAGTCGGACAAGATGCACGAGACCTACCTTGACCGCCTGGAGCAAGCCCGTCTTGCCAGCGGAGCACCCGTCGACGATGGCCAAGAGACCGAAGCCGACGGCGCTTTGACCGCTGCAAGAGAGGCCATCTTCTCCAAGGGTCAGAGCAAGCGTATCTGGAACGAGCTCTACAAGGTCATCGATTCTAGTGACGTCGTCATTCACGTTTTGGACGCCAGAGACCCTCTCGGTACTCGTTGCCGAAGTGTCGAAAAGTACATTCGCGAAGAAGCCCCTCACAAGCATCTTCTCTTTGTCCTCAACAAGTGCGATTTGATCCCCACAAGTGTTGCTGTAAGTCTCTCTATCCTTGTTCTTGTTTGTCTTTTGTTTTGTCCATTTCGCGCCCCATGCCAGCGTTAAGTCAAGGCTCCTTCCGCATTTTGTGTGCGTTTCTCCCCATGGAAGGAGACTGTTACAACTCTGGCAGATCAAAGTCGGCCCGCCGCTAGACCCCGTTATGGATGTCTAGTAGATCGCTTGCCGTCTTGGTTTGCTTTCAAAAGGGTTCGAGCGTGTTTCGTTTGAGTTGAGTACCTCTCCTGCTCAAATGAGTGGCTCATGGAGGCTCTCTTAGTTATGATTCACACATCTTTTTTTCTGCTTTTTTGCTTTCTTTTTTTTCTTTTCAATCCTTGTTTCGCCATTCCTACATGCTCATCGCTCCATCTCAATCTGTTCGTTGTGCTGATTACAGATTCAGGCCAACTGGGTTCGTCTTCTAGGCAAGGAATATCCTACTCTTGCTTTCCACGCCTCAATCAACAACTCGTTCGGCAAAGGCTCCTTGATTTCTCTCCTCCGCCAGTTCTCCGCTCTGCACTCTTCTCGCAAGCAGATCTCGGTTGGTTTCATTGGATACCCCAACACTGGCAAGTCTTCCATCATCAACACTCTCCGCAAGAAGAAGGTGTGCAATGTTGCTCCTATTCCTGGCGAGACCAAGGTCTGGCAGTACATCACCTTGATGAAGCGTATCTACCTCATCGATTGTCCTGGTGTTGTTCCTCCTAACATGGGTGACACTGATGAAGATATTCTTCTGCGTGGCGTTGTCCGTATTGAGAATGTCGAGAACCCTGAACAGTATGTTGCCGCTGCGCTGAAGAAGTGCAAAAGGCACCATATCGAGAGGACTTACGATGTACGTGATTGGGAGACACCGACCGAATTCCTCGAGCTTCTCGCTCGCAAGGGTGGCAAGCTGCTGAAGGGTGGTGAAGCCGATATGGATGGCGTTGCCAAGATGGTCCTCAATGACTTCCTGCGTGGCAAGATTCCGTGGTTCACCCCACCACCAGCATCTGCAGCTGCATGGGCCGCCGCTGAAGAGGCAAAGGCTGAGATCCAAACCGAGATCATCAAGAAGAGAAAACGTGCAGTTACGGATGAAGAGGGAGAAGCCGAGGAAGAGAATGATGAAGATGACGAGGAAGAAGAAGAGGATGAAGAAGAGTTCGCAAGCTTCACGAGTGACGACGAAGACGAAGAAGCTGCTGGCGAGGGCGTCGCGATCGAAGCGACCGAGGAGGGTTGAAGAGGTGTTGACCATCAATCATGGTTTCGACTTCCTTGATTGCGAATCTCGCAAAACGCCTAATACCTCCTTCCGTCAACATCAGTCTCCCATGTGAGATGTTGACATGAGCGGCTGGTAAATTATGGGTTTACATCCCATGCTCACCTACCTGATCGCTTCACCACGCCTCAGTGATCCCGACATGAACGTTGAACCATCAATCCGTCTTGTCGTTGCGCTACGCCAAGCGCTACCATCACAACACCTTCATGTATCTGAAAGATCAGCTACCTATGTTGCTCACTTGGTCTCACGTCCTTTGCAAAGGAAGAATGAATCCAGGGTGACGCATCTCGTTTACTGTCAAGGAAGAGACAGGGCAACCTGTTCCAGCTTCACACACCGTCGCATATAGTTTATTATGAAACTTTCATACACAGTGTTTTCAGCCTTTGCATGTGAGTTTCATTCTTCGATCGGTGCCACTTTCCAGAAGAAGAAAGACATTCTGCTCGCTTGTCCCAGAATTCTGCCGGCCTTGCAAGCGACCCTCTCCGCAGTCCTCGGGTCAGCACCAACCGACCTTCCCCCTCTTTTTCCATCATCGTCATGTCGTATTCCTCATTAGAACGCATAGAAAGATCACACCCTGATTCATCCCGACCATGCTCTACTAGTACGATCTTCGAGAATCGGTATTTCTAACGAAGCGGGAAGCGACCCTCTGATGATGTGCACAGAAAAACCCGCAACCATTGGCGGATAATATCATGCATGGCACCCGCCTAATGTGTCTACCTTCCACCTTGAATATTCACACTTTGCAACAAAAGCACATGTACCATATAAGATGTGTTGATGGTAGCAAGCTAGGTATTTTCTGACCTTCACTCTATTGTCTTCATATTGTGTCAAAATGAGACTCTGCTTGCATCTTCTCATTCCCGCCTTCTTCATTGTCGCCATCGTCCTTGCTACGGACAATGGTTTGACCACTCAAGTCACCTGGGACCCCCATAGTCTTATGGTCAATGGAGAGCGGTTATTTTTGTTCTCGGGCGAATTTGCCTACGAACGTATGCCTGTTCCGGAAATGTGGTCCGACATTTTCCAGAAGTTTAGGGCAAATGGTTTCAATGCAGTCAGCTTATATTTCTTCTGGTCCTACCACTCTGCCTCTCGCGACGTTTTTGACTTCAAGTCTGGAGGTAAAGACATCCAAAAGGTCATAGATGCTGCTGCAGACGCTGGTCTATAGTACGTATTCTGGCTCAATGACTTTACTAGGTTCAATATTCTAACGCGGTGGTGCTGGAACAGTATCATAGCACGTCCTGGGCCCTATGCAAACGCCGAGACAAACGGAGGTGGTCTGGCGCTGTGGACAAGCGATGGATCCGGAGGTACAGCTGTTGTACTTGGTCAAAATTGAATCTAGCTGACCGGCATTAGGAAATTATCGTACCTCGGATCAGACGTACTTTGAGGCCTGGCAACCATGGATACGAGAGCTGAACAAGATTTTAGCCAAGAACCAAGTCACAGAAGGCGGCCCTATTATCCTATACCAGATCGAGAACGAGCTACAGGAGACTGTACACAAAGCCGATAACACGCTCGTGACCTACATGGAGCAGCTCGAAAAGAGTGTTAAGGATTATGGAATTGTGGTTCCCCTGACTCACAATGAAAAAGGACAACGAAGCCAGAGCTGGTCAACTGACTACCAGGATGTTGGAGGCGCTGTGAACATCTACGGACTAGACAGCTACCCAGGTGGGCTGAGTTGCACTAACATCGACTCTGGCTTCAACCTGGTACGCAACTACTATCAATGGTTCCAGAATTACTCGTACACCCAGCCTGAATTCTGGCCCGAGTTTGAAGCAGGATATTTCACGCCATGGGGCGGAACCTTTTATGATGATTGTTTGGCAGAGCACGATCCTGCTTTCGCTGATGTCTACTACAAGAACAACATCGGCCAAAGAGGAACAATGATGTCGTTGTACATGGCCATGGGAGCCACAAATTGGGGTAATCTGGCTGCTCCTGTCGTCTACACAAGCTACGACTATTCTGCACCGATGCGTGAAACCCGTGAGCTTCAGCTCAAGATGTTCCAGACGTGAGTGGAGCAGTATGGTGCAATAGCTTGCAGCCATCTCCTTTGATCTCCGACAACCTGCTGATCAACTTTTAGGAAACTGATTGCACTCTTTACCAGAGTATCACAAGATCTTCTCTACACAAACATGGAAAGCAACGGTACCGGTAACGCTGTGTCAACTCAAGATATCTGGACTTGGGTTCTGAGGAACCCGAACACGACTGCAGGATTCTATGTGACTCAACACTCAAAGTCGAGCTCAAGAGCTGTCACGGTCTTCTCGCTGTATCTTCAGACATCGTTGGGCTCGATTGTCGTACCGAATGTCCAGCTTAACGGCCGTCAAAGCAAAATTGCTGTCACAGACTACCATTTCGGAGAGCACACTCTGCTATATTCATCTGTGGATATTCTGACCTACGGACTGTTCGACTCGACACCAGTTCTTGTGTTCTATCTTGAGGCAGGTCAAGTCGGCGAATTCGCTTTTCCCGGAGATATCTCTTTCAAATCATATGGCAACACGAACGTTACAGCGTCTCGTGTCAGGACAAACGGAACCTCTTCTTACACTAAGTTCATCTATAAACAATCAGCTGGCACGACCGCCATTCAGCTGTCTAACAGCGCTCTGGTGTACCTTTTGGATGTGTCAACAGCCTGGTCATTTTGGGCGCCACCCACTACCTCGAATCCCAACGTCGCCACAGATGAGCAGATCTTTGCGATAGGGCCTTACCTCGTGCGTAATGCCAGTGTTAGCAGTAACGTTGTCTTTGTTTATGGCGACAACACCAACTCAACGACGCTTGAAGTCTTTGTGGGCAACGCAAATGTAGACACAATCGCCTGGAACGGTCGAGAACTGCCTACAAGAAAGACAGCGTACGGTGCTCTGAGGGCCGACCTTACCAGTATCCTCGAGCGCACAGTATCCATTCCAACTCTCTCTGGTTGGCAAGTAGCCGACTCTCTACCCGAGGCTGCTAGAGACTATGACGATTCTGCATGGACAGTATGCAACAAGACGACTACCCGAGCTCCAGTGAAGCCACTGTCACTTCCTGTCCTCTATAGTTCAGATTATGGTTACTACTCTGGCAACAAGATCTACCGCGGCTACTTTGATGGCAAGTCCGCCAAGTCAGCCAATGTAACAGCACAGGGTGGATCAGCTGCAGGGTGGAGTGCTTGGTTGAACGGCAAACTTGTCGGTGGACATCCGGGAAATGCTTCGCTGCTGTCGACATGGGATGTGCTTGACTTCACCGGTGTAACACTATACGACAAGGACAACGTGTTGACAGTTGTTACTGACTATACTGGCCATGACGAGACGTCTACCGCTAAAGGCCCGGAGAACCCTCGAGGTCTTTTGGGTGCAGTTCTCAAAAGTGCTGGTAACGCTACTGGCATTTTTAAGCAATGGAAAATCCAGGGAAACGCTGGTAGCTCTGCCAACATTGATCCAGTCAGAGGCCCTCTTAACGAAGGTGGACTTTATGGAGAGCGTCTGGGGTGGCACCTTCCCGGCTTCGTTCCCTCTGGTGACGATTGGTCTGCCGGTTCTCCTGCTCAAGGCTTCAACTCCAGTGGCATTCGGTGGTACCTGACGACGTTTGAGCTCGATATTGATTCAGATCTTGATGTGCCTATTGGTCTCGAGTTGTCGGCCCCATCGGGTACAGTCGCGAGCGTACAAATCTTCTTGAACGGCTACCAATACGGAAAGTACATTCCTCATATCGGACCGCAGACACGATTTCCCTTCCCACCTGGAGTAATCAACAATCAAGGCAACAATACACTTGCTTTGAGCATCTGGGCAGAGACAGATGCGGGTGCAAAGCTGGACCAGGTTTCGTTGTTTGCGTACAATGTCTATGAGACCTCATTCGACTTTGCCCAGGATTGGACTTATCTGCAGCCTGGGTGGACGAGCGAGAGGCTGCAATATGCCTAGCTCAAAAAATGACACACGGCTGACCACACAGTCTTTTCGAACATGATGCAGGAACAAATGTATTTGGTTTGGATAGATTATGGTTCATAGTCATAACGTAGAAGCAATCATACATCGGCCAAAGTCATGCAAAGGTTGAGCGAATGACAACATAGTCTGCACCGTCGCTTCGGAGAGAATGTTGTGTTTAATCGTAGCATGTCAGAATCTTACGGGTGGGCATGAAATCAAGGCTCGTCCAAGGGATTCTCGTTGGCTGCTCTAAGGTCAGCATTCAGAAAGATCTGGACTATTGGAAATTGTCGGGACCTTCGAGTATGCCTTCCTTGATCAGTTCAGCTGGCGAAGGTCGGGTCTGTAGGTGCTTCTCGATCGAGTCACGACGCATGGCGGCAGCCAGCTCACGCTGGTGGCTTTGCAAGGCAGGAGCAGCGGTAGAATCGGGCAGAATGTTACGTTCGACCAGCTCATCCTTTTCCGGACGGGAAGCAATGGCTTTGTTCAAGCTGTCGGTAAGTTTGTGCCGTTGTAGTTCTTGCTGCTGAGCTTGCAGAGCTCTGCAGATCGTTAGTAGATGCTCCATATTCATTTGATCGAGACGACTTCATACGGTGCAGCATTGGTATTGAGGAGAATGTGCCTCTCCCTCAGCTCATGAGCTTCTGGCCGATTCTGGATGGCCTTCTCCAGGCTGTTACGGCGCTCGAGAGAGATGGGATTGGTGCTGGAAGGGGGCATTTCGTCCGACATGGTTGGATAGGCTTTTGCTGGGTTTCACAACAGCCAGAGTCTTTGATGGGTGAACCGATTTGCACAGTAGGTGTTGTGATGTCGGGGTAAATATAGATTGGGTGCTAGACAAGATGCTGAGCTTGGTGGACCTTTGTCCTCACCCGACCAAAGGACCCTGCATGAGGTGTGCGGGGTCGTTCCAACAAAGGTGTCACAGGGTCTCGCTTGTGGCACCGGTACTCGAGTACAATCAAAGAGCTAGGCGTAAAGACACGTTCGGCGGCATTATCATTAACGGCTAATATACACAAACTACTGCTACGGCGAAGCAAGCGCCGGCCAGAGCAGTCAAAGGCAGAAGAGCGTTTGCATCACCATGAAAGACTCTTCCCCTCTTTCGTTCTGCTTTCTCGATACTGGGTCTGAATTGACCGCTCAGCTCATTGCTGGAGTTGGATGATTGTTGAGCGAAGCAATTTATGCACCCTCGTCATCCTCACCAACGCGGATAGCACCCTCGCTGCTGACACCGTGGGTCCAGAAGCCACCAAGCTCAACCTGGGTCTCGGGCATGCTCTGGTGGGTGAAGAGCAACCAAGCACCGAAGACAGGCTTGGCGAGCAGGTCGAGGACGGCGTAGGCGATGATCTCCTGGTCGACGGTCATCTTGCGAGAGCCATCGGCAACACCCCAGACGCTGAGAGTATGTTAGAAGGAGCGGTGGAGGCCGACATTAGCTGGTACTTACATAGGGTAGATGGTCCAGATGACAAGAGTGAAGCCAGCGATGGAAGCAAAGAACTTGCCAACCTTGCCGCCCCTAGCCATGGCGTTGGCGCGGCCGTGGACGGCGAGCATCCAGATGACGACGAGGTAGGCAATGCAGGCAATGGCGTACCAGCCCCACTTCTGAGGGGTGCCCTCACTGCCGTAGGCGGCGAAGAGACCGGTCAGGACCATGATGACATCGGCAACAATGGCCAGAACGATGTGGCCACCGCTGAGGCCGGCGAGCAGAGCAAGGTCGAGGAGGAGAAGAGGGGTGGTCAAGCTCCAGTCGACGTAGCGGGCCCAGTAGACCTGGCGGTAGACATCGTGGGTGGTGTCAGGGACGTGGCGGTGAGAGTCAGTGACGGTGGTGCGGTGGTAGCTGATGCCGTGGCCAGTGGCCATGGCAAAGTAGGACAGGGTAGCAAAGGTGACAATCAGAGTGGTGATAACGTGGTAGAGACGCTTGGAGATGGGGACGGTCCAAGAGAGGCCAACGAAGACAATCATGGAGAGGAGCATCAGCACCATGACGGCCCACAGAGCGCGGGTGCCCGTCTCGGTGACGGTCTGGTACTCGGGCAAAGAGGGAACAACAGTGGGCAGAGGAGCGACAGAGCTCGTGGCCTTGAAGGCCTCAACAGGGTCGACAATCATGGCGGCGGCGTGGATTGCAGAGGAAATGAGATGGAGGGAGGAGAGTGGATGAGAGATCAAGGAAGAGGAGAGGGGGAGACGTCTTTAAACAAGGCAGCTACCGAGCTCTGAGCTGCTGCGCGCGGAGCTTTCGATTCGATCGCGCCTGCCTCACGCTTGTTGCCATGACGTTGACATGCATGCGATTGCTTCCTTCCCCACAGCTGCCCGTGCTGTTTCCACCAATTCAAGGAACTTCCTCAACGTGCCGACCGAGCCAATCGTCCAGCCTCACTGAGCCTCGAGGGCAGAGCTGTACCCATGCCCGAGCTGTATCTGCTCCGTTGTTGCTCCATGGTCGTTTTCACATTCCTGCACGTTAGCCAGCAGCGTCTGATGTCTGAAAAACAGGCTTCATGCAACACACATCGGCTGCTTTCCCCACAGCGCTTAGTTGAGAATTCGGTTGGTGACATTCACGACATTCATGTCTCTGAGAGCTCATTGGCTCCATACACTATCAAACCTGTCATGGCTTTTGTTTCCGTGAAAATTTATCGCAAATATATTGAGCTGTCATTAGTCTCACAGAAGCCAGCGGGTAGCTGTTTCTGCTTCTATGTGGGAGCTGGGTCGTCGCAAGCTTGAGTCACTTGGTGTGTCTACCCATGTTCTGAGCAAGTGAGTCTTCTGGGCCACGTTTGAAGCCTCATGCTCTGCGGAGGAACATCGTTATCGTCGTCTCGCAGTCTACTGCTACGCGACCAGCCACCCCAAGCCCGTCCAACGGCAGACAGTGTTTGCGAGCACGGCGGACATGGCATACGGTGCAGATGGGCGACTGATCGCGATAAAGATGCAAGATGGCGGAGCATGGTCGTGTCTCCCAAGCGCTCAGGATCGATTGCAAACCAGAAATGACGCGCTTGCCAAGGCGTGGGGTTCACTTCAAGATTTCTGATTGTCGGTCTTCATGTGAGAAAGGCATCCTCGACTCTTGTGTCAAATCCACATACCATTCCAACTAGCCGCCTCGTCCGAGTCTCCCATACTAGCCTGCGAGCTCATCCAACAATACACCACCGTCGCCATGTCTCTCAGCGCCGAGCAACAGGACAACTTCGAGGACATCGAGAAGCAATTCGCCGTCAAGGGTGCGCAGCGTCCTGTCGTGGCTCCAAGCATGCCATCGCTGACTGTCTTCGACAGCTGTCCAGCACATGACCACCTACTGGTCCATTCTTGAGAAGGTGCCTGGTTCTAAGCTCCGTCTCACCAAGATCGACGACGAAATCTACGAGCACTTCAAGAAAGAATTCCCCGACTACGACCCCAAAGCTACCATCAACGAGGACGAGATGAAGAGCAAGGCAGGCAAAGAGCGTTGGAGAAACTTCATCAACCAGTATGAGAAGAAGGTTGACGACTACAACTTTGGCACTTTGTTGCGCTCCAACCCTGCCTTTGAGTACGGCCAGGACGAGACTATCTTTGGTACCACCTACCACCTTTTCTTTTGTGTGAACCTAGCTGACTCCAGAATTGCAGCTGTGCGTATGCAGTTCTACGCTCTCGAGATTCTGAGGTATGGCTTCAAAGCTTCTTGTATTGGGTTATTTACTTATGAGACTGGGCAGAAATCGCGAAGGTCTCAATGACTGGATCTACGAGAAAGCTCAAGGCCAGAAGGCATCTTGAGTCATGAATAAATGATGATCACTTCTGCTAGGCGGATGCTGGTAGGATCGTAGCTGCTATCGACAGATTGCTACTCCGCTGCTTTGTGTACAATCTGTTGCAGAGTAAGCCGCTGCTCATCGAACAAAGGACCATGATTTCCGACCTGCCTTGATGGTTTGATGAAGCCAGACGAATTGCAGATCGAAGGGGGGAGAGTGGTGGTCGCATGAGGGTAACACATTGGGCGCTAGAACCTTCCACGCAGAACCCAAGTAAATTCGCGGTAGATTGTTACAGTCGGGGGGCACATGGTTGATCTTGAAGAATGTCATCTTGGAGAGGGGCTAAATAAGGGGCGGTGCTGCATCTGCTCAAAGCCAGAACAAGAACAATAGTAACGCGACACATTCTTCACACCAACCGCCGCCAACACGCCACTGCATTGTACCAACTGGGCAAGCATTATGCAATCGCTCCGGAACCGTATTTTCTAGAACAATCGCAGCAGACAACTAGATTTCCGATCTCGTTTCGAGCATTACAGAACCTTGCTCAATTCTGCTTTGCTCCTCTGCTCCCTCTTACGCTTAGATGCCCAGGATCCCAACAAGACTAACCCGCTCAAGGGAGACCAAGTTTGTTCAAGAACCAGATGTTGCTGCGGAAAGTCGTCCGGAGAACGACGCGCCTCTCGGCAAACCAAAGGAAGACGATGTGCATGCAGCGCCATGGCGAGCTTTATTCTTCTTCACTACAAAGTCACACCTGACATGCTTGTTCATCGGTCTCGCAGCAGCGCTTGCAGTCGGCGGTATCACACCAGCGCAATCCTATCTGCTCGGCAAAGCGTTCAACGCGTTCACGAGCCCCAGCAGTCCCAGCGCGGTCCTCAAGAGTGTCACTAACTACACCATCTACCTTGTTGCTGTTGGGATCGGTAGTTGGCTCGTACATTTCGTCTTCTTCTCGGCCTGGCTTGCCTTTGGAGAGTTGCAGGCCAACAGCGCAAGGGAAAGGTTGTTTCTTGGTATGTTGAGTAAGGAAATCGAATGGTACGATATGCGCAAGAACGGAATCGGCGCAATGATACCTCGTCTACAAGCGTAAGGTTGGCCTTGCTCCCATGGAAAGGTTGTTTTGCTAATGATAGCAGACAGGTCAGGGATCTTCAACTCGCCACCGCTCAACCCTTTGGTAGTTTGCTATCCTCTGCCGCAGAAGCCATTGCTTCTCTTGGACTTGCTCTGTATACTTCCTGGAAGCTCACCCTCGTCATCATTTCGACTACTCCTGTAATCGTCCTTGTCATCGGTTACTTGAGTGCGTCCATGCAGCAGTCAGTAAAGAAGCAACAGGAGAAACTCACGGAAGCACTCAAATACGTTGGCAACGCCATCAATGCCATTGAAACTGTCAAGTGTTTCAACGGTCAAGAACACGAATTAAAGCAATATTCTTCTCGCCTCAAGGAAGCCGCAAGCTGGTACTATCGGGTCGTCAACGCCAATTCCCAGCAGTTTGGCCTCGTGGGGTTCATGACACTGGCAATCTTCGTCCAAGGTTTCTACTACGGCGGTGTCCAGGTCGACAAGCATGAAAAGAACACGGGTGATGTCGTCACAACCTTCTTCTCGGCAATCAGCGCCTTCCAGGCTATCTCTAGCATCTTGCCACAGATGATAGTGCTGCAGAAAGGGAGAACGGCCGGATCGACTCTCAGAGCCGTTATGGCACAAATGGCGAAAAATCCAGACGCCCTGTCATCACCCGAGCTCTTGAAACCGGGCACGTGCGATGGGAACATTGAGTTTCGAGATGTAGGTCGAACCGAATCCGCATGATTTTTATCACTGACAACTTTATAGGTATCGTTTGCTTATCCAGCCCGTCCAGAGCGAATGGCTTTGAAGAATGTCACTTTCTCGATCCCGGCACACCACACTACATTTATCATTGGAAAGAGTGGTTCCGGAAAGAGTACCTTCGGTCAATTGCTTTTGAAATTCTACCCAGCAGCTTCAGGACAGATTCTTTTCGACGGACTGCCCATAGATTCATTGGATTCTACCTGGCTTCGAAATCGCGTCACGCTTGTTGAGCAGCACAGCATGTTGTTTGAGGACACTGTCTTCGAGAACATCGCCATCGGAACTGAGCATCGACACGGTGTTACACAAGAGGCTGTGACTAGTGCTGCCGAGTTTGCTCTCTTACTGGCTATGATCAATGATATGCCTCAGAGATTTCAGTCCATGGTCGGAGCGAAAGGCGGCACCATGAGTGGCGGACAGAGGCAGAGGATGGCTCTTGCTCGAGCGTATCTTCGAGATACGCCTGTACTCCTTCTGGACGAATCAACGAGTGCATTGGATCAAGTGAGTCGTTCGTTGATGATGGAAGCAATTCGTCGATGGCGCCATGGTAAGACGACTATGATCATCACTCATGATATCACACAAATTCTCCCTGATGATTACGCGATGATCTTTGAGGATGGTGAACTTGTTCAGGAAGGTCATCGCAAACAAATGGAACAAATGCGTGGTTCGCCCTTCCAAAAGTTCTTGTCTCCCGATTTCGTCGCTACACCAGGTTCTCCTAACATTTTGGAGGGCACGGAGAAGGAGATAGATACAGATTCAATACACAAAGAACCTACAGACGACTCGTTGGAGGCCCACTTGGATGCTGGTGAGAACCCACGATATTCTTATTTGCCAGCACTCTTCGCAAATAGGCACACGAAGGCCGCGTTCAAGGGAGTGTACGGCTTTGCTACTCCCCTCAGTGAACTCGGCTCACCGACTTCTCAATTCGTATCGGAACCATCCTCGCCTGCAAACAGGAGGTCTAGCGAGAAAAATTCGCCTACTCCGAACGAACCACGAACTGAGGATGTGACGCAGCAGAGTGACAAAGAAGCTACTGGAAACAAAAAGTCAAGAAATAGGAGGTCTATGGCGCCTGAGCTTCTGGACAAGTTCATAGAATCGACCGGAAATCTAGCTGCCCGTGCTCGTCTTACTTCAGGGAACTCGAGGAGAAGACGTCTGCCTTCTGATGGGTCTTTACCTGCTGTCGCCGGTGGCATCGAAATGCAAACTCTATCAAAGCACAAAAATAGGGAATTGCCCGAGGACGACCGGCAGATATTCACCTTACGAGCTATTCTCAGCACCGTCTGGCCTAGCCTTGACTGGTATACGAGGGCCGTTCTCATTATCGCTTTCGTTGCTGCCTCCATCAACGGAGCATGTACACCTGTCTTTTCCAACATTCTATCCAAGCTGATAGGGACTTATGGGAAAGGCGACCAAGAAAAACATACGGCTGTAATCTACACCGTGGCAATTCTTGGTATCGCGGTTTTGAGTGGCACGAGCAGCTATGTCATGCATTTGTTCCTAGAATATGCTGGTCAGGTATGGATAAATACCATGCGTGAAAGATCACTAGAACGTATCCTGGATCAGCCCCGCGATTGGTTCACTCACGAAGAAAACTCGGTTTCGCATGTGATGGAGGGTTTAGACCGACATGCAGAAGAGATGCGTAATCTTCTAGGCCGCTTCGCATCATCTCTCTACATTGCGCTTGTTCTGAGTGTAGTTGCTTTCATATGGGCTTTGACTTCACAATGGAAGCTCACCCTCATCGCAGCAGCTCTCGGTCCCTACGTGTATTTCGTCACCAAATCTTTCAGCACTGTTAGTGGAAATTGGGAGGGTAAAAGCAATGACGCCGCTGAGGCCGCAGGATCAATCTTTACTGAAACGTTCACCAATATCAAGACTGTACGCGCCCTGACCCTGGAGTCTCATTTTCGAGAAAAGTACTTCCACGCAACCAAGAATGCACTACAAGTCGGCTTCAAACGCTCCATCTACGCTGGCTTTTTCTACGGTCTTTCAGACTCTTCTGGAATCTTTGTCATGGCGCTCATGTTCTATGCTGGGGCGAAACTGATACGAGATGGTGCCAGCGTGTCAAATATTGTTGAAGTCTTCATTCAACTAATCTTGGCTATCACGAACGTGAGTCTTTACCTGGGTCTTATACCCCAGATAGGTCTAGCAAAGGATTGCGCGTCTCGCCTGCTTCGACTTTCGACGTTGCCCAAAGAGTCGCATGAACATTTTGGGAACACACAGATCACGTCGATTGGTGATATTGAGCTACACAACCTCAATTTCTCTTATCCCTCTCGTCCGGATCAAGCAGTACTCAGGAATGTCAACCTGCTAATACCGGCGGGCGAGACTACTGCACTGGTTGGATCTTCAGGGTCTGGAAAGTCCACGATTGCTAGTTTACTCTTGAATCTATACACGACTGCAGGCGAGTTATCTGGGGTGACTGGCAGGATACCAGACATTACGCTATCCGGTCGTGATCTGGAACATATCCACACTCCAACGTTGCGTTCGTTAATCACAGTTGTCTCGCAGACCCCAGTACTATTTCCTGCAACGGTTGCGGAGAACATTACATATGGGTTGCCACAGTCATCCCCCTACAGTGACATGGCGTCAGTTCGTCGGGCTGCAGCCGCAGCGGGTATTGATGAGTTCATCATGAGTCTGCCACAGGGCTATGAAACTCTGGTGGGCGAAGGCGGTACTGGATTGTCAGGTGGACAGGCGCAACGAGTAGCCATTGCCAGGGCTCTGGTTCGCAGACCAGCAGTCATGATCCTCGACGAAGCAACTTCCGCACTTGATGTCGAAAGTGCGAACCTGGTTCGAGAAACCATACAAGGCTTGGTCGAGCGCGATGGTACTGGCATGACCGTCATAATCATCACTCATAGCAGAGATATGATGAGTATTGCGAAGAACATCATCATGCTTTCGCAAGGGCAAGTTGTCGAGCAGGGAAGCTACGAGGGATTGTTGCGCAAGAAGGGCGAGTTCTTTCACCTTTTGAGTGGAGGAGAGTGGACCGAGGAGCCGGAAATAAAAGATGACGTTGCTGTGCGCAATCTGCCGGGTAACGTAGATTGGTAGAGCAAAAGTATAAGCATTGTTGTGTTGTCCAGAGCCTTCTCAGATGCTGTACCATTAGCTATGCAGTTAGCAACCAAGCTCCCAATGCAGACCTGCACAAAACATTGAGGGTCAAGGAAGCAGGGTTTTCATTAGTCACTACAATGAACGGCTCTGAGGGCATGGTTTATGTCTGCAGAACGAGGGTATCATGTCGAGAGCTCGTCCGTTCGCACTGGTGTGAAGTCTCAAAAGAGACAAAAGAAAACGGGTAGATGGTGTGATGAACATTAGTGCGCCTTGTCTCTTCATCGGCTTTGGCCGGCTCTCCGGTACATGGAATCTGGCTGGAAGACCTGACGAGTTATCAAGCCTTTCCAAGGCTATTAACATATACGTGTTTATGGAAGCTTACAATACTGTCGGAAAACACATTCGTGTTCATCGTAAGCTACCATATTGACGAGGTTCTTCGAACGTGCACACACGAATTTCAATGACTTGCCTGTCACTATATCCAGTTCGAGAAGAGTACGAATGTGGCAGACTTCTACTTGTAAGTACAAACATGTGAAGTACTGAAGGATGGATGACTACCGATGCAGACTGCCACCCCTAAGGTAGTCAGCCTAATCACAAAACCATGTAGAAGTGCCGCGACGCCGTGCAGCGAACTTTTGTTGAAACAGACGTCGCAGTACATCATATCTCAACGCCGATCTAGCATGGGAGGAGCATGCAGCGTGCCGTTAGCCATGAACTCGGATGGACAAGGTTCATGCAATGGTACGAGACGTTGTTGAGCTCGACCACGCAAGAATCTGCGAAACAGGTACAGCAAGTAATGCAAACATGCTGGCTAGATGTAATCTTCAAGCAGCCATATCTCCCAAGACATGGTATTGAAGCAAGCTTGAAGTCGTTGTGGTCCAACAGATGGTCGTGAGAGGCGTTTAATTAAGCTTTTGAGATCCAGATCCAGGGCCAGAGTCAAGGCCAATGATTCGACTCGGCGTCTGCCGCATCTCCAGGCGGCTGCAACTCTAATCAGAATGACACCAAGATTTCTCGGCTCTCCAACTTGTCCGAATGCATGCTGCTCAAAATGTCAATGATCGCTCTGGAGCCGCATGCTTGCCACAGCAACACATGCATATTCGTAGGATAATGGATCCTTGCTAAGATGGGTGGACTTGAATTTTTTTCAGTCGTCATGAGCGGATACTCAAGGCCAAAGCCCATGCAGGAAGGCGAGGCAAGTCCACATAAAGGCGGTGCCTGCTGCAGGCCCAACCTATACCTCGTCCTCTCTCTCTGGTCCTGTAATATTCAGTTCGCGTAGCTCGCGCAGTCTTTCGTTTGTCAGGTCTTTGTATCAATCTCATAATATAGATACAATGGCACCACGTACGCTTCTATGGTTTGCTAGTCTAGCTTCGGTCCCCCTTGCTTTGGCCGGCAGTCCGACGTATAGCGCCATCTTCCAAAACCCTTTGCCTATAGCACCAATCGCAACTCCGGCAAGGTGAGAAGTCCAGCTGATACTACCGGAGTTCTAGGCTGACCTCCTCTCAGCTCCGCCAACGTCAATGGTCAACAAATAGACTTCTACGAGGTTACTGTCGAGCCATTCCAAAAGCAGGTGTATCCTGATTTGGGGCCCGCCAACCTCGTAGGTTACAATGGCGTTGCACCAGGCCCGACTTACTACATCAAGAGAGGCACACAGACAATCATTCGCTACCACAACAACCACACCGATGATTCAGTTGTCCATCTCCATGGCTCAAGCACACACTCGCCATGGGATGGCTGGCCAAGCGATAGCATCAAGTATGGCCAGTACAAAGATTACTACTACCCAAACGAGTACGTACAAGCATGCTAAACATCAGATCTGCGGATGGCAGATATATCACTTAGCTACGTGCTAACTTTTACCGCTACAGTCAGAGTGCTCGTTCTATTTGGTACCATGATCATGCTGACGGTATCACGACGTTGAACTGTTTCAGAGGCTTGATTGGCACTTATATCATCTACGACCCTGAAGAGGACAAACTGGACCTTCCTACTGGAAAGTACGACGTGCCGCTGCTGATCAGCGACAAAATGTATACGGCTTCGGGTGATCTCGTCTCTATCAACGAGGACAAGGAACAGGACTTTATTGGTGACATTATCGAAGTCAACAATCAACCCTTCCCTTATCTTGAGGTTGAGCCCAGGAAGTATAGACTGCGTCTGTACAATACCGCTACAAGTAGGCCTTTCGACCTTCACGTGGAGCAGTCTAACGGAGATTGGGTCGACTTTCAGGTCATCGCATCGGACTCTGGCTTGTTCGGCTCTCCAGTGAATTCCAACGACGTTACAATTGCAATGGGAGAACGCTACGAGATTGTTGTCGACTTCTCCGCGTTTGCCAACCAGAACCTTACTCTCAAGAACGCGTTCAACCTCCAGGGACAAGGGTTTGCCCAGTACGACAATACAGATCTCGTCATGTCTTTTGTTGTCGGCAACAACGTGAATGATTGGTCATCAAACAGTGTTCCCAGCACTCTCAGCACAGACATCCCTTGGCCAGCGGATAGGGATCAAGTTGACCACGTTTTCCGCTTCCAAGTGGGTGGTGGTATGTGTAGCATTTCTGACCATCATTGACACTCTGTCTAATCTATTCATAGACAACCACTGGACTATCAATGGCGTTGACTTCAACGACGTCAATAACCGGATACTCGCAAGACCGCCTCAGGGATCGACCGAGCGTTGGAGACTGGTCTACGCCGGTGGCCCTGGGTATCATCCTGTTCATGTCCACCTTGTGGACTTCAAGGTCAGTCAAAAGTCAATCCCAAGACATAGGAACGAATGCTAAATGTTCTTAGATCATTTCTCGAACTGGTGGTAGCCGCGGCATCCTTCCATACGAATCTGCAGGTCTGAAAGACATTGTCCTTCTTGAACCTGGTGAGACCGTCGATATCGAAGCGTATTATGGCCCGTAAGTCCATGTATTCTCTGTTGTGCAGAATTCGTGCTGACCTTGTCCAGTTGGAACGGACTATACATGTTCCACTGTCACAACCTTCGCCATGAAGACTCGATGATGATGGCCTCGTTCAACGTCACCAGACTTGGAACTCTAGGATACGACAATGTCGAGTCTCTCGACGATCCTGACGACGCACGATTTGTGGCACAGGACTGGTCAGCCGACGCCTACTCTGATGATCAAATTCAAAGCAGGATCAACTATCTCGGCAGCTTGGGCGCATACAACGAGCGTGACCAGATCGTCAGTGCAGTTGCGGCATACTACACAAACAACCCTAACCCGCCCACTGAGACTGGGACTGCCGATGCGGTCGGATCTACTCAAACACAGAGCTGGGGCCAAAACTGGCAGAACAGAGGATCTGGAGGTTGGGGTCGTCAGAAAGGAGGTCGGCCATGGCAGAGATAGATTGAATCTGTCGTCAGCCGTTCACGATTGACATCCTTTAATAATCAGTTCATTTGTTTTCCTCTAGACTTATACACTCGCAGGTTAATAGCTCTGGCCAAGTTTCTGCCGTACATAGACGGCAAAAGTTTCTTAATGTAGACCTTTCTACTGTTTCAATATCCGATATGCCGATTGTTTGGTCCTTATTCGGGAGCATGAATGATGCCTTATGTCGAATAATGTAATTGCCAAGAGAACTTGAATCCTTTGTTCTTAACTCCTGGCGTAAGGCACGGTCATGTTCACGATTCACGAGTGCCAAGAGCTGCTGCTCCGGTGACGGGATAGCGATACCAGTAGGCCTTGTTAGCAGGACGACCCTGCTACGAAATTGTTTCGCAGCTCAAGACACTTTGCATGATAACCAGCCGACTAGAATTGTCACTAGATACATAGACACTGCGTGTTATTACGAAAATATGTCACGCCTCTGGTTCGACATCGAGATGGGGGTAGGTTCACTCCAGAAAGATAGCTATCTGTCGTCGGAGCAAGATACAGTATCCTGCAGACTCAGGGCAAGCTTGCATGAGTGCAGTCTGCAGACCATACAATGTTGGCTGGAAGTGCAAACGCGCTCTACACATTCTAAATCCTGCAAATCTAATCATTCATGTTTGATGCTTGAACATGATGAGAAGAAGCAGCAAAGAATGACTCATGTGGTTGAGCTTAACCTGGCATGCTCTGTCAGTCACTTCGAAGTCTGAGCTCGCTCAGGCACGTACCATGCGCCACGGCGTCATGCCACGGACAGATTCCGCAGAATGATATTGGAATCTCACCATCGCATGGGATATCAGTCAACCAGTTGCTCTCGTTGTCTAACGGCGAGTCAAAGTGTCACAAAATCTTGCCTGCTATTACAGAAGTGTCACACCTCTCGAGGCAGCAAATCTCCAACACTGTGTCAAACTTTGGATGTCAATGTTTGAGATAGTCATGTTGCACGTCAACTGTACGCTTGTGTTTGGTCGAGGAATTCGCTCGTCATTGCAAACCCGGGACCGGTCGTCCTTCGGTCTCCATACTCAGTTTTGAGGGGATAAATTGCTCGCGAGCGAGATGAGGCTGTTAATCGGAGGATCGTGTATCGCTAGGATTTCGATCCACCAGCAAGACGGTGTTGAAAAGGGCTCGAGCCTCGTCACTCTCGAGAAAGAGATCGTGAGTTACTCGAGAGAAGCTTGGTCAGATAACACTAGTATTGCACTTTCCTTGAATGGTGTCAAGCCTACTCGAGTAAGACAGTCCCAAGGGCAAAGCCACGCGACTTGGATCGGCAGCGGAGGTGTAGCAGCAGGTCTTGTTGTTGTCAATTTCGAGTAACGAATCAACAATGCTTGGGCGTCCTGAGGCTCTCCCAAGCGCTTGACTGGCAGGGTGTCATCTCCATGAATCCTTGGTAACCCTCAACAGATAGTCGGCAATGCATTTCAACTACGTAGACAATCTCGGGTTGATAACCTCGAGACTCGTTGAAACACAATGGAGATTCCTTTGTTACTACGATACCAGAATTGCCTCTAGAAAAATTTGGCGAATTATGGTATTTAAGTCAAGACCCGACATTGGTGTAAACGCATAACATCACATGTTGGCACTCCAGTCTCTCCGCGATTCTATCGCGTGCATTTCCGTGGAACATGCGGCGCGTCACCCAAAACAATCGCAACGGATCCTCATGCTGTGAGATGCCACTCCATGTCATCCTCCAGCATGAGCTCCACTCGGGTCCCGGGACTGCCGCCGGCATGTACAATAGTGGAAGTACTCGTTCGGCAGCCGGGCATAGGCCTGCGCTGCCCAGCCCTAGATTCTGGTGCAAACAGACATGCTGCAGAGGCGCTGCACGTCAGATGGATCGGTTGCTCGGCAAGAAGGTAGCAACGAAAATAATCTTTCATCTGTTGGGGCGAAGAGAAAAGAGACCGACGTCATTCTAGGTTTGGAGATAACATTCCAATTTCTTGGCGGATCGCGGCCCGCGAAGGAAGTCCACGTTCCAGATCCGAACACTGTTTTTTCAACATCAATGCTCACCACGAGAGGTCGTCCAAGAGGTTTCGCTTACAACCACTTCATCGCCAGCTGCATGCCGAAGGCAGCAGTGTGAACACGATAATGCCCGAAAGTACGAGTGATGTCTTGTGTTCTACATGAAGAATGGAAAGAACATGCTGCAGGCAACTAAAGCCAGTTCAACCCGTAAGTCTGAGTTTTCGGTCCGTCAGTCGGTCATATCGCGGACCCTTCAACGTCCACCGAGAAGGAACCTTAGGTTGAGAGTGTGATCTCACTGGCATCTGCTTGTCGTGCCACCGCCGGTTCAGTGGATACGTCTGATCAGAAGACGGTGGGTTGTTCCAAGACTCTCCGGGGCGAGTTTTTTCGTGGGCCACTTCTCCGTCATCGTATATAGTTGCTCCATCCCTCCCCAGGTTGCTTTTGCATTTGCATCCACCTTGTCGTTTCCCATCATGAACACCGCACCTACACATCTCAGAAATCCTTCACGGAACGCCTCGACGGCTACCGCCTCGTGGACGGAGCAAAACTTAAAAGAAAAGGACTCCGAGTCCCCTCGCTCAGGCTCTACCGACGACGATGCCACCGATAAGAAAGAGACCGATGTCGAGCCTCATTCTCAGGGTTGGCTGTGTGGAGGCAAGCATCTTGAGGAGCTTCGCCAGAACGAGAGCCTCAACCTCGACGGTCCCTTGACCGAGGTCGATGTCGACCTACCTCTTACCCGCACCCAGGTCGTGAACCAAGGCGATAAGCAGCTGATCGAGCTGAAGTTTGCACCTGACGACAAGGAGAACCCCTTCAAGTGGGGCAAGTGGAAGAGACGTTTGATCTCAACCCAGCTCAACCTCATGACACTCTTCATCGGTCTCGCCACCACTGCATACAGTTCTGGCATCAACAGCATGGTTGCAGAATTCCACCGCTCTACAGAAATGGGCCAATTGGGTCTTTTCACGTTCAACATGACCTGCGCCCTTGCCCCGCTATTCCTCGCCCCTTTCTGTGAGCTTGTCGGACGCAAAGTCATCTACGCCGGAGCATACTTCCTGTTCTGTCTCTGCTTCATCGGTTTGGCCCTTGGACAAAACATCGCCACCATTCTCGTCATGCGTACATTCCTCGGTCTCTTCGGTTGTGTTGGAACCATCCTTGTTGGTGGTACCTTCAGCGACATGTACGATGTGCACGAGCGTGCCAGACCCATGGCCATGTTCTCATACGTTGCAATTCTTGGTACGGTCGGCGCTCCCATCTACGCCGGCTTCATCGACATGACTATTGGTTGGAGATGGATTGAAGGTATCCAGGGATTGAGCAACATTCCTCTCCTTATCTGCATCTTCCTCTTCTTCAAGGAAACCCGCGGAGGCGTGGCCCTCCAAAAACGTGCTAAGGCCGTTCGCAAGGCTACTGGCGATGACCGCTACCAGAGCGCTATGGACTTCGAGACCCCTAGTGTTCAGGCCATGCTCAAAGCATCCTCAGTCAAGGCCATCTACATGTTGGCCACCGAGCCCGTCGTGTTCTTGTTCGGCCTTTGGATTGCCTTCTCTTGGTTCATCGTCTTCTTGTTCTTGTCCGTCATCCCTATCACCTTCCAGGAGAAGCGCGGCTGGAACGAAGGCGTTGGAGGTCTTCCTTACATTTCTCTCTGTGTCGGCGTTACCCTCGGTTGGTTGGCTCATCACATTCAGATGAGAAGATACCTCAAGCTCACCCAGGACCCTAACCACAAGGTCGTGCCTGAGGACCGCCTCTGGGCCGCCCTTTGGGGTGCCGTCTGGATGCCCATTGGTCTTTTCATCTACAGTTTCACCCAGTATGGATACCTGTCTTGGGTCGGTCCCACCATCGCCCTTGCTCCCATCGCCTTTGGTGTCTACTTCATCTTCGAGTCCACTTACAGTTACACTGCCGACTGCTACGGCGAGAGCTCGTCCTCAGCAATTGCCGGCCAGGGTCTCATGAGAAATACTCTTGGCGCTGTCTCTCCTCTCTTCGCCTCTCAATTCTTCCACAACGTCGGCAGCCAGTATGCCGGTCTCATCCTGTCGCTCATTGCTTGCGTGCTCACACTGGTGCCTTACGTATTCTACAAGTACGGCCACAAGATGCGCGCTCGCTCGAAGCTTGCCATTGTCTATTAAACAGGCTTTGGCCTCTGTCATGATGTCGCATTGAATCTTATGGCATTTAGCGATTGGCGTTAATCTATCTTTCTGTAATATATACCTACGAGTTTTTCTGTGTATGGTTATGAATGGGGTTGGGGTTCAATAAAAGTCGGGCTTTCGAAAGACTACAATAACAAGAGACAACTCCTAAACAATCATGACTCAAAATCAGTGTGACCATGTCAGTCTACACAAATTCGCCCCGAAAGAGCATGCCAGACTCCGGAGCTAGTAGGGTACCGAGCTCGAGGTATAAAGAAGAAGGAACTACACGATCATTGAAGATGTTGATGGCCGGAGTAGAGAAGATATGCAACCATTCACAAGAAAAGCTACGTAGAATGTAGAAACAAAGATGCAGAGCGAAACATCGCCAGACAGACGACGTTCCGGTGCTCGCTGTGGTATAACAAATGGTTCGTGTCGTCGTCAGGAAGGGTTGTGCGAAGAGAGAGCTTCGATGGCCACATGATCATCTGTACGTGCAGGATAGTTTTGGGCAGAAGGAGCAAGCTCTAGACGTAGTAGCGTCTGCTGCTGCTGTGATGAGATCGGCGAGGAGAGTTGCGTCTGTCGTAGCTACCACGACTGGAGCGGCGCTGTCCGTGGCGGGTGCTGTGATACTCTTTCTTGACGACGACAGTATCGCGATCTCGGTGATGCCTGTGAACCAGAAGGGCAAGAAGCTGGAGAGGCGTCAGTAGTTGGCAACAAAGAGTGATGTGGAAGAGTGGCTTACGAAGGTGATGAAGAAGAAGATGATGTTCATGATGGCGAGGGCGAAACAGGCCTTGAGCATAGCGCATGTCTTGTTGATGTGGAGTGCCCAGTCGCTACCACTCTGACGGCCATAGTAGCCAAAGGGACCCAGACTGAGATAGATGCTTCCGCTACTGAAGTTCGCGCAGTCCTGATTTGTGATGGCACGCAACTCATAGACAGCGGCGATCAAGGTGCCCACAAACGCAAGGTCGACCAGTGCAACGAACAAGGCAGAGTGTCGAGCGCGTAGATATGTCACAAGTGTTGCAAGAGTCCATGCTGCCGCCAGGACTGAAGTGATGAAGAGCAGCAGGATGTACGTTGGTGTGAGCTGATTGTTGACAACGAAACCGTGGACGAACCACGCGAGCATACCCACGATTGGGATGAGGGTGAGTATCTGCGCAATGCGGAAAGAGAGGAAGAGAAAGCCTGATAGTGCCATGATTGCGAGTGGTGAAGGAGAAGGACTGCTCGTCAACAAGGTTTGAAGAAGTGTAGAGGAGGCTCGCAAGAGGGGGGAGCTGGTCAGCACAGCTGCAGAGTCAAGGCGACAGGTGCTGAGGTAGCACGCAGTATGTATATGGGGTTGCTACTTGCTTAGTCTCATGGAAAGCGCGAGGCACACGGTCAGTATTTGTACAAGGTGATGACGACCACTACAACCACTCGCGCAGCATCTTGAGACAGCAAAAATCTTGATTGCAAAGGCTGGGACACTATATGATATGCAGCCAACACCTCTCGATCGCTCTTGGCCTCTTTGGTGGAATCTGACAAACCCGCGCGGGGCTGGCAAGTGTGTGCGGAAGCATGGAAGGTGGTTGGGGACTTGGAGAAAAGCAGGAAGTCACGCTTCGAGCTGGCCAATCACGAAGCTCGTAGCAAGCCACCCGTCGCTCGCCCTTTGCTTTGCATCCTCCCACGCTGCCAGCATTATCTTCCTTCACTTCCATCCATCACTGAGATGCAGCAATCACGTATCGTGTTTCATTTGATTAGGCTCTCTTTGCATTCAATCAACTACGTCTCAATGCATGCTAGCACACGCTTCTATCAAGCCTCACGCTACAAGGCAAGCAGCCTCATTGTCGTAAAACTTTCTCTGTTGCATGTTTGTCTTCTTCTTGCCCGTCCCTTCTCGTATTAGCACAATCCAAAACCACGTTAGAAATGGCCCCTACACTGCTGCCGAAAGAGCTGGGTTGATTGTATTTTTTGCCCTCACTGTAGGCGTCCTACTGCTAGGTGTAGGAAGCCTTCTCGACCACATCGACATATCCGGACTTTGTAGATGGATCACTGGCTAAGTGTTTGATCGTTGTGGGCGCATGATGCCTCCAACCAAAGGCCACATTCCGATCGTCGTCGTCGAGTCCCAAGTGATGGTTCGTTCCACTGTCTGATGAACCCATTTGACATGTGAGGATCGTTACCATCACTACCTTCAGCACGCACGCGTATGTTTATACGCTAAGCTGTTCTAGCGATAAGCGCGACAAGACGCCTATTGGCTCCCACGCTCACCATGGCAAACACTAACAACACATCCAAGTCGTTTGAGGACATCATGGTCCATCCTGCACTCCGCAAGGCCACTGACCTGGTTCCAGCCGAGCCCTGGATCTCTGTCATGGCTTCTATCAACACCCTGGTAAAGGATGGCATGATCAAGGATCTGCTGCTTGTCTTTGAGGGCGAAGCAGATGGAATCAAGCGCTATAACGGTTTTGTGAGTACTGAACATCTGCGTTCTGGATATTTCCCTACTAAATTCTTGGAAGGACGATCTTTGGGACGCCAAAGGCGACTGTAAGGTCAGAATGGGCAGTCAAGAGGTCTGCTTCGACAGCAAGATCATCTTCGGAACCAGCTCACAAGATCTCATCTCACTGATCTCAGGTAATGTTTGCGTTTTACATCTCTGAACAATACAAAGAAAAACACATTGACCGTGCAGTAGAATGTGTGTGCGAAGAGGGCACTCATTACCACTTCAATATGCCCTCACTTGGCGAGGACATGGAGAAGGTCAACAAATACACCCTCGCTATCCGCAACTTCATCGCAACCATCATCCATAAGCCGATCGTCGGATGTGATCTGGTGTCTGCTCTAGAAGATCTCCAGATCATCGTCAAACACATCTTCAAATTGCAGTATCAACCAGAGAAGGCTGCCGATTTTGTCCGAGACTACGTGCAGGAACTGAAGCTTGACAACTTCACCAATAGACCTGCCGATATAGGCAGATTTCTAGCATGGACAGAAGAAATCCGCTGGCCAAGAGCCTTCATCGAAACCTTTGCTCACTGTGTGGGCATGCTCAACTGCGGAGTTCTCGACCACGAATCTCTGGATACCCTGTCACCGACCGCGCGTGCTCTCCTGGAGCACAGCTGTACACACATGCATTATCGTCTCTCATCTGCTGAGATGCACATGACCATGTTCGGCATCAATTCTAGCATTTTGCATGAGCTTCAGGACCATACTGGTGTCGCAAAGTCGCTCATGGCCTTCCAAGGGTTCCTCGAACAGCATTATACTCAGATCTACGGAACATGGCCACCACCCATACACCAGAACAGTGGTCACTGGTTGACTCGCTCGGTGGCTCAACGCTTGCAACAAGACTTTGGCAATCTCTATGATCTACTTGTTGACAAGAGTATCCACAAAGGACTGGCCGCTCCCACTCGTGCTGATCCCTTCAGATGTGCGCTTGACCAAAGACAGTTTCTTGCATCATGGGACCGTCAAAATGGCTTCACCTGCCTGCCACACTCCGATCCCAAGGCACCGGACTATTCGCCTACCAAGGTCGTAGAGCAAGAAGAGGAGAAGGGTGCTAGACGTTCGTCCCTCATTCCAGCTGTTCAGAAGCACCGCAAGAAGGCTCCAGACCTCGCCAACATCTACACACATGCTATCAACGCCGAGGCGCACAGTAAGCAAACTCATGTCTACGTCGCTCATACACAGGCTAACTCAAACGAACAGTGTCACCGTTCTGTAAAGCCTTTCTGAATCACGAAGTCTCGACCAAGCACCAACAGATGGACACGCACGAAGGTCGTCTCGGCCGCTGGATCATCGTCTACTGCATGATGCAGCTCCTCTCCAGAGTCGCCGTCGACATACAAGGCCTTCGCTACACCCTGGGTGTCGAATATCATCTCAACGCTGATCTCGACGGCACTCCACCATGGAACATCCACGACTTCCCGGAAACCATGCGCTCAGCTGGTCCTCAATACGCATGGGCTGCACTGTTCGCGAGAGCTGCCATGCCACCGCCCACCTCTGGTACTTCGCAGAGAAAGACAACCAAGGCCAGATTCGAGGTCGTTCATTTGGCTGATGGTCGTGTCATGCTCAAGGATCCAGATGGCCATGTTGTTTTCAGATAGATGGTCCGATCTCACGCATACCGGCGTTTCGTACGAGTTCTCGTGTTCTTTGCTGCGAGAAGAGGAAGGGCGATTACGGACCAGAACAAATGTCATCAGGAAACTAGCTAGGACTAGTCGATCTTTCTGCAGGAGCGAGAGGAAAATCGGGACTTTTCGTCCAATAAGAAAGGGACCATCCACTTTGTTTTAGATCAGAGTGGCTCTTGTCCTAATAGTGGTAGTTTCATGCAAGACTCGTAAATCGTTTGTGTCATAAGGATTGGTCAAAGTCAATATCTACCATTCTCAGCAATCTGCTACATCCGTAGGAGACTGTCGACGTCAACGCGCCGGTAGTAGGAAATATGTCCAAACTCTATCCAGTGCTGTGCCAGGCAGTCGGGAGATATAAGAATAAGCTGAGAAGGCATATACTCGTCTACGTTTTAGGATCGTTAGCACTGTTCCATAGTCGTTGAAGAAGGATGAGGCCCATACCGTGCGCGAATCCTACGCCTGCAATATGCCCGGCACTCCTGACTACCCTCGCACCTCTGAATGCCGTTTCATCTGCGATGCGTACTAGACCGCCATCGCTTATGTCGGGTGCAATGAAAGTGTATTCTCCGCGCGGTACGTTGGGGTCGCCGGTCAGCTTCACTGCCTCGATACGTCCGCTGTAAATGTCCTGTCCGTTGACACTATCGGACGAAGCTGGTGTGGGCACTTCGTAGATCGAAGACGTACCGGACTCGGACTCCTGATCTTCTTGTGCGCTCGCGTAGCTGCTGTCGCTACTTTCAGAGCCATTGCTGTTGCGCCGGTACCGACCAGTGGCAAGCCACTCGAGCATGTGGTTCATTCCATCCGGCAAGGGGTTCTCTTCGCCTCGCTCAGGCTGCAAAATAAGAAGGAACTCGCAGCCATGGCCGCTGTAATCGCCACACCAGAGACCTTGCCAGGGCTTTTCTTTGGTAGGAATATAGCAGCTGTGCGGCAATGTTGCGAATGTGGATACCTCTTCACCCATGCGGACCGTCATAGCGTGACCACCAGCATTCATGAGAGTCGGAGCGAACCCGCCAAACCCAAGAGCAGTATGGATACGATCAGCAGCGCCTAGTGCCATTATCGAACTACTATGACGGCGGCCGGAGAATTCAACCCATTTACGCAGACGGAAGGTGTTCTGACTAACCTCGTCGAGTTTTGACGGTCTGTGCGAAAGTGCCTGAAATGATCGAGTCGAAGCATTCCGAGTTCGAGATAGAGCCGGAATCTTCAGAGGTGGCCAGACTCTGGTTCCAGGGCCTATTGCGACCTCAGGAAGGTCACGTGCAAGCATGAATGATGTGTAAAGACCGGGCGGGGCAGAGCAGCTCATCATGATCTCACGGGAGAGTAAGGGCAGAGGTTGGCTCCCTTGGTCGTCGTATTGGTCAGGAAGACGGGCCCGGGTACGAGGGTTTCCTGGATCAAGCTTCAAGACAGGAGAGTTGAGATCCAATTGGACTTTGGGGTTGAAGGTGTGGATAGAAACATCTTCATCGTGCTCCCAGTGCTCGAAGTTGCGGACGCCAGGCTCGGCGACTATAGCATATGCTTCGATACATCCTCTACGCGAATCATAGCGAGCAAGCAGCAGCTTGCCGTTTGGCTCACTATCCGAGAACCAGATTTTGTGTCGACACAGAAACCAATAAGGATGATGAGTGATGTAGAGATCTCGAAATGATGGCAGAGGAGCTGCACTGGTCAAAAGGTGCGGAATTTGGCCATTGACGTGCTGTTGCCACAGAGCATCACTCAGAGCATGGTTATGAAGGAAGCGGCAAGTCAGCGCCACATCAGCCAGACACGTCGGCTCGAGAAATTGAAGCACGTTTTGAATCAGCTCGGCTGGTAGGTTGAGCAATCGTGGCGCCGTGTTGTCTTCAGCCATGATTGTTATTGATCAGGTCAAGTTGTAGGTATGCGCGGCGACAACGGGTTTGTCTAGATAGAAGCGTCACCACCTCCACTCTTGCACCACCACCACCTCGGCACCTTCCACTTACGGAAGCATTGTCCAACATCGCAAAGTAGTGAAGGCCTTCTGTTACTCGACTACTCGTGGTGCCTACAGGCAGAAAAAGACGTACACACGATCATGCTGGCTGAAAACACGTCAAGCACGCCTTGGTGATTCAATGCTGGCTGAAGTCATGACATTACGAAAGGGCGATCGGAGCCCTCGAGAATAATGGAGACAAAGTCCGTTCTGACACCTTTGCTCGTCTAATCTAATGCTAGGTAGGCTCTCTGATTGTGCCCTTCTCGTTTCCAAAAGCGCTATGCCGGTATAATCACTCCCAAATGCATGCAATTGCTTTCAAACACGCTCGCTCAACGTCATTGACTCCCATCACCATCGTTCGACGCTAACGAATCGTCGCAGCGTCGAATGCCGGAGTAGCTTCTAGTCCAGCGTTGTCGTGCTGATCACCGGATGATCCTAATGGTGTTGAAGCACCGGCTGCTTGCTCTGCCTTCTCAGCCGAAGATGAGGATTTGGGCTTCTCGACCTTGGTTGTCTTGGGCTTCACCGAAGTCTTTGGTTTGACCACCGAAGGTGTTCGCTTGGGAGGGCTTTTGACCTCAGTCTTGTCGTGCACCTTGCTGGCTGAGCTGGCAGTCGGTCTCATCATACGTGCAAGGAAACTATCATCGGAGCCCTTGGGAGCAGCAGTAGGCTTGCTTTCGGCCTTCTTGGGTGCGCTCGAGGTCGACGCAACTGATGGTCGAGCTACGGGCTTTGCGGAAGCTGCAGGAGCACGTGTTTGAGGACGGTTGGTCACAGCGGGCTTGGAAACAGACACTGAAGCCTTGGGAGGCTGAGAGTCTTGTCTTGCTGCCGACGCGGCAGTAGGTGCGGTGAGATGCGAAGAAACCTTGATTGGTCGTGTGGGCGATCGAGGACGTGTAGATTTAGACTGAGGTGATTTTCTGGCAAGACGCATTAGCAAAGCAAGCGGTGACACACTCTGATTGTTTCCTCTTACGTCTTGGTAGAAGCAGCGTCGGGCTTTGACTTGACCTGGGTAAGAGAAGAATTGCTAGGCTTTCGAACCGGAGGCTTGGGCGAGAGGGTAGACGATGACTTTGCTGCTGGCGACTTCTTGACGGGGGTAGGCGCAGGTGCTTTCTTGACAGAGGTTGGTGTCGTAGGAGCTTCGACTGATGGCTCGGGCGCGGTTGCGACGATGTTGGCGGGTCTATGGGGTACAGAGGCAGGGCTTGCATCGGCGGCTGTGACAGTGCCGCGACGGGCACGCGAAGGGAGCTTCGCAGGAGGCGTCGACTTCTCGTCTGCACTGGCGTGTGGGGTAGGCGAGACGAGGGAGCGATCCGTGAGGTCAGAGGGCCGCATGGAGCCTGGCTCTTCTTGCACACCAGATACCTGTACACGAGCTTAGCATGTGGAAGGAAAAGGGACCAGGTCTAGCTCCTAACCGGCTTGTCAGGATTGTCGGCAGGCAGATCATCAGCAGGTAGCGTCATGGGTTGAGGGGCGTCGGCTTCTGTGGTGTGGGTGGTGTCGGCGGGCTCAGCGACGTCGTCGGCCGTGACCTCGTCTCGGAGCTTGCTCTGTGGCATGTCGCTGTTGCCGTGAGCAATCTGTCCTGCGGCCATGTAGTCCTTGGCCTCGACTGCAGGAGTGGTGACGGCAGGGGTCTGCTCAATGGCGGCCTCTGGGATGGTCTCTGCCACCATGGGGTTTGAGCCCCTGCGTTCCGACTCCTGGCTCATGCTCTGCCTGAGGTTGGCAATGGCGTTGCTGCCATCGTCGAGACTGAAGCTGTGGCGGCGGAGGCTGGCCGAACTCTCCTGCCTGGACTGGTATTCTTCCTTTGTCTTTTGCGGGTCGATGTCCATGGCCGGGCTGGGACTGCTTGGGCCGCCGTGCTCGACAGAGACGAAGCTCGAGCGGACCTTTGACAGGGGACGGTCGCCGTTGGAAGCCGGGGACAGATGGCCGTTGGAGCGGCCGCGGTCAGGCGAGGTGGAATCGGTGGATGTGGTGGTGTTGGCGTTGTTGTTGTTGTTGTTCTCGAACATGGCGAGCAGGTTGCGGACTTGGCTACTGGAACGATTTGACATGGCTGCGGGCACCGAAAGGTAAGCGTCTGCATCTGGCTGCATTGGGGAGTCTTTTGAGTCTTTCAGCCAGGGTCTCGGGATCAAGGTCGGTGTTGACTGGGCTCCTCGGTCGACAAATATGCTGCACGAGCCGCTTCATCTTATGAAACGAAACGCTAGTGTGCGTGCCAGGGCTGCTGCCATTGGGGGCCACTTACGATACAGAAATCACCAGAACGTTGACATGCCAGCAGGGATACTCTGTCTGGCGGGTTTGAATGCGGACGGGGAGGATGGGTTGGCAAGTCTTTCTTGGAGCTGTCAACTTGTAGCTATTCGTGCCTGAGCCATTGAAGTTCCATGCCGCCAAGCCCCTGCACGTCATACCTATCCAGTATGCACAGACTGACTCTCACCTTGCTGTCTCGTGCAGACCAGACGCTGCTTGTCAGACGAGTCTGGCTGCTGTTGTGTACCATCTCTGGGCCTCTATGTCTGTCCTGTGCTGGTCGGTCGTGTGTCAAGGGCCAGCGGCGGCTCGGGAAGCCTGCAAAGTCAAGCCAATCAATCCGACGTCTCCTTGTATAGATTGCCGCATGAAACACATTCAAGGCCAATTTCCTTCGAGAACGTGTCAATCAACCTGGCATTTGTTTGCCATGTGTTGGTGACCACTCGGAATGCGCATGAGCGTGAGCTAGTAGTGCTACACAATGGTGTCGTAGAATTTCTGGAACAAAGCACGTGTTCCTTGGTGCAGACCGTCTTTGTTCTAACCACTGGTGGTAACACTCTGGGGCGAGTAGTCTCTATTCAGACTTCTGACTCCTGCCTTCACCACTTTCTGGTCGTTCATTGAGCTGCTCCGACTGTTCAAAAGTCCAGGAAGGTGATAGGTACAAAACAGGTACACACGCGAGGCCGTTATCGAAGAGCTGCCGAGAGTCACCAGTCGGCCTATCGGTCCCGACCTAAGCCATTGTTCCCGACCACCGTCCACCCACGACTCTTGTCAACAGACTCGCCGGTGTGTCCGCTTGTCCATAGTCCTCTCATTTGGCTACTTGGCTGCTTGTCAAGGCTGGAGATATCATGGCGGCAGCAGTCTCTCCACGACCCTCGACTGCTTTCGACCTACGCAACACGATCCCTTACACGATCCGCGTGGGCCGCCAACTATCGTCATGTTCTAGTATACAGTACAATCATAAACCAGATCTGTCAGATCCTGACAATGCCGAGTCTTCGATTTGCCATTTCTCCAAGGGCGGTCGAGTCACTCTGTCCCTGAAAGACGGCACCGACGAATACAAGTATACCGGCACGCGCCACGACGACGACGATGGATACCTCCTGCTGCTCGACGACGAAGGTAAAGACTTTGTACTAGAAAAGATCGCTTCATCATACGCTCTGAATTTGACTCGTGCGCCTTGGGAATCGAGCTCCAAAGTCCTGGTCGACCGATACCCGCAGCTGCGATCCATCGACGACGACGAGCACGGAGAGGTCTTTGAGCATGCAGACGATAACGAGGGAGGTGTTTCACTGGATCCAGCTGATGCAGATGCCGCCAACCCTTTCGATTTTAGACATTACTTGGACGTCGAGGACTCGCCTAGTCCCAATCTGCCTCCCGCCAGGGCTGCACCGTCGGCCACTCCGGCAGCCTCTCAAACCTCGACAAGAACAAACACACCACTCGCCAGATCCATTCGCAAACAGACCTCTGCATTCGCTCCCCAATCCGCCAAACCATTACCGAAGCCACGAGTTAGACCAGCTCCTGCCGAGGGCGGGCCAACTCCCAAGGATGTGGCGCGCTCGCCCTCTCCAGAAACACAATCACACCGCAAGACTCAAGCCCAGGTACCAGCTGTTCGGCTCGACCGTCGTGCTTCAACACGAGTTGCGTTGCCTTCAAAGCCTCCACCAAAGAAACGAGAACCAGAAGAACTCTCGCTTGATGATGACGATGACGGGGACCTGATACTCGAGGGCGATGAGCCGGAGCGATTTTCATACCATTCGAACAACTCAAAGTCAAGCCTAGGCCTTGCTCTCACAAACGGACTGGGCGAAGGGCCACGCAGCTTGCGAAGCGCAGCAAGCAGTCCAGCTGGCAGTCACATCAACTCACCAGCTCCACAGCGGCCAAGTCCGCTTACCGAACATCGGGAACCGAATTACGACGAAGACGAACTCGTCATGGATCCAGACGAAGAGGCCAACGAATACGATCAGGCTGAGAGTGACGCGGATGAAGACGGTGATGTCGACGCATTGCAGCTACCCAGTCCTGCGCAGGCGCATCGACCTAGCATCAGCGGACCGACTATCAGCGGCGACGACGATTATGATCTCGAAAAGCAAATGATGCTGGAGTTGGAAGGAGGGCTGGACGACGATGCTGCACCTGGACAACAAGGCGGGGCAGACAGCGATGAGGAGAGTGAAGAAGAATAAAGCGAAGTTGCCTCATAAGCTGTCAACGATGAAACGCGGCCACGCAAAGGTGCATGCAACGTAAGCACATGTCTGTGGCTCGGCAGCAGTACGTCTGCAATGTTGGAAAGAAATTGGATATACAGAACAGAGTAGTTTTACAGATACCCCCATTTGCTACAGGTCGTTTTGATTATGCACCATTCTTCAATCTTTACCGTAGGCTGATTTCGCCCTTCCAAGTGCCCTCGGTCAGGCCGAGTGTCTCAATCAGGTGTTGCCATCTTGGGCCACCTCTCTCCTTTCGCCTAAGGTACTGGAGAAGCTTTTGTCTCTTGTGGACCAGGATGGTCAGGTTGCGCTTGTTGATCTTATCAGGTCTTCCTCTGCTCTCCAAGAAATCGGCCACCGTCTTGATCTTGGCCGTCAAGATGGCGATCTGAACCTCGCTACTGCCTGTGTCGGGGCCAGCACGCTCGACTTTTTGTGTGTTGGCGCTGGGGTTCTTCAGAAGGATTGACTCGGCGACCGGAGGCTTGGGAGGCAGCTTCTTGTCGGTTTGATGGCGGCCGAAAGCGTCGACGCAGCGCTGGATGTTGACGCGAAGACGATCCTTGGACGAGCCGTTGGACAGCGACACAATGCGGTTGAGAGCTTCGGTGGCTGTGGCATGCTTCTGTTTGCGCTCTTGCTCGCTCTGTTGGCGTTCCTGATCGCTGCGTTGTTTCTCTTCGGGGTCGTTGGTGTCGAAGAAATCTTGGTCGGCGACAGAAGCAGTCAACTGTTCACTGCGGACAGAAGCATCCTTGATTTCCCGTTCAGTGAGGAAGAAATTCTTGTATTCCTCGGTCTGGGCGTTGGGGCCAGAAGGCGATCGTGTTGGTGAAGACGATTCATTGCGAGTGGCGGTATGGGTATCGCTAGTGGAAGACGGGGTAGGAGTTGGAGGAATGGCTGTGTCGAATGACTGAACGAACGGAGTAGTGATTCCTCGCACGGGATCGCCGAGGGCTGCTGAGCGCTCCTGCTCAAGAACTTGCTGGCGCGAGATGTTGGCGGCTTTGCGGGCGCGAGCCTGTGCTAGAGCGTATGGATCGCGGTGTCGTCTCTTCTGCTGCACGGTCGAGGCTTGGTCTACAGACGTCGAGGCGAAAGTTCGACAGATCTGCGCCGACGGGGATGCTGTGCAGCCATGTCCTGGAGTGAATGTTGGCATCCGCCATGCGTATTCTCGGAAATGTGACAAACCATTCAGAGCTCTTAGACTCGACAATAGAGGGACACGTGGCGGCATGGTTGTGACTGGGTTGATTAGGTATACCTGCAACCGGTCGTGAAATTTGGCTGGAGCCGAGATGTTGTCGGACCATGTCCAGCGGCCTTCCTTGGCACTTCGCCGACGACCTGAACCAAGTCTCGAGGTGACCCTGGCGAACAACGCGGCTAAATCCCGGGGAGCGGCGTTCGGCGCACAGCTTGAAAATGCAGGACGCGGCTTCCATCTTTTACAGTGTTGCGCCTTCCCTCTCCTTGTCACCAGCCCCGTCGACAACTCTATACCGGTCAACATGTCTCCCTCCAACACCCCTGCCTCCATGGCTGCTACCAGCCAAGACATTGAGATGCTCCTGGCCGCTCAGGTTCGTGCGACTGCGCCGTAGTCCGACTTCCTCGACTAATGTGGACAATAGTGCCACATCGGTTCCAAGAACCTCCAGGTGCACATGGAGCCTTACCTCTGGAAGACTCGCCCTGACGGTGTCAACGTCATCAACATTGGCAAGACCTGGTGCGTTTGATCACCCTCGCGCGCGCGAATCGCAACTTTTCGCGCCCTCGAAATTTCGCAAAAAGAGCCATGTCTGACCTGGATGCACCTATAGGGAGAAGATCGTCCTTGCTGCCCGCATCATCGTCGCCATTGACAACCCCGCCGACATTTGCGTTATCTCTGCCCGTCCCTACGGTCAGCGTGCCGTCCTGAAGTTCGCCGCCCACACTGGTGCCTCTGCCATTGCCGGTCGCTTCACCCCCGGTAACTTCACCAACTACATCACCCGCTCGTTCAAGGAGCCCCGCCTCATCATCACCACCGACCCCCGCACCGATGCCCAGGCCATCAAGGAGGCCTCGTACGTCAACATCCCCGTCATCTCGCTCTGCGACTCCGACTCGCCCACCGAGTACGTCGATGTTGCCATCCCCACCAACAACAAGGGTCGTCACGCCATCGGTCTCGTCTGGTGGATGCTCGCCCGTGAGGTCCTCCGTCTCCGTGGCACTCTCCCCAGCCGTGAGGCCGAGTGGGATGTCATGACTGACTTGTACTTCTACCGCGACCCCGAAGCCGAGGAGAACAAGGACTCTGCCAACCAGGACGAGGCCAAGGTCCCCGGCGCTGACGAGGTTGGCCCCGCCGCCGTCGAGAGCGGTTTCGCCAACGACTGGGAGGTCAGCGGCGCCAACGCTGGTGCCTTTGCTGCCGCCTCTGGCACCGCCGGTGCTGCCGCCAACTCCAGCTGGGATGCTGAGGGTGCCGACTGGGCCGCCTCGAGCGCTCCCGTCCAGACCGGTAACGAGGGCTGGGCCTCCGAGACCAACGCCGAGACCGCCCCCGAGACCACCTGGTAAATGTCACATTATCGAGGGGGGCGAGAGCCGGTTTGATTGCAAAAGTCGATACAACAAAAATGGGGGGATTTCAATAAGTCCGACTACGAAAGTTCAAAAAGTCCATTTGCTGCTGTTCGGCGCTCCACTTCACCGTCGCGATTCTTGCTCTACTCTAGATCAAAGAGAACGGCGCTTATGAGGGAAAGATATCCACTGGCCTTGCTGCCAGTGGGGGAAAGCCCTGTGCTGTCTCGAAGGGATGTACTTGACCGTTGCCCTATCTAAGTAGACATTGCCACTATATGTTCGCCTGTTCCTCGTGTGCCTGCTGCGTGTGACTGTGATATCGTAAGAGTTTGGCGGATGATTTGAACTCCATGGTGAAAATAGTGACTCGCCGTGTGCCGTTGATGCCGATGTCGGTCGTCGGGCGTCTTGGAAATATTCTTGTGGGGGATTGGCGTGCTCATGGCAGAGCCATGGCCAGACGCTTTGAGTCACCGTGCAATTGACATTGACCTTCGCGCTCGCCCCGACCTTCTTGAGAGCTCCATCGCTGCTGCCCTGAGCCCGTTTGTCCACATCATGTCGGGCAGCTCAAGTGCCAGCGAGCCCACACGGGTCTCAATTCTGGGCAAGGAATCCATCATCATTGACTACGGACTCTGGAAGAACTTCGTCGTGCCCGACCTGCTGAAGAACGTATCCTCGGGCACCTATATCCTCATCACTGACACCAATATTGGCGCCCTCTACACACCCACCTTCGAGGCCGCCTTCAACGAACACACATCAAAGCTCGAAAATGCGCCGCGACTTCTCACCTACCAGGTTGCGCCTGGCGAGAGTTCCAAAAGCAGGTCAACCAAGGCCGCCGTCGAAGACTGGATGCTTTCGCAAGGTGTCACCAGAGACAGCGTTGTCATCGCGCTGGGCGGAGGTGTCATTGGAGACATGATTGGCTTTGTCGCCGCTACATACATGCGTGGAGTGCGCTTCGTTCAGGTCCCCACCACACTCCTGGCTATGGTCGACTCTTCCATCGGTGGCAAGACAGCCATCGATACTCCTCTGGGCAAGAACCTGGTTGGTGCCTTCTGGCAGCCCCAGCGCATCTACATTGATCTCCAGTTCCTCGAGACTCTGCCAAAGAGAGAGGTCATCAACGGCATGGCCGAAGTTGTCAAGACGGCCGCTTTCTGGGATGAGGCCGAGTTTGCTACCCTGGAAGAGAACGCCGATTTGATCATGAAGGTTTTGGATGACAAGACTAAGAAGGGCGAAGGCAGATTCACAGAGATTGCCCATATTCTCAAGCGCATTGTCCTCGGCTCTGCTCGCATCAAGGCCGAGGTCGTTTCTGCCGACGAAAGAGAAGGCGGCTTGCGCAACATCCTCAACTTTGGTCACTCGATTGGCCACGCCATCGAGGCCATCTTGACTCCTCAGATCCTGCACGGCGAATGTGTCGCAATTGGAATGGTCAAGGAAGCTGAGCTCGCCCGCCACCTCGGTGTCCTTGCCCCCGGTGCTGTTGCCCGTCTGTCTAAGTGCATCTCAAGTTACGGCTTGCCTACTTCGCTGGAAGACAAGGTTGTTCGTAGGAGGACGGCTAACAAGCACTGTCCCGTCGACCGCTTGATTTCCATCATGGCCGTTGATAAGAAGAATGCTGGTGGCCAGAAAAAGATTGTCTTGCTTTCTGCTATTGGCAAGACCTACGAGCCAAAGGCAAGCACGGTGGCTGACAAGGATATCCGCATTATCCTCTCTCCTAGCGTGCTCGTCCATCCTGGTGTTGACACTTCTCTCAACATCTCCTGCAAGCCTCCAGGCTCAAAGAGTATCTCCAATCGCGTACTTCTTCTTGCTGCTCTCGGCTCTGGTCCTTGTCGTATCACCAATCTGCTACACTCTGATGACACCCAGGTCATGCTTACAGCCATCAACAAGCTCGGAGGAGCAACTTATTCCTGGGAAGATGAAGGCCGCGTCCTTGTCCTCACCGGAAACGGTGGTGAGCTTAAGGCTAGCGCTGACGAACTTTACCTGGGCAACGCCGGTACTGCTTCTCGCTTCCTGACTACTGCTGTCTCCCTTGCCAAGCCATCTTCTGTCGACCATACTGTTCTTACTGGTAACGCTCGTATGCAGGAAAGACCTCAGGGCCCCCTCGTTGATGCTCTTCGCTCTAATGGTGTCGAGATCGAGTACATTGGTAAGCCTGGAAGCCGCAGTCTTCCCCTTCGCATCGCTGCTGCTGGTGGTTTCGAGGGCGGTGTCATCGAGCTTACTGCCAAGGTGTCTTCGCAATATGTTTCGTCTATCCTGATGTGCGCCCCTTACGCCAAGAACCCTGTGACTCTTCGTCTTGTTGGCGACAAAGTCATCTCGCAACCATACATTGACATGACCATTGCTATGATGGCTCAGTTTGGTGTTGGAGTCGAGAGATCTAGCACTGAGGCCAATGTGTACCACGTTCCTCGCAAGGCATACACCAACCCTGCTGAATACGAGGTCGAGAGTGATGCCAGTTCTGCTACTTATCCTCTCGCAATGGCTGCCATCTCTGGCACTACCTGCACAGTCCCCAACATTGGTTCGAGCTCTCTTCAGGGAGATGCCCGCTTTGCTGTCGAGGTGCTACGACCAATGGGTTGCAAGGTCGAACAGTCTGCGACTTCTACCACAGTCACCGGTCCTCCCGTTGGCGAACTGAAGCCATTGCCTGAAGTCGACATGGAGACCATGACTGATGCTTTCCTTACCGCTTCCGTCCTTGCTGCCGTCGCTAAACCCAATGCGAACGGCGCTACTACCCGCATCCTGGGTATCGCCAACCAGCGTGTCAAGGAATGTAACCGTATCAAGGCAATGAAGGATGAGCTTGCTAAATTCGGTGTTACATGCAGAGAGCTTGACGATGGTATCGAAATCGATGGCCGCGGATTCGATCTACAAGAGGCACAGGGCGGTGTTCACTGTTACGACGACCACAGAGTCGCCATGAGTTTCTCTGTCCTTTCTACCATGGCTCCTAAACCCACCCTTGTCTTGGAAAGGGAGTGCGTTGGCAAGACTTGGCCTGGATGGTGGGACCAATTGTCTCTGCTCTTCAAAGTCAAGTTGGAAGGCATTGAACCCAAAACTTCTTCTGTTGGCCACTCAGTCTCCTCGAGCAACCAGAAGTCAATTTTCATCATTGGAATGAGGGGTGCTGGTAAGACCACTACAGGTGGGTGGGCTTCCCGTCTGCTCAACTGGCCTCTTATTGATCTCGACACTGAATTGGAGAGAACTGCTGGTATGACCATTCCCAATATCATCAAAGAGAAGGGCTGGGAGGGTTTCCGCGAGCTTGAACTCGCTCTCCTCAAGACTGTGATGAAGGAGAAGCCTACTGGATACATCTTTGCCACTGGTGGTGGTATTGTCGAATCAGCCGAGGCTCGTGGTATTCTCACGTCTTACCACAAGAACGGCGGTAATGTGCTGCTGGTAACCAGAGACATCAATCTCGTCATGAATTTCTTGCAGATTGATAAGACACGCCCAGCTTACGTCGAAGACATGATGGGTGTGTGGCTTCGCAGAAAACCCTGGTACGAAGAGTGCAGCAACTTCCACTACCATAGCCAGACAGTCGAGTCGATGGACGGCGCCAGAGCCAAGAACACAATCGAGGACTTCGGTAGCTTCTTGAGGTTGCTCACTAACCGCGAGTGTGCTCTAGAGCGTATGAGGAGAAAGAGAGAGTCATTCTTCGTCTCGCTGACACTCCCGACCGTCGCCCCATTCTTGTCCCGCCTCAATGAGATCTCGTTCGGAGTTGATGTTATCGAGTTCCGTGGAGACCTTCTGCAGGACCCATCTACACCTGATGGACGTCCTAGCCCAGAGTTCCTTGTCGAACAACTTGCGGCTCTGCGATCAGGCAGTTCCCTGCCTGTCATCTTTACTCTCCGCACAAAGGCCCAGAGTGGACGCTTCCCTGACGGCGCTGACGAAGAGGCAATCAAGCTCTACCGGGTCGCCCTTCGCATGGGCTGTGACTTTGTTGATGTGGAGTTGACCTCATCGCCAGAGCTTAAGGAGTTCGTCATCTCTAACAAGCGTAACAGCAAAATCATCGCATCCCATCATGACCCTGCTGGTAAGCTATCTTGGGCTACCGGAGGCAGTGCATGGATGCCGCACTACAACGCTGCGCTGGAATACGGAGACATTATCAAGATCGTCGGTACCGCAAAGTCGTTGGAAGACAACTTCGCACTTGCAGAATTCAAGGCTTGGGCTGCAAAGACTCACCCTGAGATTCCGCTCATTGCGCTTAACATGGGCGAGCACGGTAAGCTCAGTCGCATTACGAACCGCTTCATGACTCCAGTTTCGTCCCCTGCTCTGCCCGTCGTAGCTGCTCCTGGCCAGCTTTCAGCTGCCGACATCCGTCGTGGTCTTAGCTTGATCGGCGAGATTGAACCTAAGAAGTTCTATCTCTTCGGCTCGCCCATTTCTCAGAGCCGAAGCCCTGCCCTTCACAACGCCCTCTTTGCACAATCGGGACTCCCGCACGAGTACGGCCTGTTCGAGACTACCGTGGCAAAGGAGATTGAGAAGCTTATTCGTGCCCCTAACTTTGGCGGTGGCAGTGTGACCATCCCACTCAAGCTAGATGTCATGGAATTGCTCGACCATGTCGACCCCGCTGCTAAGATCATTGGTGCCGTTAACACCATCGTACCTATTCAGACGGCCGACGCCAAGACCATCTTGACTGGCTACAACACAGACTGGCAGGGCATGACTATCGCGCTGCAGTTCGCTGGTGCCGAAGGCAACAACGGTGTATTGAAGGAGGCGGCTATGGTCATTGGAGGCGGCGGCACCGCACGCGCCGCCATCTATGCCTTGCACAAGATGGGCTACAGCCCTGTCTACCTGGTTGGCCGCAACACAACCAAGCTGCAGACACTGGCCGACGCTTTCGACGCTTCATTCAACATCGAGGTCCTGAGCGATACTGAACAAGTCTCCAAGCTGCCAACAGACAGACACCCCGTCGTGGCTATCGGTACCATCCCCGGTGACTCGCCCATCGACCCTGCAATGCGCGAGACGCTATGCTCCTTGTTCGAGGCTGGCAACAACCCTCGGGAGATCCCTGGACCCGACGACAAGGCCAAAGTCCTTCTTGAGATGGCCTACAAGCCGCGCGTGACGTCGCTGATGCAGCTCGCTGACAACAGCGGTTGGAAAACTGTCCCTGGCCTTGAGGCTCTGGTCGGACAGGGTGTGCACCAGGTAAGAAACTGTCCCTCTGATATACCGGCGCATCTGCTAACTCTTCCATCACAGTTCAAACACTGGACTGATATCACTCCTCTTTACGACTTTTCCAGAAAGGCTGTGCTGGGTGATGAGGCATAAGGGATCGACTGATTGATGGAGGATGATTTAGTGTAACATCATGACCAAGTAGTTCTGACCAATGTCGGACAAAAAGCATTTCATTCCTTGCGTTTCTCCCCTTCAGCTTGCACTACCTCTCTTGTTTGTGACCATGGACTCCAAAGCCCGTGCACTTCTTGTTGGAAGTTTTATCTCTGGACTGTTTCATGGACGTTGCCGATGGGACGACCCTGCCATTATCTCAAGTCCTCGTTATCTTTCACTAGCACGGGTCAAAGTTCACTTTTCTCGTACATTCGACTTCCTTGCGTGTTTCTCTATGGGTTGTGCCTTGCTCGGGGGTTTGTTTCGAATCTATTCGTGCGATTTGTGTGCAAGTTTCTGGCAGATCCCTAAGCTGAGGTGGACATGTTGGCTCAAAGCACTTTCTTCTTTTACATGGTCGTAACGAGATCCATACCCTGATAGTATTTGTATAGTATTATGGCTACTTAGAGAGTCTATCAAAAGTCGGATGGATGGATAGATGGTGAGCTGTCGAAGTATCCTTTTAAAAAATAATACATTAACGACAGGGTCACACCCCCAATGGACGATAATGTCAAATATCACGGGAATGCACTGAAGCAAGATGTATACATGTTGAATTCGGTTGCATTGTTACATATGTCAAGTATATATCCCCCTCAACAGGGCCAATTATTCGCTTCCAATAGCGGTCATCCAATCATATCGATCCAGTCGATGGCTGGCTTACCAGTTGGCTCTGCTCTTGAGCTTCTCGTTCTGGATAACCTCGATCCAGTAGTTGTCGGGGTCTTTTGATCAAGTCAGCTTGGAGTCTAGGCACGGCGAGTCTTGTCAAGCACTTACCGAGGATGAAGGCAACGTTCTTCATTCTGCCGTCTGTCAAACGCTTCTTCCATGAGACGTTCATGTCGTCAAAGCGCTTGCAGGCGGCATCCAAGTCGTCGACGGAGACACAGGTGTGGCCGACTTGAAGCATGTCAGTATGAGTTCAGATTGGGAAAACGGGGGGCAGAAGCTAAAAACGTACATCCTTGGGGCTCATCGTTGCCGTTGTGGTACTTGACGCTGTCGTCGCTTTCGGAGCCGTGGTTCCATGTGAGCTCGAGAATACCCTCGCGGTCAGCAATAGGGTTGACACCGTTGGCAGAGTGCTCGGGGGCCTTGGGACCGTAGCTGAGGAAGTAGAGAGTGAAGCCAGCCTCCTTTTGCTCCGAAGTGCGCTGCAGGGTCATGCCCATGACGTCTTGGTAAAACTTGAGCGACTTCTCGGCGTCCTTGACTCTGATCATGGTGTGGTTCATGCGGTATGTGGCGACGTCTGACTTTTTGCCCTCGGTCTCGCTGACGGGGTTCTGGGAGATGATCTCGACCCAGTAGTTGTCGGGGTCGAGAGCGAAAGCAATGGAACGCATGCGGCCGTCCTCGAGGCGCTTCTGGAACGAGTAGCCGGCGTCAGAGATGCGCTTGCAGGCGTCCTGAATGTTGTCGACGCTGATGCAAACATGGCCGAAACCGCGGTTCTCCTTGCCATTGCCGTTGTTGACCGTGTAGTTGTCGTCCTTCTCGGTGCCTGGGGCGATGTTAGTCGGGTTGTTTGCGGGTATGGTACGAAATCAACTCGCCATAGTTGTGGGTCAATTCAATGAGGCCTTCACGGTCCGACCAGTGCTTGCCGTGGGAAACAGACTTGGGGTCGTCATAGGCCATAAAGTAGAGATCGAACTTGGCGTCGGGGTTCTCCAACTTGTTGATCATCTTCATGCCAAGGTGCTCATAGAATTTGACGGATCGCTGAGGCTGTAGGGGAATCTTTGTTAGCTAGGTCTTAGAGCGAAGAATATGGATGGCTGCGTACGTCCTTGACCCGCAGCATGCTGTGGTTGAACTTGTAGGTCGAAGTGTCTGACATGGCGGCGGCGAGGGTACGGAGGGATGTAAAGGCTCGTCTGGTGAGGAATGGTTGGACAATTGGTTTGAACATGACTTTTCTGAGAGAGAGCGAACTGCTGCATGGCTGATGACGCACTGATAATAGTACCCCGCACAGCCTTAGTAATAGCCATCCATGGCCGTCGGCAATGATCTATCCATTCGCGTCTGTTGCAAGCATACTCGGCCCGGAGACCAATCCAGGGGTAGATGAACGTGTGTTTAGAATTCTTAACGTGCTGTCTTTCGAGCCATTCGTATACATATATGCCAACGCCAGGCGAGGTAATGCTAAGAGTGCCATGCTTCCATCTTCAGCTACGAGCTGTATTTCTGACCCTGGCTGCCCTTGGTCGGGCTACCGCTACCGCTGCTTCTGGATCTGTCGCTAGGACTGTCACTCGACGAGGCGGCTGAGCCCTCGTGTCCTCCCTCTGTGGAACTTCTGGGCTTGCTAACTTCCTGGTTTGCAGGGCTGACGTTCAGAGGGTTTGATGCCTGTCCAAGCTTGCGAGTGGTTAGCTTCTGTTGCTTTGATTTCGAAAATCAGCAACATCTAGTCTTACCTCTGCCGACTCGCTGGCGGCCGAGTCGTGCTGTTCCTCGGGCGACGTCTTGTTGGGGTTGAAGGCCGTCTTCTCGACCCGAGCTGCCTCGTCGTCGGAACCGCTCTTGCTGTACTCGTTGGGCTCAGGCTTGAGAGAATCCTTGTCCTGAGCATCCTTGCGTGCTTGGAGCTGACATGTGTATGACAAGGGTCTGCTGATGATTCTTGCGACAGGGCGCTGGCTGAGCACGCGAGGTTGCTGGGCCAAAAGGCGGCGGCTGAGAGGTCCGGTAATCATGGTTGTTGGGGAGTGTGATGTGGATGTGTGTTTGTCAAAGAGGTCGGCGTGAAGTTGGTGTCGAGGAGCAAGAAGAGATCGAGTCAGATGGTGCTCAATTCACTTTGTTGCTTAGCTCGGCCTTGACGTGCTTGTCCTGTCTTCGAAACGTCACTGGGGAAAGCTACACCACGAACGTCATCTTTGTGCATCTCTGCTTGCACAGAATTATGCACACATGTGCATATATTCTTCCAATATTATGCTGCCTTCTGTTGTACAAACAAGAACTCGCTGCACGCTCAACATATGCTGTCTAAGAAGCACAACCAACCTCCTTCATTCAGTCGTTACCATCAACATTTCCGCCTCTCGTTGCTCAGCTTGGAATCAACGTCATCAGAGCCATGTCTTTAGAAGAACTTGTTGGTCGGGTCGTCGGGCATCTGTATTGATATTAGTTGCACCGCGTCATATATCTACACCGTATCTCACATACCTCGAACCCAGAGAGTTCTTGCTTGATTGTTTCGGCCATGATTTCCATCTTCCTGCGCTGAATGTGAAGAACGCTAAGTCTTTGCGTACTGCTAACTGTTGTTGACGCCTTTGATCCAACAGATGTTCCGAGCATGGTATCAGCGCGCTCAGATGCGCTCGAGTCCTCGGGTGGATATCGTGCATCGCCAGGCGCCTCTGCTGTCACTTTGAGCTCGCGCTTCCTTCCTGGGGGCACTCCGCCTTCGAGTACCAAGAGCAATTTGGGCTGCAAGTATTTGACAATCAGGTTCCGGTTGTCGAACTCGACAGTGAGCGTTTCTAATGCATCTGGTCGAACCACACGTTTTGATGGCTCGTTGGGACCGCCTTGACTGTATTGCGGTTCAAATCTCTCATTGTCTTTGCGTTCCAGGTGTTCTTTCCAGGATATTGATACTAGAGCAACTTGGTCACGAAGTTCTTTCATGTTGGCGGGCAAGGTGTATGCCATTAGTGATCCATTGGGGGTCATGATGCTGCACAAAGTCAGCGCCAGGCCAGATTGAACGTGATAGACATCAGTAGCCTTACAACCACCGCACGAAGACCTTGTGGTCGACGTTTTCGGTCAGCAGCTTGTTGAGGGCTCGTACGTTCAACATGGCGTGGAATCTCGACCCTGAGAATCTGTTATCACATGGTCAGCATATGGTCGAGTATGCTGAATGAGTTTCGGCCGCTCTATTCTGCATGTCAAAAATTTGAGAAGTTGAAGCAAATCGCACCTTTTCAGATCTGTGTGTTCTTGGGCTTGGGATTGTGGAGGGCAGGAATGGCGATAGATGAGATTGGGTCGTGTAATGAGTGAAGATTGACAGGCAAGTGAGTGGAAGGCACAAGGAGCATGTCGATGCCAGATCGAAACAGTTGTAGACGGCAAAAGACAATTGCGATAAGGTGTTTGTCAATACAAGTGGTGCGGCAGGCAGCAGATAGACGGATGCGACAGGTTGGTCGGCGATATACGAAGCCACACTTCGGCCGTGCGTGCGTGGTGATGGTCGTCACAGCCGGCCGTGTTTCTCTGCTTCTCCACAAGACTCAACTCGACGACATTCGCAACATGGCAGACTTGACCTGCACACTTGCCGGAAGCACAGGCTTGGTTGTGAGTGCCAATAGACGCAGACTAGACAAGTACACGGTGCCGTAATGAAGGGCTGCTAAACTCTTGTCAAAGGGCGGCAACATCTACTCAATTCTCGCGTCGCACCCCTCGGTCTCGAGCCTCTACGTATACGCTCGCAAAGACCTTCCTACCACCTCTGCCAAGGTCCACCCACTCATATCGTCTGATTCGTCGACCTGGGCCTCGCTCTACCCGCAAGCCTCGTCCATCTTCTTCTCTGCCCTGGGAACCACACGCGGCGCTGCCGGAAGTGTAGCAAACCAGCGCAAGATCGACTATGATCTGAATCTCGAGCTCGCAAAGAAAGCAAAGGAAAATGGTGCCACGACCTATGTTCTGATCTCCAGTCAAGGAGCCAATGCCACCAGCTTCCTGGCATATCCAAGAATGAAGGGCGAACTGGAAGAAGCCGTCAAGCAGCTGGGATTCGAGCACACCGTCATTCTACGTCCTGGTCTGATCGTCGGCCACAGAGATGACTCGAGACCTCCAGAGTTTGCTATTCGCAAAATCGCTGGCTTGGCTGGCAAGATCAGCGAACCGTGGCTCAAGGACTTCTGGGCCCAGGACGCCGATGTCATCGCCAAAGCTGCCATTTCCGCTGCCTTGCAATGTCACCAAGCCAAGGCAGAGCAGAAAGTCTGGATCGTCGGCCAAAGCGACATCATCCGCCTAGGCAAAACTGAATGGAACCGCGCCTAAGCACCTACTTATGATTCCGTTACCATCTTGCGAAGCGGAGTCTGTTGAGCCAACACCAAATTGATAACGAGCAGCTATACCCAACACCTAATATGCTTTTCTCTCCATCCTAATTTTGCGCTGATAATAGACATCACTGTCTCTCGGCTCCGCAGGCGTACGACCGAACCACCTAATAGTCTAGTGTTGTCTTGATGGCATCGTAGATACCTAGTGATCGTCAGCTCATAATACATCACCATACATTACAGCATGCGCTTACGTGTCACGTCTGGGATGTTGAATCGCTACAGCAGTCAGCATTGTGTTTGCCGAACATGAAACGCTAATCGGCTTACCTCATATATGAGACCCATGTGAGTGCTCCATCCACACACTCTAGCAACTGGCGCTTCCAAATTGAGGAAGCATGTCTCTTGAATAGTTGCTGCCACTTCGGCACCAACTCCAGAGTTGGTCATGCTTTCGTGAACCACGATGGCCTTTCCGGTCCGCTTTACGCTCTCAATGATCGTAGGCCGATCCCAAGGGTAGATTGTCCGAAGATCGATGAGCTCAATCTGGCAACCAAAGTCTGCTTCTGCCTTTTCAATTGCGTTTGAGCATGTGTACAACGGCGTCCCGTAACTGATGATCGTGATGTCTTTGCCAGGCTTGACGATTTCTGCTTTGCTCAAGGGGATTTCATAGGCCTCGGCAGGTACGTATTCGACTGCTGCGCGGTAGAGTATCTTGGGCTCCATGAACACAACAGGATCATTGCTTGCAATTGCTGCGAGCAGCAGACCTTTAGCCTGAGCGGGTCCACGAGGCATCACTACACGCAATCCAGGTATGTGTGTGAAAAGTGATTCTGGTGACTGAGAATGGTATCTGCGACTGTTAGCATACTCATTGCCGTGTCTGCCATGGATATACTTGCAGAGCACCTACTCCATTAGCTCGTGATGTTAATCTCCAAAAGGTTGACATGACTTACCATGTCCTACGCCTCCACAAGGCATGCGCACCACGAGACCTCCACAGCTCTGTCCTTGTGCATTCGTACCAGCTCTGAATCTAGCCTTTGCTGCTTCGTTGACCAACTGATCAAAGGCAGGATATACGTAGTCGGCAAACTGAACTTCAGCAACAGGTCGCATTCCTTCAAAGGCCGCTCCTATAGCAAACCCCACGATGCCTTGCTCGCTCAAGGGTGTGTTAAAGACTCTGTCATCTCCAAACTCGGATGCCAAATTCATGCTACATAAAACATTAGTCAGTCATGCAAAAGCCATGCAGTAGTCCGGTCCGGTACCTGCAGCGAAACACTCCTCCAAAAGCCACATCTTCTCCAAACAACAAAACACGAGGATCCGTTCGAAGCGCATACGAAAGAGCAGAGTTGATGGCCTGAAAAAGGTTCAACCGCGTCGCAGTACCGTTTTTCGCTTCGGAGCAGAGTTCATTGCTGGCTAATGCTGATTTCGAATTGTGATTGAGCAGGGTTGTGGCCTCGAAATCCGTGGGTGTGTTCAGTCGCGCTTTGGGTGGTAGAGTAGAATACAAGCGCGACCTTTGGCACTTGATGGCGGAGATCCAATGGGACCGCATCACTGTTCTTGTTGACATATTGAACTTGAACACAAGAGATGGAGAATCTCATTGCCATCAAGGTAGACGGTGTCACGGCTATGGTTGTTGTTGATGCGGGGTCGGTTCATACAACGCGCCCTACGAAATGCTTCTTAGCCTCGAATTTCAAGTATAGTTACACATAAATCGTATCAAGGTCGAGTCCCCAACCACAGTCGTTGTGGAGACAATGGCCCTTCAAAGACGCATCTGATTCCTTGTTTCTTCGACAACAACAGTGGACACGATGACGCCTGAAAAGCCATGTTCCTCAAATCAGGTCACCAAAAAGTCTCATACTCGAGTGTCGAACACGTATTCCCTATTACAACGGATATATAAGCTTCGAAAAGACTAGATACGTATACATCTGTAAAGTGAAGACATTGAAACGCCGCTATGCTTGGAGAACCAGTGGTAAGGAAACAGGGGAGGAGCAGATAACGAAAAGAACAACCACCTCCTTATCAACTTTTAACGATCACCCTGGTTCGGCAAAGGAGTGCTGTCGCCGCTACGGCTCTTGACAGAGTCGCCCTTGTTGCGGAATTTCTTGCCGGCGCGCTTCTTCTTCTTCTTCTTTTTGGTACCCTTCGAATCGTCGTGACCTGCATCATCGTGGCCAGCGTCATCTTGGTCCTCATCATGGCCACGTTTGTCATTCGCGCCGTCGCTGCCATCAGCGCCCTTTTGTTCATCACCATCGGACGAGCTGTTGGCTTCCAGAACCACCTTCTTCATACCGTTCACGTCGACGATGTTCTCAGTGATGCTTCCAGATCGTACAGCACGACGAGATCTGTATCCGGGTTGATCTTCCATTTCTCCTACCGTGGAGTGGGACGATCCCGAGCCTCTTCTGTCCCGAGAAATGGGTCGGGAAGTGCTTCCTTGCACGACCAACTTTTGGGGCAAGTCGGGTTGTTCTTGCTCCGAGGACTCGTGGGTGCAGTTTTCCTTCTTGTTCTGCTGCTCCTGCTCATGTGCGTCGTTTTCCTTGGATCCAAGCTTCGCTGCAGTGTGACCATCGGCAAAAGCAGATGCTTCGCTAGCGGTCATATGCTTGGGCGAAGACAAGTTGTGCTCGGCCTGCACGTCTGACTCTTCATGGATTGAAGGGTTCTTGGAACCGGGGGAGATTGTACCATATCCATGAGCGACGGCGTGTGCTCCGTCTTGGGCGTCAAGAGCAGCCGAGCCGACGAGGCCGGCACCGATACCGCCTTCAGGTCTAGATGAATCACCGTTGATGACCGTCTGGGGAGTTCCCGCCTGACTAGACTCTGCTTCTTGCGTTGAGGCAGGGGTGGGTACGTGGTTTTCAGGAATGGTTCCTACACCGGGCTTGATCTTGACAGAAGTGTATTTGGTGGCCTTTGGACGGCTTGCAACGTTGCTTGGGCCGAGATGTTTCAGGTGCTGGCGCAGGTCGGCAGTGTTTGATCGGATAGGCAATGGTCGGTTCTTGTCGCTGCTTGTGCTACTACGTCTGCGCAGCAGAAGAGTAGCCTCGCGAGAGCCGGTCAGCGATGACTTGCGACTCTGACTGCTTGAATCCTTGGGTCCAAGTAGATGGGTACGCTCGTCAACGTCGGTATCGTCGTCGGTGGCAGGAGTGTCTACAACGAGATTGCCCTTGGTGTATCTAGTGCGCGGTGCCGGAGCCATGCGTCTTATCGCCTTGTGCACATCGATAAAAACATCCGACTCATCGATGATTTCCCTGCATCTTGTTAGTGGCGGATAGTGAACAAGTCGCAGACATTACTCACTCTCCGATAAGTTCCTCGATAACGTCTTCCAGAGTAACGACACCGAGAGCGCCTTTGTCTTGACCGGGGAAGTCTGACACAAGGACCATGTGTGACTTGCCCTCCTGGAAGAAGTTGACAATGTCCAAACAGCTTGTTTCGGGCTTGGTCTCGGGTAGAGTAGCAAGAGCGAAATCACGAACGCGCAGGCTGTCTTCAGGATCGTAGGTGATAAGAATCTTGACGAGTAGCATGCCGATAAAGTTACGCGTGTTGTCAGGTGCGTAGATGGGGATTCTGGAGTAGCCCTGCGACAGGATGGTGTCCATCATCTTCTCGTCCAAGACGGTGTCAGCCGACATGGTGAAGACGTCGCCCATAGGAGTCATGATGTCGCCAACAGGCTTGTCCTTGAGGTCGAGAACGGCGCTGATGATGGTGACTTCGTCTTCGTTCAGGCGGTCGGATGGGGTAGTGCCCAGAGTCTTGTGGAGGGTGACGAGCGTCTTGAGGCCTGCCTTCTTGTAGACAGTACCATGGTCCTCGCCGAGCAACCAGTCCAAGAGTTTGGCAGTGGGCCAGGCCACCGGGGCCATGATCCACATGAGGCCTAGGACGAGAGGAGACATGGCAGCGCCAATGGGAAGACCGAAACGGACACAGATGGATTGAGGAACGACCTCGCCGAAGATGACTGCGACGTGTTAGCGGCTGTGTGCAAGCGAATTGAACGGGGAGGGCGAGGAGATACCAATGAGGACGGTACTGCTCAGCACAGCAGGCCAGCCACCACCCAGCGAGCGGTCCAGCACGATGGGCAGAGTTTCGTTGGTGATGACGTTGCTGAGCAGCAGCGTGACAAGGACCCAATGCTTGCCCTTCTTCAGCAGGCGCAGGACTTTGGCGGCACTCTTCTTTTCGCTTCCCTCACCCGAGGTAGCAATGACCTGCAGGTAGATTTCGTCCTGGCCCATGAGGGCAATCGTCAGACCAGCAAAGACACCACCCAAAAGCACGAGGGCAATGGCAACACCCAGATAGACCCATAGCTGGGGGTCATCGGACGATTTGGGCTCGGGCTCTTCGCGCCTGTAGACGGGCGAGTCGGCCTTGGAGAACAGCGGAGCAGCGTACGACAGCGGCAGGTTGATGAGGGCGACTCCGAGAAGCTTGACGACCGACAGAGCTGCCGGGGTCATGACGCCTGCACGCCTGGGCGCAGCAGCTGCTGGGATGCCATGCGCCAGAGACATGGAGAGCTGCTAGCAAGCAAGACGGTGGTTGGCACGAGAGCAAATGCGGTGCTTGTGCCGCTCAGATGCAGTCTCAGCAGAAAGACTGTCGAATGTTGGAGCGTGTGCCAAGCCGCTTCGACAATCGACAAAATTCAGGCAATGACGATTGCCGACGAGTCAGGCCAGCGACAATGCCATGCTCTCCCATGACCATCTCACATCTCTCCAGATACCGCACCTTGTGTCTCTCTCCAGATACCGCGCGCTCGTGTCTCTCGCCATTGGAAGCGCCAGCATGACGCATCGAGCCTTCCAATCTACCAACCGTACCTCTACGCATCACGCATCTTAGCATGCTGCACCATTCCCTGATCCGGTCGTGAGTATGCTTGACATTGCGCATGTACATTTCAAGTCGTCGGCAGCAGAGATGGTGTCCTGGTCATACAAGCAGTGAAACAACGAATATCAGCTCTTTGCGCGATTGAACAGGCTACACTATGACAGGCGCCACCATAAACCTAGTAGGCCTTGCAAGACTTCAAAAATCTTGTCAGTCAGACAATTGGCCTACATGCATGTCTGAGAAGCCGACTAAACTCATGTCAATTGAAGACAAGACACAAACGGATCAACTATCCTACCCATTGGACGTTTGATACGAGCATGCTGTATCCCGCTCGAAGTGCACATCCCACGCTCCCTTCCCAGGCACAGGTCATCTGCTTGTCATATAGAGTACCGCATTATTCCCAGCCGAGAACAGTCTAGGATCCCTCCCCCCGGAAACCCTTGTTGGTTATCATGTACTGTATCAGCATGGAACGGTTTGCCGTACGCGCGTGACCGGTAGGCGGTGGACTAGTGGCGCTGTTCTCACAGTCCCGAACGGCTATTAGGCGGCAGATATGGGCGAATCTCAGCCTAAAGCCATGTGAAGTCCGCATGATATTTGTCCGGAGGCTTGGAGATCACACTGCCAACTGGGTATGTATTGCTTGAGAGATGATATTACAATCCACAAAAAGGGAAGATAACCTTCGCGAAAAACGCATCGTTCGAGGGGTTGTTCGACGAAACGCGATGAGCCTCGGGCCCGAGAGCAGCGGCCCGAGTCTGATCCTATCGGAACGATGGCCGATCTTGCCCTATCCCGCAGCACGTTTGCGGTTGCCCATTCTGAAGCCTGTTGCTGAGTCTTCATCGAACGCGCACGGGTTCTGAAGGGATGAGTTTCTTCAGCAAGCGTACAGAGACAGCAAAAGCTAGAATGCGCGCTGTGCTCATACACAACGCTTGAATGACCTTTGCCGGGTGGATTAGCTCGAGGAGCTCAGCTGCTGACCGGAGTCGTCACGAAAACGGAAGCTTCCCCTCATATCATTTTCAGCCTAAGGGTCTAAAGACTGTATAAACGTTAAATCGAAACATCCGAAAGGGTCACAGGTATGCTTGCCCGGTCAAGAGGATGCGGCGTTCTTGCCGTCAGCAGTCACAACCTGAGATCTTATAGTATCGGCGTTTGACACGCCCCGGGTTTGAAGGGTCTGACAAGCGTCTTCTCCAAAGCTAACCACACACCGGGTAGAGTCATGAAAATGCTGGCGCGGAGCAGACCGGGTTGCACATGTGACTGACATGTGGACGAGCGAATCTCTGCAATAGACCCAGGCATTATGCGACTTGGTCAGATATGTGGTTGTCAAGCGCACACAGATACAGACAGCATCTAGGTCTTTCGTCTCCGATGATAGATGAAGGCCAGCCCCGTAAGATGGTCTAGCCATCGGAACTGACGAGTCAAGACGAGATCAGGCAGGCGGAGTCGGATTTTTCCCTTGGCATCTGGCATCTCAGAGAAAGGCCGCAATACAGACCGCCGCAAAGACACCGATAATGAACAGACTTTTTTGGCGTTCAAAACTTTGCTTCAGTTTTCGTGGGCCCGCTCTCACCAATAATCAGACCCAAGCCTGCCATGAGGGCGTAAAGTAGGAGTCACAGCCACAGGCGCAACACGTGGATTCTCCGTGGCTCCAACGGCGCCGTCAAGTCTGCGACTTACCAACAACAGTCTTATCGACTGCCGATACTGACAATAGACGATAGACAGGCAAAGTCGCACCTGACAGTCACGTTTATTGTATCTGGCGGCAAGGGGTTTCAGCAGCGCGTTCTCCGTGAGCAAACGAGATCTGACTGTGCAGCAAGTCATCAACAATGGTCGTCGAGTCATGAAGTAAGGGTCTGGGGCGTGTCTCCAAAGCTGCAGCACATGTCCCACCAACGAGCTGCATGCAAGAACCCCCTAAAATGGCGATCGGGTCGTTCTTGGATTCTGGAAGATGCCCAGGACGGCCAACACTTCTTCTAGCGCCAGATGAGCAGACGCGTCTGAAGAGAAGAGCGGACGGTGTAACAAAGGAAAGGCAGCGTGACCAGCCAACGCACGAGTGTGAATGAAACAAACGCCAGAAGCAGGCAGTCCATCGGCCAGCAAACCGGTCATCAGTTAAGACCCCAGAGTGTAGCATTCTTCAAGCGGTGGTCTGTCTGGAGGACGTGGTCCCGAACAGGCATGCCGGTACAAAGGTTCCGAACGAACCGAGGCGCGATGTTGTTTTTTTGCGAGGGCCCGAAGTGCCACCTTGCGGGTTAGCTCAGCGCCAGGTGATCTAGCGGGAGCCACGAAAAGAAGAGTGTTTCTTGACGACGAAAGCACGGGAGATTTGGTTAAGTAAGTCGGCCTCCCACCTTTTGTCCCTTTCGTCGCCCCCAGAACACGCCCACGTAACCAGACACCACCCCCGCACAACTGGAACAGAATCAATTACCTCAGGTCGCCGTCACTCGCTACTCTTACCTCGACACTGCTCTAGATGCTGTCGCAGAAATCGACTGCGCTACCCATATATCCGGCACTTTCCACATCCGGACCGCGATCAGCCTGACGCAACACCTCGTCCGCAAACAGAGCGCCTCAAGAGCCTCCACACTCTTGCATATCCTTCGCCTTTTCGCTCACTTTACACCTTGCCCAGCAGCTCTCGCTGCTTTGAAATTCCCGCCATGCCTTTCCGACCCCAACATTCGTTGGTCATGATTGACGTCGATAAGATGCATACAATCGACACTCGTTCCGTTGAGGACCTCTTTGGAATGTGGTCAGGTACTGATGCACCGAACATCCGTTGCCCATCGATTGTTGCTGACACGACTGCAGTTTTTAACAAAATCTCAGACGCAATGGAGGACGGCAAGCGATTAGAAAACCTCAGCTGGCGTTTATGGAACCGCGAGACATTTGTGTGTTCCCGCATGCCGCGCGCGCGGAGAAGCATTCCTCTGCCCGCCCTGTCGAGCAGCGTGTCGTCGTCGGACGACTCGGACGAAGAAGACGTGTCGTCACTGCTGCCTTCCCCCGTGGTTAGACCCGAGTTGAGAAGGAGCGAGTCCTCGGAACACCGCAGCCGAGGCCGCCAGCAAAACCACATCACGCCCATCGACCTCGAGAAGATGGTCATCTCCATCAAGGAAAAGAAGAGCCTCGAACCACTATCCGCATTATCCATGCCTTCGCCTGCCATGCCGAGCCCGCCGCCTTCCGACGACCGCCAAAGTCAAACTCCTACAGCCACGAAACAAACCACATCTGCACCCGCACTTGCACCTGCGCCCACACCTGCACCTGCATTAGCCTCCGAAAAACCTGTCGCCACCCCTATCCCTACTATCGCCGCGCCTAGCCATCTGGAATCGTCTACCTCTACCGTCAGCAGCAACGGCTCCCAGGCCATCGCATCGTCCTCCGAAAGTTCGTCCACCGAGATGAGCACCCATAACATTGTACGAGGCTTCAGACCCGAGGTTCCTTCGTCCTACCGCTCGCAGACAAACCTCGCCGCAACCCAGCCGACGCCTATTCTCAAGACCTCGCCTCAATATCGCCCCGACCGCCTCAATCGCCCCAAGAAGGGCGCGACCTTCACCCTCGGCGCCTCTTCCGGCGAGGAGGAGAGCTCACTTGACAGTCATATGGGACGCAACAGTGTAGGCTCCTTGTCGACTGGTATGCCACAACCGCCAAAGAAGCACGCATCCTTCAGAGATATTATCCAAGACAGAGCCATCACCGACAGCCCTGTGTTCGAGGAGTCTGACGATGAGGATGACGACGATGCTTTCGAGAGTGTCATTGAGGAGGACGAAGACTCGTCTGATTGGGAGGACGATGATGTCGGCGAGAGCGGTAACTCTTCAGCCGATGAAAACAAGAGCATGTTCCGTCGGGTGGACTCGCAGCCCAACCTCACCTCGCGTCGCTCTATGCTAACAACTATGATGCACGAACCGGATCGTGCTCGCGCTATGGCAAGCGCTGCGTCGCGTTCCACCCCTGCCCTCCGTCGTTCGCGTGGTGCTTCGCCTAATGGTCCCTCGGCTACCCCATCACCACATCGTCGCGAGGTCGAGCGTGCTGGCCCGGATTACACCTCGCACCCTTCGCAACTTTCCCAACAAGCTTCAGAGGCCCCAGAGTCTTCGCAACCACGGCCCATAATCATGACCACCTCGAACACCCATCAACCTGCCCTTTCACCACGAACCACCAGACGAAACATGCTCTCCACGGAGTTGACGGAGTCGCTGCGCAAGAACCTCCTCTGGGAACGCCAACACAAGAGCTCCAACAACCTAGCCGCCATGAAGCGCAGACACACCTCTCACGACATTAAGAATCTCAAACAGCATCCAGAGCCACAAATGGTCATGTCGGTCAAGGAGAACGATAAGAAGAAGTTCTCCAACGAATACTTTAACCAGGGACTCCAGGAGTACCATGCCAAAGGCTGGTGAAGACATCTGTCCCTGTCTAGGCTTTACTTGTTTTCTTGCTACTGCATTTTAGCGACATGCATTGTTTCTTCTCTCTTCTTTTTTATGCATCAGCGAGCCGGCATCGCGTGGGTGTTTTGGACCTTATTTTTTCTTATGCGATTACGGCATTATTCTCTGGCAATTGCCAACAGAAAAGAAGTGTTTTTCGATACCAAATTATGGTTCTCTTTTTGTGTTTCTTTCTTGCCTGCTTTACAATGCTTGATGTTCAGCGTCACCATTTGCTCTCGGCCCGACTCCTGTCAGGAGGCGCGCGTTTGCAGACGATAGCCACTAAACATCGTTGTACGATATATACATAGGTTCTACCTTCGTGAGGAAGGGCCGATGGGCCGACGAAATTCAAAACCACGATAAAATGCAAAGAGCTTCCAGTCGTTCTGATTACCGTACTGTTGCGCCATTGTTGGCGACACTGCCGAGTGCCATGTCAGACGCGAAACAGTGTGCGACTTCAGCCAATGTACCTTTCACCGCTTCTTCGACCTCACTATGAATAGAGTGGTTGCAGGTCTTGAGGGCAGACGTCTCTGACCTTCGATTCGTGTCGACTGTGCAACAATACAAATCACTCAATGCAAGCTCTCCATTTTCGTCAAACATGTGGATGCGGGTTTCGAACTAAGGTGTGGAGACTGTAGAGGAGCGCACCGGAACTGCTGTTATGACGTGGGTTATCAGCATTGAAAAGATCTCGTCGAGCCTGAGTTCAACGGCTTGTTCTGTTTTTACCAATGGTTCATGGTGCATAGTAGCACGATATCCGCGTGTAGAGCAGAACGGAAACCTCGGGACGGATCTCAACCATGTTTTCACGTTGTCATACTCGGTCTTTCTCGATGTCAATGTTAGTCGAGGGATCGCAGATAGGAGGATTGTGGTTGTTGAGTTCAGCCACGTCCCACTTCATATAACTGGCATGATTGCCATGTGCAGCTGCCTATATGGGCAATTTGTTTATGTAGGATTGCCCTTTCAAGCTAAGGTGTTGTTATGGAAAGTAGGAAGGAAAGAGAACAGGCGATGTGATTCGTCAAACGTCCATTCTGCTCTCATGACTCATGGAGAATCGAAGAATGACAGCATCCCACCCGTCATCATGTGAAAAACCAAAGCTGTAAGTGCGCTTTCATACGACGACGAATCTACTCGCCCTGTAAGAAGAGCTCAGAGGCGCGTTCGGAATTACAAGGTGTGATCAGGGCTCTGCGACCGCATCATCTACGCAACGATCACCAGCACGATTCCCGTGCACCAACAGCAGCAGCAGCAGCAGAGAATGACAATGGAGCCACCTTCGGCTGCAGTGCAAGGGGAGCAGGAAACGGGTGAGTTCGAATCGGACCTTCATGTGCTGGCACTCCAACAGACCCGTGACATCGCTGAAGTGGTCATCTGCTCACGGTTTTCATAGATGTGGTGCTGGCAACTGAACCTCAGTCCGGGGTAAACAGTGCACCCAAACCACCATCTGCAGGCCAGAAAAAGAAACAAGTCTGTCGATACTTCAATTCGAAAAAAGGTAATGATAGACATATTGTTTTCTCCAAGTTCTTCTTCTAGGCAGAGTCGTTACCTTCGTCAACGTGCTGCCACAGTCTGCTTGACGAAAGGCACACACGGCTAGCTCAAGGATATGAAAGATCCACATGATTTGGCGTCCGCTTCTAAAGTTTGCATATCACTTGCTTACCACATCGTAGGTTGTAAGGCAGGTACCGAATGTTCCTTTGCGCATGTCCAACTCTCTGAGCCAACAACCTCTGGGACCAAACCTCGAGCCCCAAGGCATAAAGCTGGAAACACAGATGGCAGTGATGCTGCTACTCCTAAACGTCAATACGAGGCCCGCGTTGATCGTTCTAAAGTGGTCAGTAGGCCAACTCCTAAGACAGAACAGGAGGACCCACGGGTATTCCAGATGGGTCAACTTCGTCGCCGCTTTGCTCCCACAGAAGAATCTCTTCCGGATGCCACCCTTCTCAAATTGAAACTCGCTCCGAGCGATCCCGACTTTCCGTTCGATCTTCCCTTCCTGGAGTGCTCTCTTATTATACCATTGTCGTATCCAGGAGCCAAGCCAAGTTTGCGTATAACCAACTCGGAGATGCCACGCGGGTTTCAGCTCAATGTCGAACGTGGATTCGACCAGATCGTCGCTGATTCACCAAACGCGACGCTTCTCGGTGTATTCAATCGCCTCGATAAGCAACTCGAGATCCTGTTGTCCGGCGACAAGGCGGATACGGTAAAGATCGTACGAAATGCACCAAGAGTTGAACCTCCAACAAAACCTCCTCCTGCTGTTCAGACACCCAGACCGCAGCAAACATTGACTACTCGCAGTGTGACTACTCCGTCCTTTACCGCCGAACAAAAACTACAAGCAGAAAAGAAGCGCCAGTCTGATATCAGGCAGCTTGTGGCTAGATTGGGCCGATTACCAGGCTTTATACAGTCTTCTGACGATATATCTTTCACTATCCCATTTCAGCCTACAAAGAAGATGTTGTTACCGGAAGCTCTGCGGAACCAAAAATCAATTCGTCTAGTTGTGCCTCAGCTTTACAACCTACACCTACCTCGGATTGAGGTCAACGGCAACCACGACCCTGCAGCAAGAGTCCTCGAAGAGTCGTTCCAAGAGAGGGCCAAAAGTGAGACTGGACTGAACCTACTCGCCCATATCAACTACCTCACTCAAAACGCACATACAATGTCAGTTGTTAGGGAAGCACCCAGCGCAGCTGAGGTCGAAGAGAGGCCTGAAGAAGTATCTAAAGCAGATATTGTCGTCCCTGTTTCGGCTCAACCAAGTGGCGCCGTCGTGGACCAAGATACTGACAAAGCTCATATTCACGTTATTCCAAGACCTCCGGAATGGAACATCGACGGTCCAGACGGTTGGAGTAGTGACGACTCTTACTCGTACGACAGTGAAGATGAAACGGAAGAGGACGATACTGAGCAACCAGAGCATCCACCTGCCAATACTTCAGGGCTCGCCGAACGAGGCATTATGTTGTCGTTCCCCAATCTAGAGTTATACGGCTGCGAGCTCCTGGAACTCGTCTCACTGAGTATAACAGTCAAGTGCGAGCGCTGCAAAGACTTGCTTGACGTTCAACGTCTGAGAAACAACACCAAGGGAGACGTGACTGGTATGCGCGACGAAATCTGCAAGAAATGCGCGAACAGTCTCGCAATTGGTAAGGAGATATGGCCACAACCTTGCTTCTAGAACGAAAACTGACAGTATAGGATTCCGAGCGGACCTGATCCATCGAAACTCTGTGAGAGCTGGATATCTGGATCTTGATGGTTGCACAGTAGTTGATATGCTTCCAAGGCAAGCTCGCTACGTAAAACAAGTGGCGCGTTGTGGCTGACTGTTCTGCAGCAATTTCATTCCAACCTGCTCAGAGTGCTCCACATCCTACCCAGCTCCGGGTGTCGTTGGAGTTCGCGGAGACTCAATCTTAGCAATCTGTAGGGAATGCCACCGAAAGATGAGTTTCCGCATCCCAGAGACCAAGTTTCTGCATGTCAGCGCTGCTTCAGGTATCCTACAACCCCTGGTGCTCCTATGCTGTATAGCTGACATATCGCAGTCCGAGCAAGCCGTGCACCTGTACGCAGAAAGGTCAAGGAAAACTTGGGTATAACCGTTGGGCAGGAGTTACCAAGACGCGGTTGTTGCACACACTACGCCAAATCGTATCGATGGTTCAGGTATGTGTGCCTCTCTCTTGTGGTACATCAATCTCTGGATCATGCTGACAACCAACGCAGATTCTCATGCTGCAGCAAGGTTTACCCTTGCGATGTAAGTTGAACAGACCACAATGACGTGGACACGACTAACTTCTCACAGAGATGCCATGACGAGATGGAGAGCCATCCAAACGAACACGCTAATCGTATGATCTGTGGCTATTGTTCGAGAGAACAGAACTACAGACCGGTGCGTACCTATGAATTTTTTGTTTTCAATACATGAAATATGCTAACCGTGTACCTACCTTTCAGGACGACTGCCAATTCTGCCACTCCAGCCTCATTGCAAGGGTAGGTCATGGGTTCTGGGAGGGAGGCAAAGGTAAGATGAAATCCTTCACTTTTTTTCATCATCCCATCCTTGATTCGCGCATCAACTATCCCTCGTACCAATCGTCGATGCGGCAAAACTGGCAAGTGTTTGTTCGCATCGGGCATGACGTTCTGGCAACAGATGGGCAGATGACCACGACTCCATGGGGTCCATGCGACCCCACGAGCTCCAACTTTCCCCGCGCGCCGGTGTCGAAGCCTAAATTGTGTACCTGTGTATACGATGCTTCTAGCGTCCCATGGCATTTTCCCCAGTTGGGACCTGCAGGAGTTTACTGCCGAGGCAAAACATCAAAAACATTGGTCATGGGGGCTGACGTGTGACCAGGTACTCGGGACAAGACTCGGATGAGCAGAAAAGGCGAGTACAACCAACCTCGTGTCCTCGCACTTGGCAATACCATAAACTTGCCTCGAGACGCGTGACCTTGACAAATATGCTAACGGCTTTTGACTCTCAGACCCTCGTAAATACAAGCGAAGACCTGGTACCAAAGTTGGTGGTAGCTAGGAGAGAAGGACGAGATCAGCACTCGGCGTCTGATGGGCTAAGTGATTGATCCAAGGCAAGTAACAAAGCACCAGCGTACCCTCAGCTGGAAGGATCATGATTGCGAATATGATGCGCTAGATGAATGGTGCTGGTTGGCAACGATGTTGACATCATTAAGTCGTACCTGATTCGAGTCGGGAAACTCCCATACAGCACATCAACATATCACCTCTTCAATCTTCGCTCAAGAGGGTCGGCCTGATTCACACGAGTGACACTTGATACTTGATGGAATGTATGATTTGTTGCGCAAGCACGAACTGCAACGTGGAGTCTAGCCGTACGCCAAAGCTGTTCAATACCTGTCAGTCCAGACAACGATTGTGAAGAAGGTATTGACGAAATACAACCTTGCAAGCCTTCTCGTTGTCGTGATTTTCCACTAATCACCTAAACATTCTTCATAATGTCTTTTCAGTCTGTCACTTTGATTTCAGATGGCTACTTTGATTTGTTCTTCATTTCGGGCTCGTAACAGTCATAGTAATATTTTCTTCGACCACCTAGACCAGCAATCAATCTACTGAGAGGCTGACTTTTCTCTTTCTCATGATATACCATCTTGTTCTTCTTCCTCTTTCTCTCCTTCTAGCCAAATCTCATGCCCATCGCCATCCTTGACAAAAAGACCCGCCACAGCGCCAACTGCAGCGAAGCACGCCATACACCACCACGACAGTCCGACCACACCACGCCGAAGTCCAACACCATACAGATAACTCAACAAGAGCGGGCCGATGGTGCGGGCGGCCGAGCTCGCACTCTGGCCCAGGCCATGTACCGTGCCCAAAACAGAGGGATGAGGAGAGGCATTGTTGATCAGGATCGCCGTCGCAGGTAACGCAAATGTCCTTGCAGCGACTTGGATACAGAGCACAATGACAATAGATATCCAGAGCAATGGACCAGAGGCTGCCGCAGGTGACGTGGAGGTAGTTGGTACCAAGGAGAGGAAAGGCACCAGAAAGTAGGCCAAGGGAAACAGGCAGAGCGATAACCGGAAAGAGGTCACTGTGCCCAAGCGGAAGGATAACCTAGGATAGAGCAGCAGCTGGAGGGATATACCAACGACGCCCAATATGGCCAACGCAGAACCAATCCGTGCAGGTGGGAGAGCCAGGCCACCTGTCCAGCTAAAAGGTGGATGTGGCTTGTAATCCAGAGGTACGCCTAGACTGGAGTTTGGGTTTGTGCCATTTTTCACCTGACCATGAGGAACATATCTCGGTGTCGACAGAAAAACGAACCAGAGGCTGTTGAAGGTGCCCACATGGCCGGCTAACAGAAAATGGGCGGTAAATGTAAAGAGCACATTGGCAGTCCAGATGCGCGAGAAGGGGAGCTTCCTCCTGACTCTGGGTAGTCTGGGCGTGGGTGGTTCGTCGGTCGGCGAATGCATCTCCATCGTCGAATGATCCGCCTCATCACCAGATACGGCCTGATATTGCTGATCAGAATTGAGCCGAAGGATTACTCTTGCGATCCAGCGTCCAATACGGAGTCCCAGGTCTGGCTTGTCTCTCATCATTTCATGCGACTGTGATCAAGTTAGCAAAAAACCAGAGTCTGATATTGATGGCAGATGAGCTACCTCTTCGAGTCCGAGCAACACTACCATCGCCGAAAGGAATAGAAACACAGAGCTGACGAGATTTGGAAGCGCATAAGGCCACTTCCTCAACCAGGCTATTGATCCGAAAGATTCGGGATAGCTGCCTGCAGGATCGGCCAACAAACCACCAAGTATTGGTCCTACAGTAAATTAAATGGTTAGAGCAAATTGCAAGGTCGTTGACATCGTGAAAAGTATACCTATGATAACACCGATATTGAAAGTCATGGGTAGTAGAAGAAAGGCTCTTGATTGATACTTCTTGTCACGAATGATCTCGGAAATCATCTTGAAAATTCATCAGTATTGCAAGCGGTGCCGGAAGTTTGACGTACTGTTCTCATTACGCCGATGTTGCCATTGAGTGCTAATTTCTGTTAGTCTCTGGAGCGCTAGAACAATCGAAACACAGAGGCTACAAGCAGGCCATGCGCTCTACGGTGCTCGGTTTCTACGCAGGACTTTTCACCCGATCGACGTTGTTTGGGAGGGGAGCGACAGGTCATTTGCCCCAAGAGGCTCAGAGACGCGCTCATCGTCAAGTTTGGACCAAAGCCAATGTCCATCACTGACCGCCACACACCGTCGTAGAGTGCACAGAGTTCCACACTTCCTTCAACCTCACAAGCACAAAAGGCTGATGAACTCCCAGAAGCGAAAATTGAGATTGGCTTATTGCTCGATGCTCTCTGGTTTCATGGTACAAAAGAAAATCGACTTACCTCCTCCCAGAGCTCTCCATAAGAGTGCAACAGCAAAACTACTGCTAAAACCAAAACCTAGCGCCCCGATTCCAGTGCCCAAAAGTCCGATCAGGATGACTCTCTTGCGCCCCATCCGCTCCCAGTCGGCCATCCTACCCCAGAACACGGCTGTGCAGAATTGAGCTCCCGTAAAAGCAGCTTGGAGCATGCCGGCCTGATAAGATATGGTACTGTCCGGAGCAGACGGGTCGAATGAGCGAAGTTGGTAGAACATATAGGCTTGTAGCGAGGTTTGTGTTAGTGGTTCAGATAACCGAGCCAGTGTGAGGATGAATAGTTGGTCTTTCCGAGGCAGACTCTTCCATGATACAGCTTTTGGCTTTCCTGACGTGTGATGTGGTGATGGACCTGGGAGCATTCTCTCTTCTTCCTCTACGGGCAAGGCCTGTTGTCTAGCTGGTGCGTAGGCACTGGGGTCGGCAGCATTTTCATTGAGACCCTGATCTTTCGGTGAAGTCGTTGCGCGTGTTTGGTCAACCGAGTGACTGCGACCGACCATCAGATGTATAGACCGACTGGCTGTGTAATTTTGAGGCGTATTGGTTTTGGATATCGAGACAGGAAGAGAAGCAAGTAGATAAGAGTCAGAACGGGTCGAAAAGCAAACCTAAAAGTTGGTCCGTCGGTTGATCCGGGTACATGTCACGTGCCGTGTTCAGCGGGGCCATGGAAGAAAGATATAATGTCGTTTGAAAGAGCAGACTTGATAACTAGTAAGAGGGACATGTTTTGGGTCCCGTCACACGGTGTCTGCTTCGTGCAATGGCAAGAAATTGGAGCTGGTCCAAAATGGGACCTGGAGAAGGAGAAATTGGAGCGGCACACAACCTTGCTACTCATCGGCATCCGTGTTTGTTCTGAAGACCCTAGGCCTTGTTAGTGGAACGTCTTCGGCGGTTGGGTTTGGAGGAAGTGCCGTACAATTTCGATTCGTAGTAATCAAGGAGCTGTCGCATGTTAGCACATGTCGCATAGCCGACGAAGGCGCGGAGGGATTACCTTCTGAGGACACTTTTGGCGACACTGCTGAGCGGTGTGTTGTGTCCTAGTTCCGTCCTCCCAGAGAAGAAAGATCATAAGGACGCCCTTGAATTCGCCCTCGTCAGGCTTCTCGACGGCGTCGATAAGTTGGACGGCGTCTTCCCACGAACCCTCGGGACGAGAGGACAGCTTGTCGTCTGCCGGCTCGTCGGCATCGACGGCCTTGATTGACTTTCTTGCGCGCTTCTTGGTAGTGGATGTGGTAGTGGTTTCTGGCGTGTCTTGTGCCATGGACTTTCTCTTGGTACCCTTCTTTGCTGGCGTCTTGGGCTTTGGCTGAGGCTTGCCGCCGATCTTATCCCAGTAAGCCTTGAGGACATCCATAGCACCCGAGCTGAGAGCGAGCAATTAGTGATGGTGCATAGTAGCTTGGTAGAGTGACTTACAGATTGTCTTCTGGCTCCCATGTGCGATCTGCGGGATCCTCGTAGCCAAGCCACTTCACTTGGTAGAGGCAGTCTTTGCCCTTGTCAAAGGCATGGGTCAAGATCTTGTCGACAACATACTCGTCGGCGTTGTCCTCTTCATCATCGTCGTCGTCGTCGTCAACATGGCCGTTGACTTGGTCGGTGTCTTGTTCAATTTCTTCTGGGGCGGCTTTGGCCTTGGACTTGGCAGCGGACTTCTTGGTTGCGGGCTTCTTGGGCGGGAGGACCTCTTCGTCGCCAGACAGAGGGTCGGACATTTCGTCGTCGGTGATGGCGGCTGCAATTGGCTTGGTCAGTCAATGCGAAGGGAGACGCGATGGACGGTTGAGTGGTCTTACGAGGCATGTTGAAAAAGCGAATGGGACGGCTGAGAAGTTGTATGCGACCAGCGCGGAGGGGAGGGTTGAAATGCGATCGAGTAGTTGACGGAGCGGAAAGTGAGAGACGCGCGACGCTGGCGCAAGAAGAACGCGTCCCAAAGCTGCCGACGACCAAGTACGAGTAGCGGAGGGAAGCTGTCGCGCACAGACCCACTCGGGCTCGCTCAGTGAAAGGGAAAGTCTGACGGAAAGTGAAGGAGCGTCGAAAGTGCAGCAGCGAGCAACAAGTCGACACCACCCGTCCACCGACTGCACAAGGAAACAGCACCAACCTTCCGCTCCTTCCTCTGCCGTCCAGCAACCTCTCCGGGCCTTCCTTCCTTTGCCAACGCTCCCCAGGAGCAGCAACCACTGCCCGCCATGGCTATGCGTACGCCCATTGTTTAAATAATTTAATTGCTCTCCTTGCTGACATGATGCACAGAACTTGATATGTCCAACGGTACTTTGCAACCCATGCCACCCATCTCTCCTCTCAATCAAAACTGACACGACTATCCCTCCTCAGCCCAGGTCGCCAAAGACGAGAACGGTCGCCCCTTCATCATTGTAAGAGACCAGGGCAAGAAGAAGAGACAACACGGAAACGAAGCCGTCAAGTCGCACATCCTCGCCGCAAAGACGGTCGCCAGCATCGTCCGCACTTCTCTCGGTCCTCGTGGTCTCGACAAGATTCTCATCTCCCCCGATGGCGACATTACCGTCACCAACGATGGCGCTACCATCCTGTCCCAGGTACCTGTCCACCAACTCCTTCAACCTGAGAAGCCACCTCTGATTCGCTATCTAGATGGAAATTTCCAACCACGTCGCCAAACTACTAGTCTCGCTCTCTCAATCCCAAGATTCCGAAATCGGTGACGGTACTACTGGTGTCGTTGTCCTCGCTGGCGCTCTCCTTGAGCAGGCCGCCGACCTTATTGACAAGGGCATTCACCCCATCCGCATCGCCGACGGTTACGATGCCGCCTGCGAAGTCGCCGTCGGCCGCCTCGACCAAATCTCAGACACCATGCCGTTCGACAAGGACAACACCGAGAACCTCTTCAAGGTCGCAAAGACCAGTCTGGGAAGCAAAATTGTCAGCAAGTCACACGACCAGTTTGCTCAGATTGCCGTCGATGCTGTCATGAGTGTCGCTGATCTCGAGCGTCGCGACGTCGATTTCGAGCTGATCAAGGTTGACGGAAAGGTCGGAGGCAGTCTCGAAGACACATTGCTCGTCAAGGGCGTTATCGTCGACAAGGACTTCTCACACCCGCAAATGCCCTCCGAGGTCAAGGACGCCAAGTTGGCCATTCTCACCTGCGCCTTCGAGCCCCCAAAGCCCAAGACCAAGCACAAGCTCGACATCACCTCGGTCGAAGAGTTCAAGCGCCTACAAAACTACGAAAGCGAGAAGTTCGCCGAGATGATTCAACAGATCAAGGACACTGGCGCCAACGTTGTCATCTGTCAGTGGGGTTTCGACGACGAGGCCAACCACCTCCTGCTCACAAACAAGCTTCCTGCCGTACGATGGGTTGGCGGTCCCGAAATCGAATTGATTGCCATTGCCACAAACGGAAGAATCGTGCCGAGATTCGAGGACCTCAGCGCCGACAAGCTCGGAACTGCTGGTGTCGTGAGAGAAATGAGCTTCGGTACCACCAGGGAGAAGATGCTTGTCATCGAGGAATGCGCCAACAGCAGAGCCGTCACCGTCTTTGTGCGTGGTAGCAACAAGATGATCATTGACGAGGCCAAGCGTTCGCTGCACGATGCGCTCTGCGTCGTCCGTAACTTGGTCCGCGACAACAGAATTGTTTATGGTGGTGGTGCCGCAGAAATTGCCTGCTCGCTAGCCGTCGAAGACGCTGCCGTCAAGTCTCCTGGCCTCGAGCAATATGCCATGCGCGCCTTCGCAGATGCTCTGGACAGTGTGCCCATGGCACTCGCCGAAAACTCTGGTCTCAGCCCCATCGAGACTCTGGCCCAGATCAAGAGCCGACAGGCAAAGGAGGGCAACTCAAGGTTGGGTGTTGACTGCATGCAGACCGGCAGCAATGGTAAGATATTGCCAATCCAGTATGGCAGACGTACAATCGCTGACTTGACTACAGACATGAGAGAAAACTTCGTTATTGACCCTCTGATTTCTAAGAGACAGCAACTTCTGTTGGCCACACAACTCTGCCGCATGGTGCTCAAGGTCAACAATGTCATCATTGCTGGAAGCGACGAAAACGACTTCTAGACTTTTTGATTCTTGTTGCATGAAGCGTCATAGACGGCGTCGGGCAAATCGACTTACACACAAGAGGGATCTGACTTGACCCAAGAGAAATGTCATGTTGGAATGAATGTAGAACTACAAATCGTCAAAAGTTGCCTTTAATATAGGCTTGCCAAGATTTCAAGCCGTTATACGTCTATGAAGGTGGAACAGAGACCTTCCTCTGTTCATTATTGCGACCAATATGAGATGGATCCAGTCACTGAACTTGTGATGAACGACAGCTAGCAGACTATGGTCCTCAAAGGACTGTGACAGGGGTTATCGAAGTACGAAAGCTCAACAGACGAGTATGTTCTAAAGGATTGATTGTAGTATGTCTAGCTAACAGAACGACCTTTCGTGGTCATTTGCATGCATGGATAAGTTATGGTACATAGTGTGAGGAGCAAGCAAAAAGCAAGGTTCAGTCATGATGAAGTGGGTATCGACGAAAAGAGAACAAGACATGGAAAAACGTTTCTCTGTATAAACTCTCATTACCACTCCTGCGGGCGGTAGTGCTGAGGAGCAGCGGTCGCACTTCTGCCGGGAACTTCATATGGTTCGCGGGGAGCAGCAGTCGCGCTTCTGGCAGGGACTCCAGGTCGTTGGACGGGGGTTGCTGTTGCGCTTCGAAGTGGCGTCTCGTACAGCGGTTCGAGTGGAGCGGCGGATGCACTCCTGTTTGGAATCTGATGATATGGGGCAGTGGAAGCACTCCGCAGCCGTTAACTGGGAATCGCTGTCGCGCTTCTGCCTGGCATCTCACGGCGACCATGTTGAGGACCAGGGTGATACTCGTCAATCAGTCCATCGTAGGCTTCCGGCGGAGCCGTGGCACTGCGTTGGGGTCCGGCTGCTAATAAGGGTCTTGCGATCTCTGGAGGACTTGTAGTGCTGCGGTCTGGGGGCGTGAACGAGGGTGCAGCGGCTGCCAGTGTAAATGAAGGGTTGAATGCAACATATCCTCCAGATGCAGCAGAAGCCGAGCGCTCGAAGGGCTCTGGCATAACTGCTGTCCGTGGTTGCATCTCGAAGCTCTGATTCTCAGGCTCGGGTGTATGACGCGAGGCAAAGCTCAATCCATTGTTGATTCCAGTCAGTGGAGTGAATGGTCTTTGGAGGTTGTGTTGCGGTCTTTGCTGCGATGATATGGTGCTTCCCAAGTCGTCGTATTCCATTGTCCCTTGATGTGTGGGCATGGTTTGAGAATAAGGAGTCATGAATCGGGTAGGCGGGTAGTCCATCGGTTTCGAAGTCGTGTCTCTTTCATAACCTGGCTGCTCATCTAAGTCATCATACCCCCATCTTTGAGGTTGTTGTGGTCCCACGGTTGCGCTTCTACCCGGATAAGGTTGATTCACATATCCAGACTGATGGTCGAAAGATGGCGGCATTGGCCTAGACGCATAAGATGCTGATCTGTCGAATGTAGATCTGGGCTGTGTAGGGTAGTAGTCCACACTATCGCTGTACCCCATGTCGTTGGCATTTCCGAGTAATGAAGCATCCGAAGCATAAGTGGCATTAGAGGCGAGAGACGTTTCCGTGTCTGAACGGTAAGGAATGGACGGACGACTGTTGGAATTTGGTTCAAATGCTGGCGGCTTTCGGTGCATTGCCATTGGCGGTGCTGTGTGAGTGCGAGTGGGAAGTTCCATCCTGTTGGTGCCGAGCGGTGTCTGTTCGCGATGCAATGCCGGTTCGGTGAAAGTGCGTAAAGGAGGCAGAGCAGGACGGTCTTCGGTATCCTGTCTTGGAAGGCCAAAGTCGCTCTTCGAGTCAAGGTCGGGCGTATGAGCGCCAACTTGAGGCAGAGTCGGCTTACGGTTGACCTGCACTCTACTCGGAAGTTGCTTGGCTTTCTTTGCCGCTTTGGCCTCGATCTGTGCCTGCTTTTTCTCTTGCTCTTCCAACGCTTGCTTAACCTTTTGACCCACAACCTTCTCCAATCTGTGGTCGATCTTCCTTCGACAATAGTTGCTCAACCGACCATCGCTCTGAGGTATGTAGTGCCACAAGAAGACCAGGTAAAGCAGGACAGCGATGATCAGACAGAGGGCTGAGATGACCCAGATAACAAGGGTGAAGAGCATGGTAAAGAGAACGACAGCCTGTTCGCGATTTGACTCGGCCAGAGTTTCCACATTGATCCAGAACTGTTCGAACGAGCTGTGGTTCGCTGTTGCGGCGTGGTCGCCCATAGGGATAAGATCAGACTGCATGAACGAGTAAAGGGTGATGGCGTTGACGACCTGGCGAGGACCTTCGGCAAATATGATGCGTACGGCACCTTTGAAGGCGAAGTAGACGAATAGCGCGACATAGTCGACTCCCTTTTTGCTCTTGGTCAACTCGGCGAATACAAGAAAGCGTTTCCATCCATTGGGTCGCATTGACTGGAGTGTGACGGCAACCGAGTCCATGTAGCTCTCGGCAACACTGCCTCTGCGGATGACGCGAATGGCGCGTACCCACTCGAATATGCAGAGAACCCATGAGAACATGATACAAGCGGCAAAGATCCACTTCGAGTACTTGAGAGGGATGCTAGGCTCAATCTGCGAAGACCACTTATCGTATGCGAGCAGATTGACGGCAGTGAAAGTGTCAGCGCCATACACAGCAACTGCTACTAAGGCCATCACCCAGAGCCATCCGTAAGAGAGATAGGTCAGAGCACCAGAAGCGCGGAAGTCGGAAAGGGTCTACACATTGTCATGTCAGCAAGCACATCAAACACAGTCGCCAGGACATTATCGATGCCATTACTTACCACATAGTCCCATTTTTGCGACTCGTCCAGGTGGCCCTTTTCCCTGTCACCCGAACATCCCATGTTGGACTTTTCAAAACGGGGGTCGGCGTGTGAAAGATAGGGGTTATCGTCAGCCCAGCTGCGATGGATTAAAAAGGCGTTCTGAGCCGTTGGTTGCTTGTCGTAGCTATGTTTCGTGGTCTGCGTTGTAAGAGGGCGCGAGATCTGCCAGCAGATGTCGTGCGCGTGTATAGTATTGAGAAAAGAAAAGAGTGAATAGAAAGGAGCGTGGTCGGTCTAGAATAGGGAGTGCAAGGCCATGAATGGCTGGGACAGGTATTGTAAGGAATGCACAAGGTTTTGCAACGGCCAGGCCGTTTGTCTCCAGGGCCGGGGAGTCTTTGTCGACAGAACAACGAAGAGCTCGTCGCGACAAAGACGTCTTGAATGAAGAGCCCGTCAGAGGCGGCTCTCTCCTTTGACTGTTGCACAAAGCAATGTGAAATGGGCGCTTGCGCAAGTGGACGACCGATGCGCTGCGCACTTGTACCGTGGGCCAAGAGAGGCAGAGTTGGAAGCGCTGCGAAACGAAGGCGAGGGGCTCTATGGAGTACCAGCCCTCGGGAACCGTCGTCGAGCAATCATTTCCTCTTGCACAGAGGCTTTCCGCGTTTGGCTTCCCTCAGACTGAAACACGCGCCCCTGTTGCTTCACACCATCAATATACCGAAACCCTGCTCCGCACCCGATGTAGCAATCTCCTCTTCACCTTTTGGCCCTTTCTGACATTTTGTGAGCCTGTCATATGTTCCCGATGTGTTTCGACCACCTTGCAACATGTTTCGAGGTTTGGTCCTCGCATGGACTGTTATAGGATTTCGATTCTGAAATCTGACATCACCGTACGTATAACGTGTTTAGCAGTTCCAGCGGCACTCTGTGTCAACGTGGACTAAAAGGTGTAGCGAATTGAAAATAAAAGCTGAACTGAACATTTGGAGTTCTATTGAATGCATGCTCTCACAAATCCCATGATACAAAAACTAATCTTTTACGTTTACAGCTCGTCGTGGCTGGGTTCGTCATCGTAGTCGGGCATGCCTCCGGCACCGCCAGCGCCGCCGTAAAGCTTGCTGGTGATGGGGTAAGCGACGTTGCTGAGCTTCTCCTTCTGCTCATCAAAGTCCTCGGCGGTGGCATCGGCGGCGTTGTCGTCGAGCCAGTCCTGAGCCTGCTTGACGGCGTCAAGGATCTGTTTGCTATGTCAGTGTGATGCTCCCTCGGTCGAAACTCTGGTTGTCAACTTACAGTGTCCTTGTCATCGTCGTCAATCTTGCCACCGAGACCGTCCTCATCGTTGACCTGGTTCTTCAGGGAGAAGGCGTAGTTCTCGAGGCCGTTACGAGACTCGATGCGCTGGCGGGTGGCCTTGTCCTCCTCGGCGTACTTCTCGGCTTCTTCAACCATGCGCTCGATCTCCTCGGCACTCAGACGGCCCTTGTCGTTGGTGATGGTAATGCTCTCGCTCTTGCCGGTGCCCTTGTCACCAGCGCTGACCTTGAGGATACCGTTGGCATCGAGCTCGAAAGAGACCTCGATCTGAGGAACACCACGGGGAGCGGCGGGGATACCGGTAAGCTCAAACTTGCCAAGCTGGTTGTTGTCCTTGGTCATGGAACGCTCGCCCTCGAAGACTTGGATCAAGACAACGGGCTGGTTGTCAGCGGCGGTCGAGAAGATCTGGGACTTCTTGGTGGGAATGGTGGTGCCACGCTTGATCAGGTGAGTCATGACACCGCCAGTGGTCTCAATACCGAGGGTAAGAGGGTTGACATCCATAAGGACGACTTGGCTAGCCTCGGCCTCACCAGACAAAACACCACCCTGAACGGCGGCACCGTAGGCGACAGCCTCGTCGGGGTTGATACCCTTGCTGGCCTTCTTTCCGAAGAACTCCTCGAGCATGGACTGAACCTTGGGGATACGAGTGGAACCACCAACAAGGACAACGTCGTCGATGTCGCTCTTCTTGAGCTTGGCGTCCTTAAGGACCTGTTCGACGGGCTTGAGGGTCTTCTTGAAGAGGTCGTTGTTCAGCTCCTCGAACTTGGCACGGGTCAAAGTCTCGGAGAAGTCGGCGCCGTCGAAGAAGGCCTCAATTTCGATGCGGGTGCTCATCTGAGAAGACAGAGTGCGCTTGGCCTTTTCGACCTCACGCTTCAGCTTACCCATGGTCTTGAGGTTCTTGGTGATGTCGACGTCGTTCTTCTTGTTGTAGGTCTTGACAAAGTAGTCGATAACTCTCTGGTCGAAGTCCTCACCACCGAGGTGAGTATCACCGGCAGTAGCCTGAACCTCGAAAACACCGTCGTCGACAGTGAGGATGGAAACATCGAAAGTACCACCACCGAGATCGTAGACGATGATCTGGCGTTCCTTGTCGGTCTTGTCCAGGCCGTAGGCGAGGGCGGCGGCGGTGGGCTCGTTGACGACACGGAGAACGTTGAGGCCGGCGATGGTGCCAGCATCCTTGGTGGCGGCACGCTGGGCGTCGTTGAAGTAGGCGGGGACGGTAACAACAGCGTTGGTGACCTTCTCACCGAGGTACGACTCGGCGACTTCCTTCATCTTGCCCAAGATCATGGAGCTGACCTCTTCGGGAGTGAAAGTCTTCTGGCCACTGTGCATTGCATGTCAGTCTGGGCTCGTGCATGGGTGCTCTGCGTCGGACTTACTCCTGAACGTCGACTTGGACTCTGGGTTGGCCGTTCTTGTTGACAACCTTGAAGGGGAAGTGCTTCATGTCACGCTGAACGTCCTTGTCGTTGAACTTGCGGCCGATCAAACGCTTGATGTCGAAGACGGTTCTCTCGGGGTTGGCTGCGTACTGGTTCTTGGCTGTGCAGGTTGTTAGCGAATGTTGAGCAAATGTTGCTCGCGTGTGTGCTTACCTGCGTCTCCGACAAGTCTCTCCTCGTCGTTCCAGGCGACGTAGGAGGGAGTGATACGGTTACCCTGGTCGTTGACCAGGATCTCGACCTTGCCGCCCTTCATGATACCGACACAAGAGTAGGTGGTTCCGAGATCGATACCGATGACGGGGCCGGAGATGGCTTTCTCGCCGCTGTCCTGCGCGCTGGCATTGGAGCCAAAGAGCACCATGGGCGCAAGGAGCACCAGGAGGAGGTAGAAGATGGTTGACCACGCAAAGCGTGACTCGGATCCTGAGCGTCTCGCCATCTTGGGTTGTTCTTGCGATGACAAGAAAGATGGGTCTTCTTTGTATGCAAGAGCAAGAAGGAGTGACGGAAGGAAGCTCCTTTAATAGAAAGCAAAAGAAGTTGTAACGCTGGCCTTCTTTGCGGACTTTAGGACAGCTGGCGCTTGGCATGTCCGTAATAGAAAGTTCCCGATTCTCCGCAATGAACACTGTTTCATGCTGCGGCTGCTCTACGGGAAACGTGTCTTCACTCGTCCTCGATTCCATGACCATTGTTGCCTTTGCCATCTATTCGCATCCGTCATTGTTTAGGCAGAATCCAGCCTGCCACTCGCTCACTGCGTCGCAACAATTGATGACACATCTGCGCAAGGACACTTCACTTCGTCAAGCCGTCCTTTATCGATAAAGAGGCTGAAACGTGCACTCTCCCGTACATGCCCCACCAGCTCAACCTCGCCAGGACTGCTTCTTGCCAGATACACTTTCACACCGCAGCATCTTTTCTACAAGGCACCAATGCTACTGGTTGCCACTTGGTCAGTCCCAACAACAGGTGGAATTCCACGTCACTCGAAAAAGGACATGCTCCCATCCGCCATGATCATGTTAAGACAAGATGTGCTACTAACGAATTTACGACCTTCTGTCCAATACCTGTGAGATATTCATCATGCTCTGCAACCAGACCATTCATCTCAAGGATAGGTTGAAAGAACGTCACACGGCATCAGCGGCTTCGAGCAGAGATTCCCTTTGAGCCCACGTCTTCCCAGAAACGTCTCAGGCTCGAGACATGAAAGTTGTCCGAGCAAGCACGAGAGGAGCGTTCTGTTGGCGAGTCGTTCGATTCTTTGCTTCTCTTGGTAAACCTCCATACCAGGATGCCAACGCCGCCTACAGGTGACTTGTGGCGGATCGCCCGAGCCTTCTTCTCGAGCCAAGTTCGCATGCCTTCTTTGAACTTTTCGAGCTCGAGCTTGCGCTTGCGTTCATACAGCCCGGAATGTGTGACAATGATGTCGCCGCTCGAGCGATCACGCCGACAGCAATCTTTGGGCAGAATACGTGCGTTGACAAGAGAAGAGACGGACGGTCGCCGAGATAGGGATCGGTTGAGAGTTGCTGACAGAAGGCGAAAATGAAGATTACGTGCGGCAACGTGCGTACGAGTTAGATATATTGCCGAAGCAGGAGGTTGAATGGACCGTAATGTAGGACGTTGAGGCAAGAACAACGACAAATGTACAGATGATTTGTGCAGACGGTGCAAATACAGAACATGGTCAAGAGAAACGGATCGAAGTCGGTGTGACACCTGTTGTAAAGTGCTTCAGCAAGAGCCACAGCAGAGACCGAGGGTCCTCACTCTGGAAAGAGCCAGCAGGAAAGGATAGTCTAGATGGCCCATGATCTGGAGAAGGAGTTCGTCTGGCAGAGCCTCGATACTCGGGACTGTCTTCGTGAGAGACATGGTGCTAGCTGTGACATTTGACGCCATGCTGATTGTGTATGACTTGCTTCTTGAACACGGAGAGTGGCAGCGTGTACAAATAGCGTGCGATGCGGTGAAGCAGGTGGGGGCTGGTCCAAGCGCGGGCCTTGCCGCCCGTGACATCTTCTGCTGATTCCATCAAGTCTTATATGCATTACTGACCTACGCGCTCGCACAGAGATTCATCTCAGCTTCTTTTTGTTATGACCGGTAGATTATGAAATACACTATCTAAGGGTGTATGGCAACATGTTCACACGCGTGAGCAAGCTTTCTTTCGTCCGTCTGTCGTCCCAGCTGTCCATCCTTCTTCTCTTCCAAGATATCACTCGCAAAGATATTGTCCCCACTTCGTTCTGCTTTCATAACTTTCTACAAATGGCCCCTTCTCCAGGTGCCGCTATGTCAGCATTGACAGCTGTTGTTGTCTTTGTCGCCGTCTCCCTCGGAAAATGAAGAGGCTGGGTCGGGTAGCAGCGTTTTCCTCGCGTACCTGCCACGAAACCCAGGTCAGATCCTGAGGCTTCCATACAGGTTTAGCAAGTATCTATGCATAGAATGCACTGTACAACGCGTTTCCTTTGCCGCCTCAGGTTGGGGTACTGCGCCAAGATCGGCCTCTACTCGATTTACAATTGGCCCTACGAGTTGGCAACCATTGCACCAATAGGGCTACACCCGGATCGACTTGTGCATGTCCGGTTGGCAGTATCGTGACTTTGCTCCGCTGTGAGCGGTCCGCCGCCGTCGCGTCCCAGCCCCAATCCGCTGCTTCCCGTCCTTCCAACGATGCAAAAAGGCGGGTCTTTGAGATGAAGACAACAAGCAGCATCGAACACTCACATGACCTGATTCGACCGGCATCAAAGCTCTTGCAGAAAGCCTTAGAAAGGTAAATTTCGACGTCGACCGTCGGGTGGAGCTTTGTCTTTTGGTCGCCAGCCTGTGCTTACTTGTCCCTGCTTTGTTTTTCCTTATTGCGATGAGCTGCTTACACAGCAAAAGGCCTTCGCTGCGATGTTTTGTCTGGAACAGCATCTAGAGCATTTGACTATTCTGAAACTGAATTTTGGCGCTCGACTCTATAGAGCGCGACAAGTGTTTCAGATTCTTCTGCCGATGATTGCATGTCCATCTTTTTGACAGTTTGCTGCAAACAAATATGGTCATTGATCATCCCTAGCTAAGCCTGGCCGCGGTATGTGTCAAATTGTGAGATTTATCCAGGAGTGGAAGTCCGGACACCAGGGCTTTCGCTGGGCGTGCATAACTTACCCGCCATCCAGAATCCACAATCCGTTACAGTCATGCATTGCTGTCGCTTATGAACCTGAATCTGAAAGCAGACTTTTGCTCATGTTGATCAAAGGGGCTGTCGTCAATTGCCTCATCAAGCGCCTTCAGGTGGTGAGTGGTATCGCACTAGAGCAATCAGAAGCTTTTCTGATCATCACTTTAGCCTGCTAACCGACTCAGAAAAAAAATGAGTGACGGTGGTTATTCATTAGCCCGCCATACTCCTACTGCCACGTCACAAGGGCGGAGACAAGGAGCATCCTCTCAATTCTAGCGTCGGCCAGCTCCAGCCGTGATTGCCTGAGGTGACGAGTGACGGAGGTACTCCTCAGGCCTAGGCAAGCACCATCAGCCCATCGCTGCCGTCTGCGTTGAATTGACCTGTTGTTTTGCTTCCGGCTCCATGCACTGGAGTTGAAATGCAATTTGACGATCATCCGAGTAGCGAGGAGACGCATGAGGCGTGGACCAAGGGCGGACGAACCTTGTTCATGGGCAGTGCTCCACCCATGTAATTATGTCCAAACACGATCGCAGTCTTCGACGATAAGCTGACTGGACAACGATGCTTCCCGCTCGCATATGCTCTCGCCAAGTCAATGAATGCTGCATGCAAGCCCGCAACTCCCTCGGCCATTCCTTAGCCACTCCTCAGCAACAGAGCCTATGGCGGGCCTTCGTATCGAGCCATCCGATGTCCCGGCCGCTACCGCTCTTACTAGTCAGCTCAATGAACTACACTCCTGGTACCGAACCAGAATGTGTGTCTTGCGCCTCCTCTCTCGAGATCGAAGCAGACCGACAAGCAAGAAAAGCCGACGCATGCGGAACAAACCGTCAGAGCAGATGAACCCTCTGGTTGACTGTTGGCAGCATAGTCCGAAGTGGAAGAAAGATGAGTGTCCAATGGACCAAGGTCCTTGCCAAGGCAAACAAACAAACAACTGCGAGGGGAGCTCGAGAAAGCAGGCCAGCGCACGTGATATCAGAGAAGTTCGGTATGGGCCCCTGAAGCTCCAAACCATAGACACATTGCTCGACCCTCACTACGACAACACATCGAGGGCGCCCCAAAGCATGACGGCAAGTTCGAATCTGATCAATCGAGCATCGGCTAGAAGGAATAGGCGAGCAAAGCAAAGCCAAAAGCCACACCGCTGGTGATCGTACGGAGGCGTGATATCTTTGCTCATGTCCTCGCAAGCGATGGAGGGTTGGGGTGGCATCCTGACCCATATTCGAAGATCCACTAGCTCCAGTGGCATCCTGATGCATGTCTGCAGAGCTCATTGACTGGTCCAAGGCGGGATACCGGAGGTGGTCTTGCAGAATGGTGAGAGTCGTTGCAGATGTACTTGACAGCAAAGCAAGTGTCGGGTGAATCGACTCAAAGTTCCCTGCTGCTGAGAAAAGCATAAATAGCTGGTCCATGGTCCTCCGGAAGACAGAACCATCAAGCATTGACTCGTCTCCAACACCTTGCAACCATCCAAGCTCCCCATATCTGACTTTTTCCCCCTTTCGCCTCCTGCCTTGTTTGAGACCAGCTCGAAGTGTCGAATTCCATCTCTTAACACTCATTACAACTCGTTATCGATCCGTGTCTCATCAAACTTCACGTGCTCTCTTACCATACCGCAAAGGACCGGTCCGTGTTGATTGCCCAAATCATCCAGAAGTTTACATGCTGACAAGCATCAGAATCCTTCTCCCAGATATGTGTTTCTTCGACCAAGTAATGTGGACCTGCGGCGACTGGAAGTGGGACCGCTTCCGCCAGCACTGCAACCGCGAGTACCGCACTGGAGAGACGTGCGGCATGAAGCTTGTCTATGCAGTAGCCAGGAGCAACGACAAGTGCAAGATCTGCCAGAAGATTGACACCAAACTCCGCCGTCGTGCTGCGGAAATCGCAAAGATCCAGCGATGGCAATCCGAGGGCAGCAAGCTGAAGGCGTCCATTGAGAGATCCTACGAAATCATCAAAGACCTCGACCAGGAGATTTACCAGTTGCAGATTGAGAAGCAGCGAAAGACCCAGGCCATTGGAAAAGCACGCTGATGGGATGGATCAATGGTGCATGCTTTTGAGTGTTCGAACAGATGTCGTGTCTTCCAGGTTGGAGCAACATCGTTCGAAGTCTTTCTTCATTTGATCCACAGAGATCGTTTGTTCTGTGGACTATGGTCGTGTTTCTAGGTCGCTACTCTCGGTTGAACATGTTTTTCCCTTCAAGTTTTCAGTATTTCTCTTCTAGGTATTCGAGCAAACGAAAGTCATGGTTGATTGTGCATCAGGGTATATACTTGTGCAAATTGTGCAGGACTTGCATATATGCAGGTACCTCTTCGACCAATCAAGTCCATCGGGATGGTTGGTATACATAGGCGTTCCAACCACTACACTCCTTGCAACGAATTGCGGTGTGTCACACGAAAGAGGTCGACGACTGGGAGAAAATGAGACAAGAGGAAGAGCGAAACGCGTTGGAGTTTTAGCCATCCTAGCGTGCCACGTCATGTGATTTGGTAGAGACTTAGTAAGATGCTGTTGGTCTTGTGACGGCAAGGTGAGTGATAAAACTGCTATATAACATGTTACCAGGTTCTTCTAAAGGCTAATGATTCCCATTGCTGAAACATGACAAACATCAAAACCAGATATTCAGATTCTGCACTTCATTCCTTCCTTGTCACTTTCTCAGATACTCCAAAGTTCATGAATCTCTAACCATCGCAAACAAACCATATTAGCCATTATTCGTGACAAATCATTCAGGTCAATCAGGTAGCAGAGGTAGTAGGGTTAGGGAAGCCGCCAAATGGTCCGTAGAAACCTTGGCCTGCTGGAGGGCAGTTGGAGTAGCAGCCCAACAACGTGGTAGTCGCATACACGGTAGTGGCTGCTTCGGTGACCGTAGAGAACATAGTCACAGTCACAGGGGGCACATCGGTACAGGTGCCGTTGGTGGCCGAAGGAAGCGTGGCACTGGGTCCCGATGGTGTAAGAGTGCCCGAGCGAGGTGCACCAGTACCGAGCGGAATTGTAGAGTTGGCAGAAAGGAAGGGCAAGCCAGATGAGGAACCACTTCCAGTTGGTCCAATGATCACCGAGGAGTTGCCGGTTGGGAATGGGAAGCTGGCGGATGGGGCGGTTCCTGTAGGCAGAGGGTAGGACGAGTTTGCAGTTGGGAAGGGGAAGCTAGCGGAGGGAGCAGTACCAGTTGGGATGGCTAGTGTGGAGTTGCTGCTAGGGAAAGGGAAGCTAGCAGATGGTGCCGTCGAGGTTGTGTTCACACCTGGGGTACCAGTAGGAGGCGCCAAGCTTCCGGTACGATCGCCGCTGGGCATAGAGCCAGAGAACGGACTCGGTGCGGTGCCAGTAGGTCCAACGGGAGTCGAACCATTGGAGAAGCCATATGGAGTAGTCAGTGGAGTTGCGGTGCCCGAACGATCTCCTCCCGAAGTAGTGGCATTTGCTGGTGGCAAAGGGACGCCGCCAGTCGCGGAGGGCGGAAGATATGCCCCACTTGAGCTGTTGTACAGCGGAATGCTAGTCGAGAGTGTGCCGTTGATAGGGAACGACGGCGTGAGAGTTGGGGGGGTCGGAGCTGGAGGCGATTCAGAGCCTGAACGACCAGCATCCGGAATGGAGGCTGTGAAAGGAGTAGAGGCAGTGATGTAGACGGTCGACACCTCGGTGGAGAAGATCGTAGAGACGATAAGATCGGTGCTCACGTTTCCGGCAGCACCACCTCCCGATCCGCCATTGCTGCCACCGTTGGCGCCGCCAGCTGTTCCGTTGACGGAGACGGTGTTGTTGGTGACTGTCGTCGAGTTGGTAACGATGATTGTACCATTTGTGAAGGCGCCTCCGTTGCCGCCACCATTTGCTCCTCCGTTTCCTCCATTGGCTCCTCCGTTTGCTCCGCCATTGGAGCCTCCATTTGCAGAACCACCAGACGATCCATTTGAACCACCCGTCTCGCCTGAGGAGCTACCAGAAGTGCCTCCAGACGACGAGCCGATGGTTGTGTCCGTGATGGTGGTAGTAGATGAAGACGAAGTAGTGCCGTTCGACCAGGTGTAGGTGGTAACAATAGTTTCGTTGCGAATCTCCTGGTTTCCGTTGGTCTCGGTGTTGTTGTAAACAGTCGTGGTAATGGTGTAACCAGAACTCGAGCCACCAGCAGCGCCGCCATCACTTCCACCACCAAGTCCGGTCGAATTGCCAGAAGAGGCGGAAGATCCGGTAGTGGAATCCCCACCGTTCGCACCTCCAGCAGATCCGCCATTACCGCCGCTGCTTGACGAAGAAGAAGTCGCGTAGGATACCTCTTGAGTGGAAGATGCCGCCCAAGCAACGGTGTAGGTCGTATAGTAGGATTCGTACCACGAGCCGTTACTAGAGGCGTAGGTAGAGTAGACCAGCGCAGATGAGTATGTACTTCCTCCAGAAACGTAGGTTGAGTAAGACGTAGCAAGCCTTTCGTTGCGTACTGCAGCAGGCGTGATGATAGGGATAGAAGTAGTGCTGTTCTGGAGGATAGAAGAGAGTATCGAAGAAGTATCAACACTGGAAGCAGTCGAGGAGGTAAGGTACACCGGAGTGGGGGTGGTAGAATCAGTAACCGCGACTTCAATCCTCTGTAGAATGACGGCATTGATGCCTCCAGCAACGACAGTTGAGTTGGCAGATTTCTTCAAGAAACAGTTTGAGCCTGAGGTTGCACCAGGGTAGAACACGGCACCCTGGCAGACGGCCAAACTGAAACCGTAGTTGGCGCTACCACACGCGGCTGCGCACTCGGTGAAGGTCTCGTAGCGGTATTGGGCCAAGTTGTCATCAGTGACGTCGGTATCGCACTGCACAAGGTACTGGAACAGCTGCCCGTCGATAAGCTGGCTATCGATGGTGTTATTGTCGTCAGGGCAGACGATGGCAGGGGACGTCGGGGTGGGCGAAGCTGCAGTGCCAGAGACGCTGGTCGATGATGCCACGTCTGCTGACGGCACTTGGCCAACCTGGGAAGAGCTTGCTGGCACCACAACTTCCGATGAGACTTGGACAGCAGCAGTGATAGTTGCTGTAACAGTTCCGCTTGTGATTGTAGTGTTCACGGTCTGAACCGTGTTGGCATAAGCACTCCGAGTGAAGATCTAGAGAAATCAGTCGGACAACCATCAACTCATTGCTTTGACAGACTCACCGAAACGCTCTCGGTGTAGGTCGCGGTAGTGGTGAGCGGAGTCAAGGCCTGACAACTGCAAGCACTAGAGATAGCAGAGATGAAGGTAGGGTCGGCAGTGGCAGTGCCATTGTCTTCGGCAACTCTGATAAAACGAGCGACTGCGCCAGAGTCGAATCTGTTCCTCACAAGGTCACGCTTGGCCTTGCCGTTGGTTGCGACATCAGCCGAAGCAGTGACGGCGACTCTGACAGTGTTGGTCGTAGTCGCGGTGATGGTCGTATAGGTATTCGTAACAGTTCTGAAAAGGTCGTCAGAAAGATCACCAATGTATCAAGAATGTTGGGACTTACGTGACGGGAGTAGTATAGACAGCGACGACGTTGGGTGCATTACCCAAGAATCGGTTGCAGAATTCATTGGCGTAAGGGTAGTTGTGAACCTCTGTATAGATATCATCTTCAACGCAAACCTGCTCCTGACGAGCAGTCAGGCCAAACAGATCTCGGATGAAGTTGACTACTCCATTGGGACTAGTATCCTGTTCAGCACGCTTCTGCTGGTTGGTGGCTCGGGCGGCGACGAGCTGGAACAGAGCAAAGCTCAAAACGAAGGTTGAGAAGAAGACGAATGAACGCATCTTGAGTACACCAAGCGAAGGATGGTATCTGTACTCTGGGTGAAGAAGCAATCAACCGCGATATGCTACTAGTCATGATGGGAGAAGATGTGGGCTATATAGGTGCACAGAAAGGGCATTGATCTCACGTAGATTTCGCATAGCCACCGATCTAGGTGGCAAGTGTGCCTTGCAGCTGGAGGTCTCATGCGGGAGAGGTATGGCGTGAGCGCGTCAGGTCGCGTACGCAACGTCAGATATACATTCCCCAATGGCGAGGTATGAAGACAACAGGCTGCAGGGGCGACGACACGAAATATTAAGCTTGAAATATGAAACACTTTCTTTTGGCCCTCGAGTCATGAGAAAGCAATGCGAACGGGGGTAGAAAGAGAATATGATCAGGTTGCGATGACAGAGGAAACAGTGCAGGGCTCGAGAATCGAGTACAGAAGAGCAGTAGATACACGGCTGTGCCGAGATGACCATGTTGACGAGCAACTCACATAGATCCGGGAATAGTAAGCTTCCATGTGTTTCACTAGCTCGTATCCAGGATATAGAGGGCGAGGTATGTGATGAGTATGGAATGGTGTGGATGGAAGAGAGGCATGCGTAGGAGCAGTGGTTGGAGTATTTGGTTGAGGGCTTGGCGCAAAGTGCATAAAAGTATGCATGTAGATGCGGTGCACGACGTCGAAGCATCAGTTGGGCCTTCATTCCTCGATGACAGCGGCCTCCAACGACCATGGGCATCTGCGCGAGCTGTCTCGGCCTTAACCGGCAAGCTGCGCGTGAAGTGAGTACATTCTGATCTAGGCAGCTGCTGTCCCTTGCTGACTTGGTCAAAGGCGTCCGAGACCGAAGGGCTCCTGTACGAAGATGCAGCTCAGCCTCAGTATGGCACCGTGACTGCCGGCGCGACTCTGCCAGAGCCCGACCCTGAAGAGCTGAGAAGGGAACGCGAAGTGCTGGAGCGCATCTGCGCCCAGACGTCCAAGTGCGTACCTTCCCTCTTGTTGCCATCTGTCCCGCCACGCGCTAACGTGTCGGTAGCGAGCTCATCGACGTCCTCCATCACGACTCCAAACTCGCCAGCGACTATCCCTACCTCCTCAACAAACACTTTCCTCCCTCTTCTAGTGGCGCCTCGTCTCCCACAAGCTCGACTGTCGACGAAGATGCATGGCTCGCTGCCACCCAGCCTACAGACCGCCAGCTCTGGTCTGAAGTCAAGGGCCTCCATCCCGGTGAACTTGTTGTCGAGCTCAATCCTCCAAACCCTGCATCAACCTAATCCTCACCAACCCCATCAGCTTTCCTTTGTCAAAAAGCATTATACCCTCCAAGATACCCGAGTACTTTCCTTGTTCCGCTTCCTCCTTAATACACATTCTCCACGTCTTTGTGCTGCACTTTCGTTTGTTTCTGTTACCATTTGGCTATCGTCCAACATGCAACCACGACTTTCGTCTCGCAATCAATTTAGCTCGATTGACTCGTGCTTTCACCCCTGTCTCTTGGCTTGACTGTACATATCAGTTAAGGGGATGGATACGCTCTCCACCTCTGCTGGTCATGGATGGTTCGTTTGTTTGACAAGGCATTCTCTAAGCCGACGTATATTTTCTCTATCATCTAGTCTACGTATCGACACATTTCCTGAGAATTATCCTAGAGGTTAGAATCCAACAGAGTCTTCAGTTGAGAAGCACCTCTCTTCGACCATCCCCATCTAATCTGGTTTGGCATGTTGACTTCAACGCCAAGCTCCTCGGCAAACGAAAACACGACACCAGGGTTCTTCTGGAAGAGACGACCGACCATGATGACGTCGAGGCCTTCCTCGAGAAGCTCGTTTGCTAACTTTCCGGTGTGGATGCTGCCGACAGCGCTGACCGCCATCTTGTCGCCGACTGCCTTCTTGACTGCCTTGCTGAGAGGTGCTTGGTATCCAGGGGCTGCGTGAGGGTGCTGCTTGGGGTGGTTGCCGCCCGAGCTGATGTCCATCAAATCAACGCCGCGCTCGGCAAGAATCTTGCCAAGCTCAACCGTCTGCTCCGAAGTCCAGCTCTCCTTGATCTCTTCGACCTCCTCGAGCCACTCAGTTCCGCTGACTCTGACAAAGAGAGGCATGGTCTCAGGGATGATCTCTCTGACGAGATCGACAGTTTCGATGAGAAGTCTGGTTCTGTTCTCAAAGCTTCCACCGTACTTGTCGGTACGCTGGTTGGAAGTGGGCGACAGGAACGAGCAAAGTAAGTAACCGTGTGCAGCGTGGACTTCGATGGCATCGAAACCGGCCTTCAGAGCACGATGAACAGCGTCAGCATAAGACTTCTTGAAGCTTTCAATATCCTCAAGAGTCATAGCGCGGGGGTTTGCGTGGTGCTCGTTCCAAGGGATAGCAGAAGGTGCGAGGACATTGTCTGGCCATCCGTTCTGCTCCTTTGGTGCAACAGCAGCTGCGCTCAACCAGGGTGCCACACAGCTCGCCTTGCGGCCTGCGTGTGCGAGCTGAATAGCAATGAGTTGGTTCTGGGTCGGGGGAATTAGCCTCTGCATGCACAATCCATAGCACACAATTACTTACTTGGCTGTGGGCAAAGTCGACGACTTCCTTCAAAGGAGCAATTTGGCTGTCCTTCCATAGCCCAACATCCTCGGGAGTAATTCTACCTTCCTTTCAGGTTGTTAGCTCGAGCTCGACTCTAGCTCATCTCATTTCGGTAGACAACTTACGGGGGTAACGGCAGTTGCTTCAATAATGGTCATTCCTGGGCCACGCGAGACAATACCGCCGATGTGGGCCACGTGCCATGGTTGGTAATGGCCGTCAGCTGCAGAGTATTGACATAGAGGTGACAGGAAGATGCGGTTGGGAAGGGTCAGGCCACGCAGCTTCAGGGGCTGGAACAGCTTGGGCACCGACTTGCCATCCTCGCGAACAAATGCTGCACCCGCGGGAGGAGATTGGAGAGGGGTGAAGTATGGCACCTGTTTGAATGGTTAGTTTGTGGCTTGGCGAAGTTCAATCGTTGTGCTTAGCATACTCCGGGAGCAGCACGGTTGACGTGCTGGGATTCTCCAACGACGTTCTCGACAATGTTGTGGTGAGAAACTGCTTCAGGCATGATGTAGGGATTTGCTGTATGGATTGCAAAGTTGGATGTCTGATCTGGCGGGAGCCCTCGTTACAATATATACCAACGACAGTTATTAGCTCTAGAACTAGGGATACCGTCAAACACGATCATGTTTTTCGATGCTTAGAAATCAATCGTCCGCACATCACCGAGAACAGGAAGCCTTGCCATGACGGGCATAACCCTAGACATAACTGCATTACTGGCCCCAACCTCGTCATCAAACATAAACGCACGGTGAAAGGACTCCGATTTTTGGAGGCGGCCGAGACATTGCCGAAATTCCGAGGCAGCGCACTGGCGCCTTCCCCAAGTGGCAACTCCATGGCCATGGAGCTTCTCGCATTTGGTCATCATACACGTTGCATCGCTCTCCACGCCAATCCTCCGACTTAATAATTGTCCAAATCCTAGTGCATCGATTTCCTGAGCGAACATGCCGCCGAAGCTTCCGATTCTTGTCAGCTCGGCAGCAGCGTCAATACTGCTGGCGCACTACACGCCTGCCTACGCTCCAGGCTCGCGTCTCCAGACTTTCTTCCTCATCGCCTTTACAGAGTTTATTGCATGGGCAACGTGGCGAGTGGTCATATACCCTAATTTCTTCAGCCCCTTGAGAGACCTCCCTGAACCTCCGGGAGCCAGTTGGTGGAATGGCCATGCATCCACGATCATGGCACAGCCATCGGGTCACCCTATGCGCGAATGGATAGATACGATTCCGAATGACGGCCTCATTCGCTATACTAACTGGTTCAACTCGGAGAGAGTGTTGTTGACTAGCCCAAAGACTCTTGCTGAGGTCCTCTCAAGCAAAAACTACGAGTTTATCAAGCCAGCACATTTCCTTGATATCATTGGCAAGATTCTGGGCATCGGGTTATTGTTCGCAGAGGGCGATGAACATAGAACCCAGCGCAAGAATCTCATGCCTGCCTTCTCATACAGGCACATCAAAGACCTTTATCCCGTATTCTGGTCGAAGTCAAAAGAGATGGTTGAAAGAATGTCCATTGCGATGCAAGACTCGTCTACCCAGGATGGGGACTCTGCCGGTGTCGGGGACTCTGCCGGTGTCGTCGAAGTCAGTGACTGGAGCAGCCGCGCTACGTTGGATATCATTGGAGTTGCCGGGATGGGGCGTGATTTTGAAGCTCTCAAGAACCCAGACAATGAACTGAACAAGACTTACAAGACCATCTTTCACCCACCCAAGTCTGCCAGATATATGCAGGTCGCCGGCATGTTCTTACCTCGCTGGTTCCTCAAAAGTCTGCCGCTCAAACGCAATGATGAGATCTCAGAGGGGTCTGCTCTGATCAAACAGACTTGTCGCGACTTGATTGCTGCAAAGAAAATTCGCATGGAGAAGGGCGCTGCAGATGAGACTGATATCCTAAGCGTCGCTCTGAGAAGCGGAAGCTTCGATGACGAAAACCTTGTCAGCCAGATGATGACTTTTCTGTAAGTCTTTGAGTGCTGCTTGTTTCCGTTGACCATGCTGACTCCAACACTAGCGCTGCGGGACACGAGACTACAAGTTCGTCCATGCAATGGGCGATCTACATGTTGTGTCGCCATCCCGAGGTGCAAACGCGCCTGCGCGAAGAGGTACACTCAAAACTGCCTTCAGTGCGCGATCCCCAGAACCAGATCGCGGCTGCTGATATCGACAACTGCCACTATCTTCAAGCAGTCTGCAAAGAGACTCTTCGTCTCTGGGCTCCTGTTGCCCTGACCATGAGAGTTGCTGCGCAGGATGAGACTATTAGTGGTCATCCTATTCCCAAGGGAACGCTTGTTGTCCTCGCTCCACTGGCAATCAATTGTAGCAAACACCTTTGGGGTGACGATGCTATGGAGTTCAAGCCTGACCGCTGGTTGACGGATGGTGTCAGCAACAAAAACGGTGGTGCCGAGTCCAACTACAGCTTCATGACCTTCCTCCACGGGCCAAGATCGTGTATTGGTCAAGGATTCGCCAATGCCGAGTTTGCTTGTCTTCTTGCAGCCTGGTGTGGCAAGTTCGAGACAGAGTTTGAAGACAAGGATTATGTTCTAGAAGTCAAGAGCGGCATCACTTCTCGACCCAAGAATGGTTTACGGGTCAAGTTGACAGAGGTTGAAGGATGGTAGTTTGCTCGCAGGATCCATCAACTTGTACAAATTTGCTCTTGCCTCGTCCTTGAAACATATCGACTCCTCGTATCTGTGTTACAAATATTGGGTATCTGGTACTTGAATAAATTCTGGTCGTAAATCCGTTGCGTTAGTAGTTAGTGTCTTGGTCACGCTGCTGGATTGCTGGTCTTGTCAGACTGCAGTTCTGATGGGCCCGAGTGTTACATTATTGGAATTCTCACAATTTGTCCGATTCGTGGCACGTAGTTCTTACTATTGGCATGAATTGTTCAGCGAATACATTGGCTCTAGAGTGAGCCGACCAACAGTGCTCTCCACAAGCAAGATCGCAGAATAGATGCTGTTTCTTGAAGGGGAGTAGCTAGCTACAAATTCCAGCCAGGGTGGCCACAGCAGCAACGTGCCCGCGACAGACAACTTCTGAGAATCGGACCAAGAAACGAAGGTTCGATGGAATTGAGCAACGAGTGACATGGTCAGGTCTAGATAGACAGAAAGTCGATGGGTGTCCAGAAGCCATTGGCGACACAGAACAAGCAACATCCATTACCGATCAGCGTCAGCAACCCTCCATTCGATGCAGACCTTCGGGAGGCACTCTCGGATCGAAAATATCCTTGACCCATTGGTCCAGCTCCTCACCGTCCTCCTCAACTAGCTTCGTGATTGCTTTCTTCAGTGACACTGCCTTATCAACTATTTCTGCCACATTGAATTTCTCAAGTGGTCCACCACGCCGACAATATTTGCGGAAGATGTCTCGATACACGTTTGGCCCTGAGTCCGTCAGTGATGTAGAACGATAGCAGAGGGAAAGTAGAGCATACCTGCAAAGTCTTGAAGTCCTACTGCCAAATAGCAGACATGCATGTCAGGATCCCAATGAGTGGGAGGAACATCAGGACTTTCGAGAGGAGTTTGTCGCAGGTGGCGGTTTTGTCCGGGACTGAAGAAAACACGACCTTCCATCGCCGCACCAAGTCTTTGGTCATGGAGCACATTCCAACGGTGTTTCCACTCCCGCAACTTCAATTCATCTTCCTCTTCTCGATCAACTGCTTCTTGAGCAACTAGTTCTTCTCGGTCAATTGCCTCACGCCGCGATCTTTGGGTTTGCAGTCTCTGGGCAAGGTCCAATTTCGATCTGTGACGAATGAGAATTTTAGACACCACCTTGATCCTGGCGATCATCGAGATGACATCCAGTGGACGTCGGTATCGTGTTCCTGCATCCAGAGCTTCATCGTAGATATGAAGTATAGCATTGACAACTCTGCTCGATTCTTTCAGTGGTTCATAAGGGAGTTTCTTCATGGTCCGGATCTCTGAGAGGTAGTATGTCATGCAGACATACAACATGCGCACAAGTGTCGGCAAAACTCGTTTGTATATATAGTCGAGCCCCTTTTGCAGATTCCATGCAGACTTTTCGAGGATGGACTTTGCTTCTTTCGTAATTTCGTTGGAAAGCTTAACAAGGTGGCCTGTTTCGCTATGATTCTGTGCGGCTTTCCACTGCACGACGGTTCTCTTCAGTCTACCATAGCTTTTCAGGATACTAATGCCGTTGAACTCCTTTCGAATTTCCGCAGCATTCTCGTGAATACTTTGTGCCTTTTCAAGAGCCTCGTGCAGCTCTACTGGCATAAAGATGTCTTCGGAGCTGTTGGCCTCATCCTTAAAGCCGTGAATTTCTGCAGTGTAGTCCTCAGAATCATCTCCAGGACCACAATGTTCATGGAGCTCATGTACTCTTTCAAGGTCATGCGCAAGCACATCCGCTTGTGACTGTGCATCTCTCGTAGACTGCGAATAAGGTTTGAAGAGCATAGAGTCTTCATGGGAAGATTTCTGATCTTCTTCGACCGCAGGTGACTGCAAGTCGTTGACAACCATCGGAGAAGCTGCAGAATCTGCTGGGATGACCGAGCGGACGTGATCTTGATCTTGTACGACATCTGCTGATGGGATTGGAGGAGTCACTGTGACGTTGTCCTGGGCGATGGTTGGGGGAGATGTTTTCTGGCTGCTGGTGTTTGCGTCCTCCTTTGAAAGCCGAGTCGAGGCAGTGTTATCAATCACAACTTCTACGACCTGATTCGAGCGAGATGGGTTCCGACGAAAAGAATTGGAAATGGGTTGCTGCTCGTCAGGTACAAGACATGGGAAATCTTCGGAGGCAAGGGGCTGATCCTGTGTCAGAGGAGGCGAAGGATTACTCTTCTGGTACTGGCTGTGCTGACGTTGCATTGGATCAGATTCAGGCACCACTGACTGATGCATAGGGCGAGTTTGTCTCTTTTCGCTCGTTGGGTAGAGTGCAGATGAGTTCGTGGTTTGGTGTGGATCATCTACCGAGCCAAGATGCTGATTCGAAATATCAGAAACTGTGGTATGGTTGTGTTTTTGCCGTTTATTCGAAGGCTGTTGAGGTCCATATCTGAACTGTGCACGATTCATCGTAGGATATGAGTTCACCACGTCGTCTGATGTGGCATCTGCGTCCGACGGGTTCGTTCGAGGAGCAGTCCTTGTCTGCTTCCGCTGATGTTTGGAGGACGGGGCTTGATTAGGCTTCTTCAAGGGTTGAATGCGAGGTAGATTAGAGCTTGGTTTGATTCCGCGTTCAGGTGAGGGTCCTATCTCGAACATGTCTTCTCCCAAGACAATCTCTGAGCCTTTCCGAGTGGAGTTTGAAGAGATTCTCTTCAGTCTACCACGAGTAGAAGACATTGATACTACCACAGGGGCATGGAAAGCCTCACCACTAGGCATGATAACGTCATTGATTATGGCTTCGGGCAGACAATAGGGTTCTTCTGGACCCTCACTCTCTATGGTTTTATATAGTCAGTTCAGAGATGTTGGTTCAATGAGAGCGCGTCAAGTACCGAGCATATGGGACTGGGAAGGTATTGGAATACGGCTTCCGAGCTTTGTTAATGGTAGTTCTTCTGCAAAGCCAGAAAGGAAAACATGTTCGTCCGGATCGCCATCTGAGGCATTGCTTGCTGGGACACCGTAGGAAGCCATGTTATGGCATGTTGAGTTGATGGTAACGTGAGAGTTCGCGGACGATTCACAAATTCGACGAAGAGGCTGGCGTTGGTATGTTGAGCTTGGACCAGCAGCGCGCGACGAGACTCTTGTGAGAGGAAAGCGCCATCCGTATCCCCATGTCCAACACCACAAACTAGACTGCTCGACATGACGACCGAAGATTTGCGCAACGGACATGGCATCCCAATGCTGCAAGTCATGGCGCCTTCTGCCCAACGACCCTTCGAGACGCCATCCAAACGTATCAACGATGGCGACGACCTCTCTTTCTTCTTGCGGACATCAGCCTACGCCGACATCATGACCTGGATCCTCCAATTGAACCGTTCTATGATACCCATCAAGCGTACAGACAATCCACGTCTTGCCGATACATGGCCGTTGCAGTCAAAGAACATTGTCCTTTCTCCCGACGTGGTCAAGTTGGGCCATCTCATCCGCTCACTCGACGCTCTCATGGAAAAAGCGCCTCCCGAGTCTGGGCCTCGAAGGTTTGGCAATGCTGCCTTCCGTACATGGTACAAGGCTGTTCAAGAAGCCACACCATCTCTTTTGCAAGAAGCCCTCTCCGACAAGTTGTGGGGCCGTGCTCGGGACGACGCCGAGCTGAGCGCACTTAATCACGAATTGGCTACATACCTTCTGGGTAGTTTTGGAAGCTCCGAAAGACTTGACTATGGTACCGGCCACGAGCTGAGCTTCCTAGCTTTCTTGGCCTGTATCTGGAAGCTGGATGGCTTCGCTCATGCCGATGGTGGTGTCCAAGAGAGAGCCATTGTTACTGCCGTCATACAACCGTGAGTGTCTGTCTCGACAAGCTCCTACTGACATGAAGCTCACCACCACGCAGCTATCTAGACCTCGTTCGAAAGCTGATCTTGACTTATTCTCTTGAGCCTGCCGGTTCCCATGGAGTCTGGGGACTTGACGACCATTCCTTCATACCCTACATCCTAGGTTCTGCTCAATACTGTGCACCCATCGACGCCGACTCTACCAGAGTCCCTAACGAGGGATCTCTCTCGGCTTCGCCATCGCCAAACCGCACCGCAAAGAGTGACTCGGCAGAAGCATACAGAAACACCAACATGTACTTCTCTGCCATTGCTTTCATCTTCGACGTCAAGAAGGGTCCCTTCTGGGAGCACAGTCCTACTCTTTTCGACATATCCGGTATCAAGGACGGATGGGCCAAGATTAACAAGGTCAGAAGCTATGCGCATGACGAACCCAGCGTGGTCCTCGCTAACAGATCAGCAGGGGATGATTAAGATGTACAACGCTGAAGTTCTGTCCAAGTTCCCAGTTGTCCAGCACTTCCCTTTCGGTTCGCTCTTTCGATGGGAGCAAGATCCTAGTGCTCCAATGCCCACCACGTCTGCTCATATGGGCTCTCAACCAAGGCCGTCGGACTCGTTAAAGCCTAAGAACGTGAGCGTTCCGCAGCCATCGACGCGAGCACCGTGGCCGAGCACAGCAGCACCAATGTCGGCGATGCCTGTCACGGGAGCGCCATGGGCAGCGAACGGACCATCATCTGCAGCGAATGTCGCAAGAGCACCATGGCCAAGGGCCCCTCCAGGATCTAACCGACCAGCTTGACGAGACGTCGCAGACCATCAGACGACGCGTATGATCTCGTACTTAGTATGTGCATGGCATTCTGGAAAGTCGACGGCAATCAAGACGGACGGACCCGATAGGACAGAATAAGCGGCATAGGTCCAACGTCTTTTGGGAAGTTCGCAGCCACCAGCGCTCGGGTGCGATAAAAACGGTTTCGGTTTCATGCACACATGGCAAACGGTGAGTGGGGGAGATGTCTCTTGTACATATGCAGGTCTAGGAATGCCGTACAACCACGTGTGCCGCATTGCAAATACAGACGAAAGAGGAAAGAAGGATATTAGACAGCACACAGGGCAAAGGCAAAATGGCGATGGTCCGGAGGCTAGGAGCTGCGAGTCAGCGCGTGGAAAGCTGATGATCAGCGTAGCCGGACGATTCTGGCGGTAGCTTCAATGGGGTGGCCAATAAGAGGCTGGCTCGAGATTGCAGTCGACCGCCGCCCATCGGCGCTAGAAAGAACCGCGAAAGCTTCTGGTGGCCGGCTGGGTGCTGAAGCACAAAGTCAAACATGTCTGGTCCCGTTCATTGGATCGAGACACGAATTGAAAAGACGTCTTTAGCTGCACCTGTCGCTCTTGCCCTCGGCGCAAGCATGCAGCGCTCCCTTCTTTTCCCTTGCTCTTTCCCTTCGAGTCACACTTGACCATTCACCATCCTTTCTGACCTTCTTTTTCTGCTTCTGCTTCTGTCCCGCAAAAATCGGCTTTCCCTGCTCAGCACACGTCCTGGGCAAGCGCCCCACCACTGTGACATAATGCCCGGAACATGTTAGTATTAATTGCGCCCTTGGGGTCGAGTCTCTCCACGCTCTGTCTAACAATGTCCCCAGCATCTCCAGCCGATACATATGAACAATTCAAACGCGCTTTCCGAAATCTCTTCCGGCGCCGGAAGTTCAACACCAACGTCCTTGCAGTCGTAAAGCCACAAGCGCCAACGCGCCCACCACGTCCACGATCAGCTTCGGCCACCGCAGCCCCCGAGGTCTTTAGCAGCCCGGACATTCCTTCATGGCCCATCTTCACTCAGCTACCACAAGGTGGCGGTCTTTACTGTGCACCCGTTGAGCTCCCTGGCTCGCTTGCGCCCGTGCTTCAACATCGTTCCAAGTCCGACGCAGGTCACCCTGTCTATCATTCCGATCTTTTCAGCGAGCTGGACGCCACTTCAATCAGACGATTGAGTGTCATTGGAAGCGAGGTGGCAGATGACGAGGAACTGGACGAAGCATATATGGAACTCCAAGCCGAATTGAATGCACAAAAAGAACTGCACATGGACCAAGAACAAGTCACGCCAGAACAATCTACACAGCCAATAGATCAACAACCCACAGAGGATCTCTCACACCCAGAATCAGAACAGACACAAGATGACGCTCTTTTCGAAGACGCCGAGGAACATCTTCCCCCTCAGTCTGAGCCCGAAGACCTTGTGATCCCAGCGAACATTGCCCTTCCAGAAGGGTCAGACTCTGGTATGCTTGAACATTCAGCCCTAATCTCACTCACAAGTCTGATGAATGTAGACATTGAGGAAGACAACACCTCGATTGCAAGCGAAGCCGAAGAGCTGGCTAGAAACGACTCGGCAAACGGCGGCAAGGTTTTCCACGATGATTCCAGCTCTCTCTACAGCACCGACGAATCCGAAAACGATGCGGATTCTACTACAGACGCTGCTACCGTCTCCACGCCTCGCACTGCTTCTTTGCTCAGAGCAGACATGATGGAATACTTCGACGAAAAGATTCCAGTGTTTTCCGAACCTCCTCAGGTTCTGCCTCTAGTTCCTGCTCCTGGTATGGCCGCGACCTCTGGGCCTCTTGAAGAATTCTCCTGGTGATGCCATTCGTCAAACCTTTTTTGTTTCCTTTGTTTTCTCTATTCTTTGCGCCCCGGAGGGTTGGACTTGGTGAGGGGCGTTTTGTTGATTTTCACATGATACCATTTGATGAACATTTCACTTCTACGCATTACTTGTATTTTGGGCTATGGTATTTTCCTTTTGCGCTCGGTTTCAGTCTTGAACTCTGCAACCATTGTATATAGAAGCAGCAAAATCAACGATGCATACATTCCACAGCAGCGAGCAATTCGCGACCACTGTCTATCAAGGGTGATCCCTTTCGTCACATTTTTCTCCTGATGCTGTACGAGTCAACTGGTCGAGCGGTGTGGTGTCACCGAGTGGGTAGATTTGAGATGGTCGTTGCTGATCCCTCTTGGGCCGGCATGGACCAACGCGCGAAAGCGGGCGAGGGGAGATGATACCATCTGCACACTCCACCTACTCGAGTAGATTTGTGTCACCGCACATGACTCTCCGCTGTTACGCACGAGAGATACAGACTTCCCAAAGCAGAAAAGATCATATCCACCATGGCATCAGCGACGCCGACGACCACGTCGACAAGACTATTGCCGACCAGCGAAGGGCCGAGAGTCATCGTCTACCACCAAACGATACACCGAGATGGGAAATACGTGTCTCTGCTGCCGCTCATTACCAACCAGACGGGCGTGACGCATGTAATAGTGGCGGCTATTCATCTGAACGAAGGTCCGGGCAACATGACCTTGAACGATGATCCTCCGCACGCTTCCAAATATGAAACGCTTTGGGGCGAGGTGGCATGGTTGCAAGCATCCGGCGTCAAGGTGCTGGGGATGCTGGGCGGTGCTGCAAAGGGCAGTTTCGAGAGACTCGACGGACCCGACGATCGAAAGGTGAGATGCTGGGTTTGATGCACATATCCATAAAAAGGCTAACGTCGTAAAACAGTTTGAGGATTACTACAGGCCATTGCACGCTTTGATCTCCAAGCACAATCTCTCGGGCTTGGATTTGGATATCGAGGAACACATGACAATATCGGGAGTCATTCGTCTGATCGACCGTCTGCGTGCTGACTTTGGGCCTGCCTTTCTCATCACACTTGCTCCAGTGGCCACGGCATTGCTTCCAAACCAACCCCATCTATCAGGCTTCGACTACAGACTGTTGGAGCAGATGCGCGGTAACCAGATCGCATGGTACAACACACAGTTCTACTGCGGCTGGGGTGATGCGGCAACGACGTTCTGGTACGATGCCATCATGAGCGTAGGCTGGCGTGCAGACAAGGTCGTCGTTGGTCTCGTCACGAACCCAGGGAATGGAGCAGGTTATGTGGAGCAGAGCACTTCTCACGACGTGATGAGGATGCTGCGGGCAAAGTACCCGACATTTGGCGGTGTGATGGGCTGGGAGTACTTCAATTCGATGCCGGGCGAGCACGGCGAGCCATGGCACTGGGCCGCAGGAATGGCGAGAGCAATCAGGCATGCATTGCCGCCGTCGGGTCAGTTGCAGGGTGGAAGAGGCGTGGAGAGGCCCGGTGCAGGCAACTTGGCGCCGATGATGCCGGTACCAGCGCATTCTTTCCCTGCGCAGGACATTGAAACTCTGCAGAACCTGGGATTCTCGAGTCAGCAAGCGATTGCGGCACTCAATGCAACCAGCGGCAACGTAGAGTATGCGGCAGGGCTGCTCTTCGAGTACTGAAACACTACACTGCACATAGACTATGAATAGAAGGTGGCACAGATATCGTGACTAGAAGGAGATTCATTGTGAATAAAGAAGCCTATCAAGCAGACGCCCTCCAAAAAAGCCTTTCCTGAAGAAGATAAGCGGGGCATGAGCCGGCATGGCTCGACGAGATGTCGGAAGCGAGAAGTAAAACAGAATGGAAGAGAAATGTAACAGAGACAGTGATGAGGGTTGCCTTGTGGTTCGCCTTGAAACGCCAGTAATGAAGACGAGCCATGCCGATGCAGAGAAGTGGGTAGTTTTGCAAAGAAAGGAAGGTTGTTGGGGACATGAAAATACGAAAGGACATCAAGACGTGACGGTGACGGCGATGGGGGCTGGATCAGTGGTAGCCGTTTCGCGCGCCGTAGTACTTTGAGTCGTTGAAGTAGGGGTGTAGGCAGGCCTGCTTTGCAGAGATTCTGCCGGCAGGGTCGTAGATGAGCAGCGACTCGAGAAGGTCGATGCCGTCCTCGCCCAGGACTCTTGCGCCGTCGGGGTTGATGATGTCGTCGTCGGGGTTGCGCGACCACTTGGGGAAACTGGGCTTGAAGTCGGGGAAGCTGGTGACACCGGGCCAGTCGTCCTCCTTGGGAGTGCCGAGGATGCGGAAGATCTTGAAGATCTCGTCGATTTCAGAGTCGCCGGGGAACAGGGGCTTGCGAGTGGCCATCTCGGCAAAGATGCAGCCGACGGACCACATGTCGACGCCGGTGCTGTATTGACGTCCGCCGAGCAGGATTTCGGGGGCGCGGTACCAGAGGGTGACGACCTAGGGGGTGTTAGTGCTTGTTTGTAAAAGGCTGGACAGGATGAGACTTGCCTCGTGGGTGTAGGTGCGCAGCGGCACACCAAAGGCTCTGGCCAGGCCAAAGTCGGCGAGCTTGAGGTTGCCCTCCTTGTCAATGAGCAGATTCTGGGGCTTCAGGTCGCGATGGAGGATGCGGTGGGCGTGGCAGTAGCGGATGCCGGCGCACAGCTGGTGCATGAACTTCTTGACCATGGCGTCGCCGAGGCCCATGTGGCCGGCGCGGCCGTCCATGCAGCCCTCGGGCAGCGGCTTGCCACGGCCGCCCTGCGACACGGGCAGAGCCTCCATGTACTTTTTCAGATCCAGGTCGAGGTACTCGAAGACCAGGTACAGCTTGTGGCCGTCGGCGTGGACAATGTTGAACAGGCGCACGATGTTGGGGTCGCTCATCTCCTTGAGGAGCGAGATCTCGCGGATGGCCGTCGACGGCACGCCTTCATCCTCGGCTTCCAGGCGGATCTTCTTGAGGGCGACGATGCGGTTGTCGGGCGTGGTGAGGTCGCGCGCCTTGTACACGACTCCGTATGTGCCTGCAACACAGCCGTCAGTTTAGTTCAGTGCCGCGCCGGCGGGTTGGCTGGGACTCACCCTCGCCAATCTTTTCCATCTTCTGGTAGTTCTCCATGACGGCGGGCTGTGAGTGCGTGTTGGACTGAGGGTTCGAGTTGGCGGCTGGTGGGCTGTCTTCTTGTACGAGTATGCGCTGCGTCTGGGGCTCAAAGCAGCAGCCGTTTGTGCCTCTGGTGGCCACGAGAAAGGGGCTGTTTAGGGTGTGGCGGCAATGGCGACGATGCTTTGCTACAGGTTAGTACTGGGATGACTGGATCAAAGAGCAAAGGACCGGCGAGCTGTCGACCAAGTCGTGCACAACTTCTTTTATTTTCGTCAACAAGTCGGCGCTCCACCAAAAGTAAACACAAAGTGGGCAACAGAGCCAAGATGCAAACACAACAATCAACATCAACATAATCCGCAAACTTCATCCACCACAATCATCAACATCATTTTCATCAATTTGCATCAACAAATCCTCGCGTCTAATAATGGCCCATCCTCTCGATGCCCATGCTCGTCCGCCTGAAGCCCTGCGTCGCCAGTACAAGCACTACCAAAAGGCCTCCACCCACGTATTGGATGCAGACCCTGACCTGTTTGACATTCACCGGCGCAATTTGTCCCTCTATCAAGACCGCAATTTCTTTCAACAAGCTCCTGATGAGATCACCAACCTCTATTCTCGCTTTCTTGCCGAGCCCCTCGATGCATTGCCGCCGTCATTCCAATCTGCTAGAATCTACGAACATCCGGATGCCCCAGGTATGCCGTTCTCACTCAAAGGCGCGCGCAACTCTTTCTGAGCCTACGGTAGGTCTTTTGATAATTCCCTCTCTTCTACACAAACAAGTCCAGCTTGCTTTGCTAGACAAACTACTACATCGCGACCTGTCCAATCCTCTGCACCAGACCAATCTACACATGCACTATGACATGGCCTATCCTCAAACGTCTGATGGAAGCCCATTGTCTTTCTTTAGTGACGAGGCACAAAGTCTTTGCCACAAACCCAAAGACCCTTTGATCCACAAACCGCTACCCATGTCGTCTTGTCTAAACAGGAAACTACGCTGGGCCACTATTGGCGGACAATACGACTGGACCCAAAAAGTGTACCCTGAATCGCCACCACCTCCCTTCCCAGAAGACGTGGCTGCGCTGGTTGAAGGGCTCTTCCCGTCAATGAAAGCACAGGCGGCCATAGTCAACCTCTACACGCCTAGTGATACACTGAGTCTGCATCGAGACGTGAGCGAGCAATGCGATAGACCACTAGTCAGTATTTCTCTGGGATGCGATGCCATCTTCATGGCTGGCTTGGAAGGCAGCAAAGGTCTGGCGATCCGTCTACGGTCCGGAGATGCGCTTGTCATGTCCGGCCCAGCCCGGTATGCCTGGCACGGCGTGCCCCAGATACTGTCAGGTACATGCCCGGAATGGATGGCGGATTGGCCTGTCAAGACAGACGGAGGAGATGTGGAAATATATGAACATTGGAAGGGATGGATGGCACGAAAGAGGATCAACCTCAACGTACGACAGATGTGGGAGTAGCTTGCTGCATGACTTGACCGCTTGTGAACATGTGGATGTAGTTGATCAATATTGTAGCCACACCCCAGTTTTGCCATACTTTGAACAGATTGATACGCATGTGAAGGTGAGACACAAAAGCTGCTCGACGTAAGCCATGACGAAAGCTCGCTGGAGATCAACTTGAAGCTTCACACTCGAACCAAACCACCTTCTCTCAACACCACCTAAGACACGGCGCAATCATGACTTCGACAATCGACTCCTCAATCCCCCCACTAAAGCCCGTCTACTCGCCAAAAGACAGCTCAGCCCCGCGCAACGAATCACCACAACTAGCCAAACTCATCTCCACCCTCAATCTCCAACAGCACATAGAAGGTGGCTATTTTGTAGAAACCGATCGCGACGCCAACCGCGTACCGAACCCCTTCCTCAACACCTCGCCCTCGGCATCGGACAATGAGCAAACCACCTTCTACACCTCGACCGGCGCCGTGAGCGCAAACCTGAGCAACAAGCTCACAGACGCCGACAAGAAGACTTCAAGCCCAGACGAGGCCCAAGACAAGACGAGAAATGCAAGCACCAGTATTCACTACCTCTTGAGTCCCGAGTCGTCCATGGGCGCCCTCCACCGCAACAGAGGACGCACAATCCACACGCTGCACAGAGGACGAGGCCGCTACGTCATCATCCACGCCGACGAGGTCATGCCCGAATACGACTCGCACTCGGGCATACGATCAAAGGCAAGAGTGGAGACATTCATCGTCGGCCAAAACGTGGAAAAGGGCGAGAAACTGCAGTGGATTGTCGATGGAGGAAAGTACAAGAGTAGCTTCTTGCTGCCGCTAGAGGGTCAAGATGCCGCCGACAATGAGGGTCTGCTGATCAGTGAGACGGTAGTCCCGGGCTTCGAGTACAGTGATCATGACTTTATGAGGATTGAAAGACTCGAGGCCTTGGTTACCAAGGAGCAGGCGGATGAGATGAGGTGGATGCTGAGAAAGGACGACAAGCCAGTCTAGGCATGGATGGGAATCCAAAAAAACGAAGGCATGCACATGAGTATGCGACCAGGGACAACCAATGAGAATAAACAACCACGGTATTAATGCTCTACTACAAAACTCTAGAGGTATCATGCAATCAATCAGTCAGCCGCTCATAATCGTCGTCGCTGTGTTCTGTCTGTCCGTCACTTTGTACGCCGGCATAGTTCCATTACACCTTGCTGTGGGTAGCGACGCCGTCGGTGGGTCCAGCTGCAGCATAGGCAGCCTCCTTGCGCTCGGCCTCGAGGGCAGCAGCGTCGGTGGTCGAGGGACGTGTGTCTTCCTCGGTAAAGACCTTGGTGGGCTCAGAAGAGCCTGTTGGGGAGACGGCAGATCCCATGGCAGCACTGGGCTGTCTGCTGACGGCAGGGCTGGTAGGAGGGAGCTCGTTGGTGGTTGTGCCGGTCGAGCCTCTGAGGCACTCGTACCACTTGGCAGCGTCTTGAGGGGTGTGGGCCTTGAAGGCATACTCGTGTGCCATGGACAGCTTGTTGCCAAAGCTGCTGCCCGACACGTCCTTGCCCTTGACCTGGAACTTGAGGCCATCGAGGGCACCGATCATGCAGTCGGGCAGGTACAGAGAAGTCTCGGGAACGGGGTCCTTTGCAAAGTCGTCGTCGGTCTTGAACTCGTGCATGAACCTGGAAGGAGTGATGACCCAGAACGAGGACTCGTACTTCTTAAGCAGCTTGCCCTTCTTCTCCAGAGAACCGGCGATCAAGGGCTCGGTGGATCTGTGGTTCTGGTTGGGGAAGCTGATGTTGGACATGGTGCGTGGGGGAGCGTTGGGGTCTATCAAGACCTGGTTGTTGCGCTGGACGAAGCCGTTCCACTCAAAGTCGGGAGCAATCTGCTGGGCAGTGCTGGTCATGTTACCGTACATGGTGCGAGTCTGCTCGGCTTGGTTGCCGACGACCTGGTTGAACTGACCCAGGCCATTCTGGATGGTGGTGAGGATGTGGGCCTCGAACTGGGCGAAGCTGTTCTGCACAGCGATGATATCGTTGCGGTTGTTGTTCTCCTCGATGATTTGCTTGTTCAGACGGTGGTAGACACCGCGCTGGAGGACGTAGGGATCCTCGTGTGCGCTGATCTTGCCACCGGTGCTGTCAAAGGCAGCAGTGTGCTGGCCAAGCTGCTCAATGTGCTTCTGCGACGTTGCGCGGGCCTTGTCGACGAGCTTGCCACCCTTGCCGGCGCCCTTGGTGAGCTCCTTGGTCTTGTTCTTAATCTCGGTGTGCAGACGCTCGAAGATGGGGAGGACGGAGCCCTTGAGGGTCTTTGCTGTCTCGGCGTGCGAGTTGGAGATGCCCTGATGTCTGCTTAGTTTCATGCTCGCTTCTCGATATGCTGCTCATTGTGGTACCTGAGTGTTTGAGCGGATCGTGTCAAAAGTGCCAGCGACACCGCCCAGGTTCTGGTCGAAGTGGTGACCCTCCTTCAGGGGGTGCGACACTGTCTGCCAGGGTTCGTCAGTATCGTGCCATGGATTCAAGGAATCTCCTCGCCGGGCTCAAACGGGTCAGACTCACCTTGAGCACCTTCTCGTACTCCTTTGCGTGGGCGTGTTGCATCTTCTCAGTGGCCGAGACGTAGTCCTCGAGGTAGCCACATGCGTGCTTCCATGCTTGCAGGCGCTCGTGGAAGAGCTTGGTGACCTCGCTGGTGTCCTCGTCGGGGATGGCATCGTCGTCGGTCACATTTGTGGCCGTTCTGGTAGGCAGCTGATGTTCTGTAGAGGCCATGTTTGCGGTTGTGTTGATAGGTGTGTAGGTGTGTTGATTCTAGGAAGAAGGAGAATCAGTTGAATGCTCGAAGGATGGGTTGTAGACAACAGAGTGGTGGGCCGATGGTGTGGGGTAAATGAGGTGGAACTTACGCGGATGCCGGTGGTTCGGTGCGTCTGTAGAGATGTCGTCGACGCTGCAAAATATCCAAAGAATGCTGCTCTACGAGTGACTGACTCCCTTTGTATTTATATATCGTTCTTCAAGGCGCAGCTCAACACCTTGCAACCCGCTGATCCTGAAACGTCGACCGAATCCTGGTCGATAATTTGTTCAATGACGATTAGCCTTTGATGCAACCAAGCCACTGTCGTAAATCGAGGGCTCGTGCTGCTGGGTCGAGACCATCCCGCATTCATTCGCGTTCCCCGGCCAACGAGAACTCAAGACCCTTTCCAATCTCGCAGTCACACGTCCAAAGCCACAAAGCCGACACACACATTTCGCAGAGCCGTTTGAGGAGGTGGCTGGAACCACAACAGGCGGTGTACGACGAGTGACACCCAATTGAGCCTTGAACCTTGACACCCTGAGTCTTGACACCGAGTAACAAAGTCCGCGGCACTGAGTCGTACCGTACGTCGCATGGAACTCCACACACCCGGAGTAAAGGCAGCTCGGCGTACTTATTTATGAAGACCGCAACCTGACTCTGTTGAACGACTTTCTATACCGTCAAAGATAAAACACCAGAGCCCTCCTAAACATTGTCACAGAACCGAGGTGTTCCAAGTGTGTGTAGCCGTGTAGATGTCGTCGTCGTATAGCTTTGAGATGTCGCCAGAATACAGCACCAGGACACAAGTAAGAGAGCAAATGGTTACCAGGGTGTTCGATAGTCGCTGGACATCAACTAGCGAGCAGGGTCACCCGCTTAGCATTCTTAAGTGATTTTAGCTGTATAAGGCTAGCGCGAGCTCTCCAGTTCTCGTGCACGCCACTGCTCAAGACACCACGAGAAGAGACGAGTGCATGTGTTGATACCGAGATGAATGAAGAAAAAGGTCATGGCTTTCGTTTTCATTTCGGCGGCCGGTGGACGTACTACAGTGACAGAGTGAAAGATGAAAGAAGAATAATGACAGATCGTACGCCAAGTTCGTACTTCCGAGGGAAGACGAGAACAACCAAGAAACGCCGCTCGTGTGTGTGTGTGGTTGCAAGAAACTCCGTTTTCCCAATGCAAATGCGTCGACATGTCACCACAGCTCGCTCTTCTCCTCGTCTTGCCAAAGACTGCCTTGATCACCGAATGGCTGTGAGTCGGCCGAATATCCCAAGTAGTCCGTTTGGCCCGAGTTGTTGTTGGGGGTCTCATGAGCCGGCTGAGCGGTTTGTTCGGCACCAGCAGAAACAAGATCCTGTTTTTGGAAGATTGTCAGCCGTTGGTCTGTCGTCGATCCTCCACGTCCACATACCTTTTCATCTGCCTCAACATCGTCTTGGTGTTGTTGATGTTGTTGCTGATGTTGCATCTGCTGCTGCTGTTTGGCTTGAGCCGTCTTCTGTGCTATTGGCACCGAGCTCTGAGGGTGATACATCTGGACCTTGGCGAGATAGCTGTACATGAAGTTCGAGAGCAGCACTTGACTGTGTAGTGGCCTCCTAGGGTTGGCGAGCTTCATGTGCGCCATTCGGTAGATAGCACGCTCTTCCAAGATGCTAAATCTCGTCCAGTTGTAATCGATATCTGGCCGAAGTATTCTCGGAAGTGGTTCTGGAGAAGGTGCCCGGAGAGACTCTTTCGGAGCTTGGGACTGCTGCTTATGCTCTTTCGATCGCTTGCCACCTCCAAAGATGGCCGACAGGATGCCCGAGTCCTTGTCTTTTCTGCCGTCGGCGGATTTCCGCGTGCTGTCCTTCTTACGCTCTTCATCGAGTCTGAAGCTCTCACGATCGAGGACCAATGACTCCCGGCCTTTGGGGACAGTGGCATTGCCATCGATGGACGACTGCAGCACGTCCAGGCGAGTCTTCTCTGCAGTCTTCGGGTGTTGCTTAGCAGCAGCTTTTAGCTTCTTGGATGCTTCCTTCTCGCGCTCTTTGTCCTCTGTCCTACGCTCCTTTTCCTTGTCTTTCTCCTCGCTACCGAGAAGCCAATTCCAGCTTGTTTTGCGACTGTCCTTCTTCTCGACCTTCTTCTCTTCGTAGGTTGGCACCATGGTGAGAGCATCGGTCCGTGTGTTCCCGCTGCCAGGCAGAGGCGATGGGTGAGAGGATATATCTTCCAGAGTAGATTTGGTAGAGCGAGCCGAGTTGGAGTGAACGAGAGACGGTCGAGAGTGAGCGCCTCTAGCACTCGGACGAGCACGGGGAGGGGCATGATGTTGCGCTGACCCATGTGAAGGAACAGGGGTCGAATGCTGCTGCGTTGATATTGGGTTCGAGGGAGGGATGTGTGACGATTTACGTTCGGGGACGGTGAAGCTGTTGGTCGCGGGAGGCGTCTCGACTATGTGCGGGATCGGACTGCTGACACCAGGGATGGGAGCAGTAGTCCGACCATTGGTAGCAATCCGTGAATGGAAGGTTGTGACGGGGATAGCGTTCTGAGAAGGAGTGCTATCTTTGGCTTGGCTAGCCTTGGTCTTATGTTGAACCAAATCTTCTGAAGAGGCAGAGGACAGGCGTGCAGCACCAGCAACAGTATCACGAGCTAGTGCAGGCTCAGTCTGTACGCGGTTGATGCCTGGCGAAGGAGGCTCTCGCATTGACAAAGCGGGCGAGGGAGCTCGGCTTCCTTCACCGTCGGACTCGGATTGCCTGCTGTCGGGCTGGCGGCTGAGGCCTCGTCTTGAGAAGGGTGCACGATCTTTGCGCATGTACGTTCTTGTAGACCGCTTGAGCGCAGGACCTGGAGCAGGCAGAACCGGGGCATCGGCCATCTGTACGCCCGAATCAAGACTGTTCCTGGCAGAATCTAGACTGACGTTGTTGACCAGACCTTCGAGCTCTTGCAAGTTTTCGGCTGTGGGTGATATCTGTGATTGTTCCCTCTCTGATCGTTTCCGCTGCAAGCGTTCGGCACCGTCTTCATATCCCTTGGACGAATCGATCTGGCGTGAAAGCATGCTCTTCTTCCTTGTGAGACTACTACCCGAATTTGATCTTTCCACACCGGGCATCAGCGAGTCACCAGACCCAGAGCGCTTTCTTATGCGATCAACACGGTCCTCGACAAACGTCTTGAATTCCTTAGGAGCAAGTTCCGGATGTAGGCGCGCTGGAACCCAGAATAAGCGCGAGGCTTCATCTTCATCGACAGCCTCTGGCGAAGTCGGGGCGGCGGATCCAAAGCTGGGTAGGTCGGGATCTGCATTGTCGACACTCATGGACATGCGGCGGATGGCTTGAAGGTTGTTCAGCTCTTGAGCCACGGCGGCAGGACTCGACTCATAGTCAATGTCATTCAGGGGAAACTGCTGTACTGCCGTCTCGGCCGATGACGAAGACTTTCTGGATAACGTGGGCGGAGAAGAGGCGTCCAGAGGGAGATTTTCGGAGCCGAGACTGCCCTTGCGCGAGGCCGTGTCGGATGAGGGCAGTTTCTCGTTGCTGCCAGTCTGCTGGAGCGGGGACCGGGGCGGTGAGGAGCGCTTAGTATCGAGATACGAGGGAGCGAGCTGGTAGGCCTCTATGGCGGATCCGACGAAACTGAGCGGGCGCGAGTTGCGGTTCGAGGGCGTCAAGTAATCATCGTCGTCGTCGCCGTACATGCCTCCGATGGCCTCTGTGACGTGGTGATTGTCGTCGGATATGGAGATTTGCGGCGTGTGTCTGCGCACATAACTCGGCGCATCGTGTGAAGCCTGGAAGGCATCAGCCTGTGGCATTGTTGGTCGAAGGGGGGTCGTCTCAGACGATGATACGCACCTGCATGGCGAGGGGAAAAAGAGGCAGTCGATAGAGAAGCCAGTCACTTCAGGAGACCGTCATACACGCGACATGGGCCACCACATCAGACTTGCGGTAGAATCACACAGAGAGCCAGGCCGAAGACGTAGGATAGGAATAAACAAGCAACAATAATACACACGACATGTTTATTCTTCGCTTCCATGGACTGGCTCGGGGCCTGACAGAAGCCTTGGCAAACGCTGTTCACTCGGATTCGGATCGCAGAAGCCGTCCGAGACGGAACCCAAAACACTGCTTGCTCACTGCTGCCCGCCGTGCATGTCTTCTGATTCATCTCGCGAGCAATTGGTTCAGATCTTTGCTGTCGTTTTACTGCAGACTAACTGTTCAGAGTTGGGTATCTTGATGCTAATTTCACCGCCAAACTCCACCCATGCATTCCTCGTGCGCCACTTTTTTAGTTGCTGGCTGCTACACTCTTCCTCCACATGATGGCCAGAGCCGCTCCGGCGCATACAGCCGCTCCAAGCCCAATGTACAAATTCGTTCGGTCCACATCTGATTCCTCGTTCTTCGGGAATGCTGTCGATGGGAACGTCGCGCTCTCGGCAAGATGCACAAAGAATTCCGAAACACTTGCCCATGTCACGCTCACGTGGAGCGGTTTTGGTACCCGCAGCTCTTCTGTGTAGTGATCCGGCTGCATCTCGCTCCTCTGTACCGCTCTGTCCTGGTCCGCCTTCAAAGCTGTGTACACACCCGGCAGGTGTTCGAGGTGTGCATACTTCTTGCGCATCTCGACAATGTAGCCAAAACTGTCAGGGTCGCTCGAGTCGTATGTGTAGCAGAGGAGGTCACAGGCTTCAAGCTTGGCCTGATTCTCCAGCACGGCAGGTTCAAGCTCCCCGAGCTCTTTTAAGATGAGATAGCATTGTCGGCCGCCAGGCAACTCAACGCTGTTGACGGCAATCTCTGGTTTGATGGTGGGATGATAGGTTGTGCTGAAAGGTCTGTTGAGGAAAGCTGACAACAAACTTGACTTACCACTGCCGCCCGCACCAATGACATAGCACAGGAAAACGTTGCGCTCTACACGACCAGGCTTGTTGCGTCGTTTGCGAGCTTTGGTGACCTTTAGTGCGGCGGTGGTACCTCCTCGTTGAGGGCTCTCGAAGCCGAGATAGGCCAGATACTCTAACGTGACTTTGGGCTCCTCGTAGGTTGTCATGCTCCACTGTGCTAGCCAGCCTTGCAAAGTGATATGACCAGCTTCGTTGCGGACGGTGCATGAGGGGAAGTCGGACTCGATCCAAGAAGACGGGAGCCCCGGGGTGGGTGCAAACAGAGCGGCGAGTTCAGAATCGTTGAGACCTCCGTCGTTGTCCTTGTCATGCAAGAGGAACAGATCGACGAAGAAGCGATAGCCCGAGGGACTCAGCTCGGCCGAAGAAGAGGAGGCGACATCAAACTTGGGATGCAAGAAGGTGTCCTTGAGACTGAGACTATCGGTGTACTGGAACTTGCGGAGGATGATCCAGATTGTCTCGTGACGGCCCTTCTCGGCAAACATCTTGTTAAGGAGAATGAAGCCATCGATGTCGATGCCGCCTTGATGAGCATGGACGGAGCGCTTGATGCTGACAAGGTCCTGATCGGATAGCGGCTTTTCGAAGCATTTGAGCTGGAAGTCGAGAATCTCTGCATCGTTGAGCAGACCATCTTGGTCCTTGTCGCACAGGTAGAAGATGCGGCGGAGAGCCGAGACAGCAGCAGGCTTGAGCGACGACTCTTTTGCATCGTATATGGGAGCAATGGGGTGGGTGACGGCCTTTTGGCACAGGAAGAAGACTTCGTTGATGTTGTGGTGCTCGCGAGCACTGGTGCGGATGCACGAGTCGATCTCCTTGAACTCTTGCATGACGGGAAGCATCTCTTCATCGACGACCTGCTGGGTCGAGACATTCTTGGACAGGTCGGCCTTGTTGGCGGTCAGGACGACGGGGACGTTGACGCCCAGGGAGCGGAAGTAGGGCAGCCAGAAGAGGGCGAGGCGCTCGTAGCTGTAGTGGTCCGAGTAGACGAGCAGGATGACGTTGGACTTGCGCAGCTCGTTGCGCAGGTTGTCGCGTTCCTGGGGCAGGGCCGAGGTGTCGACGATGGTGGTGGTGACGCTCTGGGGGGTGCCCAGGGTGGGCGGGATGGAGATGGGCGGCAGCACGGGCTGGATCTTGTTGGTGACGAAGAGGTCCTTGACCAGCGACGTGATCAAGCTCGACTTGCCTGTGCCCTCGTCGCCGCAGACGCAGACGCGCACCGTCGCCATGGTCGTTGTGTGCGCTTGGGATGTCGTAGCCTTGGCCGCAAGAGTCAGGGCAGATCAAAGATGGCGGAACACTTCCCCGCGCTTCCCCACACGTCGCCCTGTCGCCGTCGCCGATCCAGACCTTGCCAGTCCCATGTGCTGCGCTGCGACTCTTGCGACCCGAAACCTCGCCCATCTCTTCTTCGCCTTGTCGCTTGTCGTCTTGACACGTTGTGTCGCTGATTGACCGTGTCACTTTCTACCTTGACACCTGCTGCCACTGGCCTTGCGACCAAGCCTCCAATTCCGCCTACCCCAGCGCTGCATCGACTCGTGCACCCCGAAGCCTCGACACCACCCACTCGCTTCTTGTCGCAATGTTGTATGTCTGTCCGTTTACTCCTACCCCTATCGTGTCTGACAGCCCCCCAGTGTTCTGCCGCCCCCACCGCGCTACCCGACCGGCAACCTGTATACCGGCTACCCTCCCGGCGCCATCATCGAGACCAACAACACCCTCTCCAAGCATACCGGCTCCGAATATCAGCTGCTTGTCGGCGAGGGCGCCTATGTTCAACGCGACGAGCTTCTTCTAGCCACTCCTCCGCCTCACCCCTCCGACAACCCCGTCCCCAACACCAACCCGCTCGCGACCACCATCGCCCCGCCCACCCAGGGCACCAGGCTCTCGCTATGCATAGTCGCCCCCAACAAGTTGCCCGATAACTCTCTTGCCCGCACCACAACCCAGACTAGTCAGCCGACTGCCGTTTCGCCCACCAATCAAGACGACCCCATGACTCCCACAACCGATTCGGCCTCCTTCTTCAGATCCACCGCCCCCGTCTTTGGAGACTCCAACCCCGCCCTAGCTCCCATCCCCAACAAGGACTCCAAGGATCCCTCCAAGAGGCGCAAGCCCAAAAACAACATCGTCAAGAGCAACTCCTCGTTTGTGTCCAGAGTCATTCCTCACGAAGCCCTGCAGAAGCGCCTTCAAGAACGCAGCCCTCAGGGAACCTTTGCCTTCTCAAACATCAATAGAGCCCTCCAATGGCTAGACCTCTCTTCCGACACAAAGACCGAGAATCTTACCAAAATCTTGTTCACAAAAGCCCACGCCCTGTGTCACCATGTCAACCCTCTGACCAAAAGCACTACTCATCTGGACGTCATCCTAGGCTTCTCCTCCTCAGACATCATCTGGTACGAGCCTGTATCTCAAAAGTATGCTCGCATCAACAAGAATGGTGTCATCAATCCCTCTGCCGTATCCTCTGTCTGGTGGTTGCCCAACAGTGACAATTTGTTCTTGGCAGCTCACATGGATGGTACCTTGATCGTCTACGACAAGGAGAAGGAAGATGCTCCCTTTCTTGCCGAACAAGAATCCTCCGATTCTGCCGATACCCATTCTGGCCCGGCATCCTTTGTCGTCAAAAAGTCTGTCCAATCACGTAATCAAAAGACCAACCCTGTAGCCGTGTGGAAAATCAATAACCAGCAAATCAATTGCATCTCCTTCTCTCCTGATGGCAGGCATCTTGCCGTTGTGTCAGAAGATGGTTCTCTGCGCATCATCGACTATCTCAAGGAACAGCTCCTGGACGCCTTTACCTCCTACTATGGCGGTTTGATAACTGTAACGTGGTCGCCTGATGGCCGATACATCCTAACAGGTGGCCAAGATGATATTGTTAGCATATGGTCCTTTGCAGATGCTGCTTTGGTCGCGCGCTGTCAGGGGCACAGTAGTTGGGTTACTGATGTCAAGTTCGACCCTTGGAGATGCGACGAGCGCAACTATCGCTTTGGAAGTGTTGGTGAAGATTGCAAACTGCTGCTCTGGGACTTTTCCGTTGGTATGCTCGGTCGGCCGAGAGCCGTGAGTTCTATTCCTAGCTCTTGCTTGCGAAACAGTCTACTGATGCAGCCCGCGCAGATGTCTATCAAACACAGAGGCAGTGTGACTTCTAATGCCATCACCCGCAAGGAGACCAATTCTACCGTTGGTCGTATCAGATCACATTCGACCATTTCCGAGCATGGAGATGGCGCGACAAATGGCGCAGACGTCGTTCACGGCTTCAGAGCAAAAGCAAGCACAGCCATACTACCGCCCGTCATGGTGAGTCATAAGAATGATATTGCTTTACCAGACTAGCTTTCTGTGCTAATGTTGAGATTGCAGTCAAAAAAGATAGACAGCCATCCGTTGAGCTGGCTCGAGTTTCAAGAAGACTGTATCATGACAGCGTGCAAAGACGGTAAGTGTTTTGCAACTCTGTGTTGGGATGCCCGGGATCCACCAAGAGACATGTCAATTGCGCGTCGTTGCGCGAAGCCGATCGGGCCTTTTGATGTAGCAATCTGCAAAATTTCGCGTTGGGCTGACACGCTTCACAGGCCACATCCATACTTGGGGCAGACCCAAGGAAGGAACCGGAGAGAACGGACACAACTCGAACGATGCCGACAACAATGGCAAATGACTCAAGCACGTGGTCCGATGAAGACAGTGTATTTGAAGATTGTGGGTCGGTCAGGCCCTATAATGTATAGCGGTGATGGTATGCATCTGACCACGGTCGTGTAAATAGCAACGGCCTTGCTATCTGTGTATAAGAGATACGGAGACATGTAGCATGGATAGACATATAGACATGACGCCCTTGTAGTCACCTATCTGCTATTCAGAAAAACAAGCCTAAGGGCCTGTCATGACTCTGTGACATGATCGCTTCATGCAGAGCTCAGGAGTGATGGATGGCGACTGTCATCACGCCATAAGCAAGAAGATGGGTCAAGCCTCACACCGTTGCACCGCTGGCAGATTCTGAAAATGAAATCCCAACCACGGGATATACAGATCTGTTGACGATAAGGCGGCGGAAAAAAACGAGGTTTCTTTGTCCAACAAGAAAAAGCCAGGGATCTAGGAGGTAAGACCGAAGCGGCACCGGACCCTTGATCAGCAGAGAGGTGCAGAGTTGCAGACGTGAATCATGCTGGACTTTGCATGTGCATGACTGGGGACTCATGATTTGTTTTTTTGCTGCAACAGAGCAGCCCGAAAAGTGCAATGCACTCGCAGCAGGCAGGCCGGGCAGTTGTCTATCTCGGTAGACGATGAGTGTTAGCCGCACGGTAAAAGTGCCAGGGGGCCGAAGGGGCGGCAGCGATTGGTGTTTTCTGGCTGTCAAGGCGAAGACAAAGAACGGTCTCCCGTCTCGCGCCGATAATCAGAACCAACAGATCTTTATCGCAGGCGGGCACGAGCTTCTTGTTTGAGAGAACGTCATTTGGATCAAGCTTTCGGCTTTGGCATTTTGCACGCTTGCGCCTCAGACTCTCCTTTGCATCCTCTCCAACATCGATTGCTGTGTCGCAAAGACTCGACTCGTATTGCTGTGTGAATTGATTGCTCGCGCGCCCGCGACAGACACGCCATCACCCCGCTGTCGCCATGGTGCATACCCCTCGAGTCAAGCCTGTGCTTGAGATCATGTACTTGCCATCCATGTCAGATTCATGTGTCCAGAGGGCTGACCTGTGCCGAACAGCCCAAACAACCGCTTCATCGTCTTCCACGGCGACCAGCATGAAGCCCAAACCATCAAGCTGAATGGTGTGGTCCGATTGACCACGCCAGACGCCATGAGCATCAAGAACGTCAAGATCTGGCTCGAGGGCAAGCGACGAATCTCGTGAGTCACTCGCCTGGCAGTGTTGGCCAAGTTCAGTATGCTGACGTCTGTTTGCACAGGTGGTTCTACATGGGTGGCATGGCTGCAGGCGAAGTGTCGGACAAGAAGACCTTCTGGCGCGAGGAGCGTGCTCTGGGCACGTCTGGCACGCACAAGATCAACTCGGGAACGATAGAGTGGCCCTTTGAATACACACTCGACCCCAGCATGCCCGAGAGCATCGAAGGCATGAACAGCACCTACATCGTCTACTATCTGCACGCAAGCGTTTCGAGACCTGGCTGGAACGCAAAGGACATCACTACCACGCAGCACATCCGTATCGTGAGGACTCTGGGCTCCGAGCAGATGGAAACAACTCGCTCAAGGGTATGCATCTCGAGCTCGACTGTCGCGACACGCATGCTGACTGCTCTTCACAGACCAACGCCGACATTTGGGCCAACAAGCTCAGCTACAGCATCTCGATTCCCACCGACGCCGTTGTTTTTGGAACGTCCATTGTTGCAGACGTCGAACTGTCGCCTATTCGAAAGGGTATCAAGCTCGGCAAGATCGAGATGAGGCTTATCGAGGCCGTGACCAAGAGGATACAGTCGGCCGAGGTACCCGACCAGCGTGGTGACAGGTGCAAGGTTGACGAGTCGGATGTTGCAAAAGCGGAAATGGAATTCCCCGAGGACTCGCGTGTCACTTTTACTGACGAGAGCGCCGACAACCCCATCATGGAAGACGAGAAATACGTCTTCAAGGCCACTCTGGAACTGCCCAAGTCTCTGAAGCAATGCAGACAGGATGTCGATTCCCACAACATCAACATTACCCATCGCTTCAAGCTCATGGTCAACATCCACAATCCCGAAGGCCACATCTCTCAACTCGTTTGCCGTCTTCCTGTCAAGCTATTCATCTCTCCTAACCTGCCCGTCGACGACTCGAACGAGGTCCAGGTCGCTACAAGAACCATGACCGACGCCGAGCTGAACCAACAAGAAGTCACGCTGAACGCCCCGCCAGAATACGGTCGACACCAGCTCGATGCTCTGTACAACGATATCAACACTGGTGGATACATGAGTCGCGCTCCCAGTGGATCAGCCACCCCTTTCTATGCCGCAAGTCGCAACGCATCTTCGGAAAATCTACAATCCTTGAACGGTGTCGCAGACATGCACCACTCACAATCCATGGCAGCACTTGGTGGCGGCGAGAGTCACTTTGTGCCCGCCCAGCTTCGTTCACGTCTCGCCAATCTGCAAGACCAGGGGTCAAGCAGGCAGATTCGTGCTGCGCCCGTAGCCCACCATTCTCCATCGGGTGGTAACACTCCCGCGTACACAGGTGGCTACTTTGCTGCTCATTTCTCCCAACCGCACTCAGGTCATGCTTCTCCGCCACATCAATCGCCCGCCCATAGCGTACCAGAGTCACGCCGAGCTTCTGGAGATGGCGAGGACATGGTCGACGACACCCTGCCCCACATGGACGACTTCGACATGGGCACGCTATCGAGAGTGCCAAGTTATGGAGCTGCTGTCCGTACACCTGGGCCCTTCACGCCTTTCGCCGATGGACCACCGAGTTATATGGAGGCTACCAGCAGACCGCCAAGCCCTACTCTGCAACTTCCGCAAAGGCCGGGCGCTGTCCACGTCAGGAGCGGCATTAGCACCCCTGGATCTCACTCGAGTAATGCCACATTGACGGGTGCCATAACTCCTGGTAGTTTTGCTCCCAATGGCCTTACTCCTCTTACGCAATTGCATCCACACGAGGAAAACCGCTTGCGCATGTTGAGAGCAAGAGCGGATTAGGCGCTTCGGATTAATGACGACGATTTATTGTATCAGCATCGGGAACGGTATTATATGTTATGCATACGGCAAGGGGTTTGGTGTTTAGGAACATCGCGCGCTCCAGAGCAGGGTCGGAACAGGTTTCGTCTTCAAAGTATCAATATTTTTTCCTTTTTCGGTTCCAGGGGAGTATAGACTCGATAGATTAGAACTTTTCCTCACTTACACAAGTCTCAAGACTTCTTTAAAGCATTACTTTCAAAGTTTGGTCAACCTCCCGTTTACAGCAGTCGTCAGAGCCCAGATCGTACTCAACACCGGCACGTCCATTCCAAACTCCTTCGCTTTCTTGATCGGATACCCCAAGATGACATCCACCTCCAAAGGCCTCCCTGCCTTCATATCCGTGTGCATGCTTGAGTAGATGCCAGGCATAGCTAGTATTTTATCCACCAAATCATCCGCTAGCTTGTGGTCGAGGGGGACATGGCATCGGTCTGCTATATCGATAACTTCGCACATCAGACGCTTGGTTATGGTCATTGCTTGAGGAGAAGATTTGAGCCAGTCCTGGGTGTTTACGTCTGTGAGTGTGGTTATCGAGTTCCACGCGGCATTCCAAGTGACTTTTTCCCAGCGTTTGATTTGGATATCGTCCTCGACTTGGAAGACAGTCTTGCCTGATTTGAGTAGTGCTGCAAAGGTGTCTAGTCTTTCTTGCTCGAGGTCATGGGAGACGGAAGGGTTGGAAAACAGACCCATTTGCATGTCTTCGGACTTTGTGTGCTTGATCACTCCCGGCGAGGTTTGCGTGGCTCCTACCCAGGTTACACAGCTGATGATTGTGTTGTTCGGGAAGGTCGTGCGGAATGGTTCCTCGTTGCCCACGCCATTCTGGATGATGACAAAGGTGGTCTTGTCGTCCACAGCAGATTTGAAGAGTGGCGGCACTTTGTCCGGGTTTACAGCCTTGTGTGTACAGACGATATAGTCGAATGGTGATGTGATGTCGTCTGGCGATTTGTAGACCTGACATATGTTCACTTTGTGATTGCCATGGTTCTCGCTCTCGATGTTTAATCCACGTGTCTTGACTTGTTGGTAGTTGGATCTTGCTACTGCGCTCAAAGACACGTTGTTGTTACGTCCTAGGACAAATGCGTAGAAGCCTCCAATGCTATATCTCCCAAGTCAGTGTATTGCTTTCCAGTCGAGAGGGCACTCTTACGCTCCCAACCCAAAAAGCAGAATCTTGATGTCCTTCTCTGTCGCCGACATATCTATTCAGCAGCTGTTGTACCAAGATAGAACAAGACGTGGAGAAATGTGTTTCTCGATGGGCCAAGACACTGTTAGTACGATTGACCCGAGTGGATACCAAAGGCCGATGGTTGGCGGGGTCAAGCGGGGGAGGATGTGACCCCCACTCTTCTCCGAGCGACCTTTCCAAACCCTCAATTGACATTTTATGACGATGGTAGCAATTAATTCTCGATGGATGAACAACACGTTGCTGACCCAACATGGCGGTGGTAGAGGGCAAAGAACTCGCGAAGCACAATAACCGACAGTCTTGCTGGCTTGCCATCCATGGCGAGGTCTGGGACGTGACTGGGTTCCTCGACCACCACCCAGGCGGCGCGAGTCTGATTCTCAAAAGCGCTGGAAAAGATGCTTCTGATGAGTATGAACTCTTTCACGATGCTGAACTCGTCCGAGAGACTCTTGGATCCGATGCAAGAATGGGGACAATGGAGACATCGACTATATCAGTCAAGTCGAATAGGAAACCGCAACCGGTACTAGAAGCCCAGAAGAGTCCGCCCTTGAGCTCCATGGTTAGTGTAAACGACTTCGAAGACGTGGCAAAGAAGGTTCGTTATTTTGCAGTCAGGTCGACTCTGGGCTGACCTTTCAGACTATGACCCCAACCGCATGGGCCTACGTTTCTTCAGGAGCCGACGACGAGATCAGTATGGAAGACAATGCTAAAGCCTACCGAGATGTCTTGTTGCGTGGTCGAATACTACGCAAAGTTGGAAGAGTCGATTGCAGCACCACCATTCTCGGCTACCCTTCTGCTTTGCCTATCTACACGTCACCTGTGGGTCTGGCCAAGTTAGTACATCCATCAGGCGAGTGCGCGATAGCTGCAGCTACTGGAAAAGAAGGCTGTATCCAGGTCGTCAACACGGTGTCTAGTAAGCCGATCGAGGACATCATGAATGCACGAACCTCAAAGGACCAGGTCATTTTCTGGCAGCTGTATGCCGACAAAGATTTGGAAAAGTCCAAGGCGTTCATCGAAAGAGTGGAGAGAGCCGGTGTGGCCGCTATTTGGCTCACGGTCGATTCTCCTGTTGTTGGTAACCGTGAACGAGACGAGAGATCTAAATCAGTGGTAAATGTAAGTTTGAGCTGCTCCAGGTACATTCAGCATTTACTGACAACCAAGCAGATAGAGGAAAGATTGGAAGAAGTGGTCGAAACAGCACAAACTGCCAGTATTGCAAAAGCAAACACTGGCTTCATCAATGCCGACCTTGATTGGGACATGGTCGACTGGCTACGGAGAACCACCAAGTTGCCGATTGTGATCAAAGGAATTCAAGCGGTCGAAGACGCCGTCTTGGCTTTCCACCACAACGTCGACGGCATCGTTCTCAGCAATCATGGAGGTAGATCTCAAGACACCGCCCAGCCTCCACTCCTGACACTCCTCGAAATCGACCGATATGCTCCCCACATTCTGGGCAAACACATGCAGGTCTTCGTCGATGGTGGTATAAGACGAGGCACCGATATAATCAAGGCACTAGCGTTGGGAGCAACTGCTGTCGGCATTGGAAGGCCAGTCTTGTACAGCATGTCTGGCGGATATGGCGAATATGGCATCAGACGCATGATCCAGATACTTCGAAACGAACTGCAGACAAACATGGCTTTCATTGGTGCGACTAACGTCAGGGAGATCGAACGCAACATGATCAACACAAAGAAGCTAGAGCGAGACATAGTGGGGTCGGTAAAGTTATAGAAGGGACTGAGACATCGAGGGTTGGGCCTATTTATCATCCAAAAGAGCATATTTCATAGTACATACGTCTGATCGCGATAAGCAGAAGAAGCTGTATAAATTCAGAGTATCGTGATATATTCTCAAAATGAGTTTGAGAGCTGCAGTTTTGACAGCCATCTTTGGAAACCACAAAATCGTAATATTGTACCCCCCAACCGAGCCCCGATGGCCCCCACGCTGATCTGCGGGGTCCGGTACAACTCTCTATTGGACGTCGTTATAAGATGTACCGAGTCTTGATTTCGGCTTTTGAGCAATTTGATCACAGCTCGTATAAGAGCTGGGGTCGACTTCATTGAGTCTTGTCATAAAAGAGTTACATTCGATCAACACCCCACCGAGCGAGAGAAGGAACTGCCCAGCATGGCACCAATCAAGCTCATAGAATACTTTAGAGTAAAGCCACGTTGGCTTTTTGTCAAGATCACTGATGAAGACGGTAGAGTTGGCTGGGGTGAAGGTACTTGTCAAATCTCACCCTGATTGCCACGAGGGCTCATGTCTGCACAGACTACTGAACAATTTGCAGGTACACTCGAGGGCCATACTCTTGCTGTGGAAGGGGCTCTGGACGAGATCATCGTGCGTTTGATCGGGCAAGATGCCAAGTGCGTATTGATCCAGGTATTGCAACAGTTCTCTGCTGACACACGAAAGCCGGATTGAGCATATCTGGCAATTGGTAAGTAATAACTCAGAGACTCTTACAACCACAATCTGACCATTCCATTCACTTGCTGTAGATTTGGAGACTCGGTATGTCAAAAGTCGTCGGCCAATGCCTACTCCGAGTACAATGAATGTTGACCAAATGCTGCAATCTAGGCTTCTATCGAGGTGGACCTGTTTTCATGTCTGCTTTGTCCGGCATCGATATTGCGTTGTGGGATCTAAAAGGTCGGTGGCTCTCGATTTGTGTGTACAATGAGATCGTTCTGTGCTAACTACAGCCACAGCTCGAAGAATGAATGTCCCGCTTTATGAGTTGCTGGGCGGCAAGGTTCGAGAGAAGTGCCAGGTATACTGCTGGATTGGCGGAGACAGACCTGCCGACATAGAGAACGCTGCGTAAGTGTTTCTTCCAGTGGACATAACGACATAGTTCTAACAAACAGATAGAAAGGCAAGGAAAGAGCAAGGGCTGACTTGCGTCAAAATGAACGCTACGGAAGATATCGGTTGGCTTGACGATGCAGCAGTATTAGACGCAACAGTCGAACGTCTCAAGATTGTCAAAGGTCTCGGCTTGAACGCTGGTCTTGACTTCCACGGACGCCTCCACCGCCCCATGGCCAAACAATTGGCGAAAGCTTTGGAGCCATACCGACCGCTATTCATCGAGGTGAGCCGTCTTCTGAACCATCGTAAATGATGATACTGATGTAGTCATTGTCGTAGGAGCCCATATTGTAAGACACTCTGTAGCCGCTTGCATGGACAGTACTGATGGTCTTGTTGACAGAGTGGAGCACCCCGAGGCTCTCAAGCAGCTGGCAGCACAAACAAGCATTCCGATTGCCCTCGGAGAGCGCTTGTACCATCGTTGGGACGCAAAGCCGTTCTTTGAGGCTGGGTTGATTGATATACTCCAGCCTGATATCGCTCATGCTGGTGGCATATCTGAGACCAAGCGCCTGGCAAATATGGCAGAAACGTACGACGTTGCAATGTAAGCCTACAGTACGTCTGACTAAGAAACGTATATGCTGACAATCCACAGTGCGCCACATTGTCCTCTGGGTCCAATTGCTTTTGTGAGTCCCGTGCATCGATCCTTTTAGGAAACTGATCATTCTTTCATGGAACGAACTGACCATGTTGGACCAGGCTGCCTCACTGCACGTCGGACTCTCCACGCCCAACTTTGTCATTCTCGAGATGTCGCTTGGGATGCATTACAATACCGAGGCGGGCGATATAGATCTTAACACATATCTGAAGGACCAGTCAGTCTTCGCTATCAACGGTGGACATGTTGCGGCTCCTACTGGACCAGGATTAGGCATCGAGGTAGACGAGGAGATGATTCGCAAGATATCCGCCGAGACCCAACCATGGCCACCAAAAGAATTCTTTGGTCCAGATGGCGCGATCAGAGAGTGGTAGATTGTTGAAGATATATTCATAGACATGCAAGTATGATGACGTTTTCTCGATAACATGCTGCTGAAAACTTTGCTGTCGTGAACTCTTATTCGATTTGTTTTGAACTTCACCAGCACTTCTTTCAGTTCCATCCCTTCCTGGGCTTACTCGTCATATCTGTTGTTTTATGTTCAGTTCAAGTTCTGGCCAGGATCATGGTTCCACATGAATCGAGTATTCTGGATGCTTCCGACAGCAGCTCCCATTCCGAGTAGACAAAGTCTTGAGCTAGAAGCTTGCATATTGCACCACAACCCTGGGCAGACAACTGACTCGAAAAGCTGTCGATACCTGAACGAGCACACCTTCGAATGTAATCGCAGGCGACACTCTGTGACAGATCTTGATCTGGATCTGATGGTGTCTGCGATGCAATGGTTACGGTCCTCAATGCATACTGATATGACCAAATCGTCAACGCAGCCAGGTACAAGACCCAAGGGCGATAGATAGACGCATCAGAGCGGCAAGTATAGTGTGTCGCCGTGATTTCCTCAGGCGTTTGTATCATACTTCTCGGGTCTGTACTTAACAGAGTCTCATCGAGCAGCTCGAACGCGTGAATGACAGCCAACCTGGCCGAGCTGGTCGTAGCCCAATTATGCATTCTTGTTGCACAACTAAGATAATCTTTGTCATTCATTTTCCGGCCGAGTAAACGCTTCGACCCTGCATATACCTGAGCATCAAGAATATCGACATGTGAGGTGATGTATGCCAGGCGATAGAGGATTACTGGGTTGAATACTACATCCCTGATGTTTTCAAGCTTTCGACTGTGCGCTTTGGACTTTTCAAGCGCCTTTTGAAAGCTTTGACACCAATGGGTATACGCATTGAGAAGCAGGCTTCTCCATCGCTCTTGCTCACGAGCTGGTGGAGTTGACTCCAAGAACTGCTGGTTTCTTTCTCTAAGCTTTATGTGCCAGCCTACACTCATAAGGCCAGAACCAAGGATGATGCGAGCGCCATGGTTTGAATGTACCTCGTGTCCGTGCAGGCATCTTTTCAGACTGTCAAGGAAGGGTTGCTGACCGATGCCGTGCATGGAAAATGTCTCCTCTAATCTCCAGACATCCTCAGGGCTCTGGGCAGACCATATGGAATCGTCGCACGGTAGTGGAAGTCGAATTTCGTATGGCAGAAGCGAACTTTCGTGTCCAAAAGCCACAGCGTGCAGAGTATCCATATGCAAAGCCGCAAAGACAACGCGACGAATTGACTCGTTCCGCGCCCAGCGATGCCACCAGCTGAGTTGTTTTGACGTTCTAACTGCATGTTGCACGGTCATTCCCGGCGAGGGGCACCGCGTTAGAGGCTCTTCATCCTCAGCATGGCCGATCATAGGACTGCCACGCCGTAGCAAAGCTAGAGTCGAAGCGTGATGAATGTATGCGCGCTCGTGGAGACGACGGGTTGAGAACATTTTCTCGTAGAACTCAAGCAGCAAGAGTGCCTGAGCTATCCATAGTGTTATGGGAGGTTCAGCTTCTGGAAAAATCTCCCATCGGAGATTGATCGCTAGAAGGTCGGCAAGGGCACGATAGTCGTTTCGTGTTCCCATCGGGTTCAAACGCACCACTTGGCCCGCACCCAACATCAGTATCGCGAGAAGAAGAAGCAATTGGCAGTCGTCAGTCGAGAAGGTTGGTTGGTGGATGACAGGCAGCTGGACTGCCATGTAAGACCAGAAGCTAGATAAGCAGTCCTCGAGAACTCTGCTTGTCAAGTTTGGTAGATCTTTTCCGTCAGTACTGAAGAACAACCCTTCATTTGCAACAGCTTCTTGAAGCCCTGGTGGGCGTTTCTTTTTCAGAAACGAATTGATGCTCTGAACGATCCTTGATCTACACGTAGTAGAGACACGCAGATGACTATTCAAGCAGCGATCGCTGGGGCTCTCGCATGATGTATAAGCCACTGTTGGTGCAGTCGCTGAGGCTCCGACAGAAGCGTCGATGGTACTCTGGTTCGAATCAAATTGCCAAAGGTCGTTCATCGGAGAGCAGTAATCAAGACCAAAGTCTACGTAGGGTAGATAGTTTGTTAGATCGAAATTCTGCTGCTGAGAGCCAGGGCTATCAAACAACCAAGACACAAAGTTGCCATTCCCAGGTTGTTGAGAAGTTGTCACGGATCCAGCATGGTTCTCCGGTAACTCGTCCTGCAGCCAGCCGGGTATCTCTGTTTCCACGCCCGGTGGTATGCTCAAAGGCGGATCTGCGGTGCTGATCGCATGTGTTCGATGACCATAGGTCAAAGCTGTACCAGCATCTTGATGAAAACTTGTGTTCACCTCTCCAACGTAGTCTACTAAATCAGTGTTTCTCGTATCTTCGAGAACCACGGCACCGACATTTTGTGCTGTCGTTTTTGAGACTTCGTCGTGTCTGGCTTGGTGCCTCATGCAAAGGTCAAGACGCACGAAGGTCTGATCACAGCCCTCAACCTGGCATTGGAACAATTGTTTTGGCTGATCTGCAGCATGTCAAGATGGCTTTCACGCTCATGTCCAACATGACCTACGGTTTAACTGATGCCGTTGCAAATGCTCAGCTCGAGAGTAGATCTGGCATGTTATTAAATGATGCGATGGACCGAATGGCGGAATGTACCTTTGTGCAGCTCTCAAAATCACACCTGAACCGTTTCGGGGTGTTCTTTCGACTTGCCCTCTTACGTTTTTGCTGTGGGCCAGGATCCATTGTGTCCAACGAGAGCCTGAGCAGGTGCAAGGAGAGCTGGGCCGATCTGGGATGACCCCCAGGCTCCGTAGGTGAGCAGATGTATGCTACTCCCGAGGTACAGTACCTTGACCCCGCAGCACTTCAGGCGTGTGGGGGCCAGTTGGGGGTGCATCGGCTTTTGAGGCATCGCGTTCGGATCAATGACGATATTGTACTAGAGTGGAGCATGTGCCCACAGATGGATAAGCCAATGGTTCAACATTGTCGACAAACACTAGAAACATGAACACCGATAGATGTTCATGATACCTTGGTCTTGTCAAGTCAGGGAATGTGATAGAGACAAGGAGCGCAGAAAAACTGCAGGAAGAAGCTTCGCCAAGGATTCTGATCCGTGTCCCCTAGTTTGCTTCAATGCACCACGTTCGGAACACTCATCTTGGCTGTTAATGATGTTTTGAGACCAACTCAAGGTGTTTGTCTCGATCTATAATCATACCATCTAAAGCTTCTGAAACTTGCGCTCTAGCTCGAACAGTCGAGAAAAGCCGGCCTTCATGTCCGCCTGCACGTCTGCCTCGGGCATTGCACATGGCGACCTTGGCTCTCCTCCGTAACCGTACTGCTCAATGAGCCCGACCTTCACAGCTACGAACCCGCCCTTGATCGCAACCCAGTCCGCTTCGGCCAGGACGGCTTGTATCTCCCGTGCTTGCTCTAGCTCACCAGCCTCAAATGCTAGCATCGCTCGCACGTTCGTTGTGGGGGCGAGGTTGCCCAATCCTGCTATCACACCAGCACCTCCAACTGCCAGAGTCTGCAAGAGAAAGTCGGAAGATCCTCCAAAAGTTAAGAAATCTGAACCCTTGGTGGCTGCCGCAACCCGAGCCAGCTTGCCTGTGTTGCCGCACGTGAGCTTGACGCCTACAATTTTGGGATGCTGCGCCAGCTCGATGATCTGATCCGATGTCAAATCGATACCACTTTGTACTGCGGGAAAATTGTAGATCAGAATAGGTATTGGCGAAGCCTCGGCAACCTTCCGATAGTGGTCGAGAAGAAGCTTTGGAGATAGCAGCGATGCAAAGTAACTTGGTGGCAGTACAAGAGCCGCATCACCGCCAGCAGACGCGGCATCTCTGCAAAGATTTATGGTTTCTCTCGTTGACTGAGCTCCACAGCCTACGATGAGTCTTACATCATGGCCGGAATCGTCAAGAGCTTGCCTGGTCGTTTGCGTGATAAGAATCCGTTCCTCGTGGCTAAGGTGCGCGGCTTCTCCATTGGACCCGTGTGTAACTGACTGTGGTTAGCATAGATGCTCTTCGAGAACTTCGGCATTCTCACCAATCCCTTCTATGCCACTGCTAGCCAATCTCAAGGCGTGCTTGCGAGTTGTCTCAATATCCACTTCCTCGTCGTTTTTGAAGAAGGCTACTGTCGGGACGTAGATGCCTGGTTTGAGTCTCGAAATGACACCGGAAACCGATGCAGATCCAGTAGCATCGAAGTCTTGTGTCAATGTTGGAGCCATAGTGAACAATATGCTGACAAGGATACTTCGCGTTTACAACGCATGTGGGAAGAGCATAGTTTATAACTGGAACCCCCGGAGCGTTCTCGGATCGTCCGATGGTATGACCCCCACTCTCGGCATGTACAGTCTCAATTGAGCTCGCTTGCGTCCGATCAGCCGATAGGAGCAGTTGAAGTTACGGAGATGATTTCCAATGTCTGTGAGTGTGCTCTTGAACTACACAGACAGTTTTAATAGCCAGAGGGCAATGAAACCCTGATATGCGCAAGCAGAATGGACTGAAACTACTAATAGTTCATCTCTGGCAAGAGCAGCATCTCCCATGCTCTCTCTGGCTATGATAGCGAACTTCAAGGACTTTGTGGCTCTCCAAAGGTTGTCGTACCGAGAGTACACTAGAGAAGGGACAACTCATTTCATCCACTACACTACACTACCCCGTCCTGACGATCATCGACCCATCCAGCCTCCATCCACAGTCAAGACTTCTCCAGACACATACAGACTCGCTCGGCTGGCGAGATACACTATTGAGCCAGCAAAGTCCTCAGGCAAGCCCCATCTTCCAGCTGGGATACGCTCCAGGATACTCGCTGCACGCTTCTCGTCATTGATCAGAGCGTCATTCATGTCGGTGTGGATATAGCCTGGAGCAATCTACCACACTGATCAGTCTGCTGCCATATAGCCCTTGCAATTTACTCACAGCGTTGACATTGATCCCATGCACGGCCCAGGAGTTTGACAGCGCTTTCGTCAACTGTGCTACACCTCCTTTGGCGGCAGCGTAGGCGGGTACATTGAGACCACCTTGGAAAGACACCAAAGACGCAATCTCGTGATGTCTCAGCACGAGTCTTTACAGAAGCATATCGACCAAGCACTTACATTAATGATAGACCCACGATGGGGTCCTTCTCGCGTCAGCATGTGAGCTCCGACGTCTCGACAGAGCGTAAAGACTGTGTTTAGATTGACCTGAAGCACCTTGGCACAAACTGTCAGCTGGTGTTCGTTGGATACGAGTACCTGTGCATACCTCGTTCCAATCCCCATCTGGGAACTCATGAGGAGGGTGGCGTCTCTGTATACCACCACAGTTGACCAATATACTCAGGTCATGTCCGTCTGAGACAATTCGCTTGATCAAACCACTGATTTGACCTTGGTCTGCGAGATCTGCTTCGTATATGGATGCCTTCCTTCCAAGCTTCTCAATCTGTTCCTTGGTGCCGACGTTGTTGGAGTCTCTCTGTATCAAAACAATGTCGGCTCCAGCCTCTGCTAGAGCGATCGCGAGGGACTGGCCAATTCCTCTCGTCCCGCCGGTAATGACAGCAGTCCGATCACGCAGCGAAAAGAGACTTAACACTCCAGACATGGTTGTGCAGCAGCTTTCTCAACAGTCGCAAGGCGATTGAATTAACAATGATTCGATCAGATTATGTCCTTCTGGCCTGTCACAGAACTATCTGCTCCTGGTTAGGTAGACTTCGTTTTGTGAGCGAGTGGGGGTCAGTCGACCCCGCACCACTTACTCCTCCGCCGTGGTTTGGGGGTCAATATACGTGAGATAGGAAGGAACGATCGACGCTGCACCCCATGGGGTTCCATTTATGCAGAGTGTCTCAGGATCATCTGTTGTTTGGTCGAGATGGCATAAGTATATGGCTTGACGCTTTCTTGCTGCGCTGGCTTTCCATCACCATACTCGGATTTAGGATCATGTCAGTCGACGAGAATAAGATTGCCATACAACACGTCGAGAATTTCGACAAAATCCAAGATACTCAACATGATTTTGGAGACCTTCCCGACTCACTTCGCGGACTCGACCAGCAAGAGCTAGCCACACTTGGGAAATGGACGACTTTGAAACTGGATTGCATCATCATGCCAGCGCTTACAATCCTTTATATCTTGTATGACTCGTCCTACTTGCAATTGTTCTATCCTGCTAACGAACTGTCTAGGAACTATTTGGACCGTCAGAATATTGCTGCGAGTAAGCTGGCCAACATCATGGAAGACTTGAATATGTCTGTCCAGCAATACAACACGTGTGTTAGCATACTATTTGTGGGTTACAGTACGTATGGCTCCTTGTTTTGCCCATGACTTGCCTGACAGCGACTGCTAGTACTTATGCAGGTTCCGTCCAATCTTGTACTTAGCAAGATTCGATGGCCGGCTGTGTGGATATGTTGTGCTGTCGCTGCATGGGGCGCGGTCTCTGCTGCCACAGCGGCAGTATCATCGTTCGGTGGCCTTCTAGCCTGCAGGTTTATGCTGGGATTTGTCGAAAGTGTCTTCTTTCCTGGAGCGTTCTTCTACCTCTCCATGTTCTACAATAGGAAGCAAAGTAAGTTGACCCCCTACGCCTGAAAATTTTCTGTGTCGCTGAGTATTGCAGTTGCTCTTCGTACTGCCATCCTCTATTCCGGGTCTCAACTCGGCAACGCATTTGGAACACTGCTGGCCATCGGTATCTTGAAACTTGATGGTCATCATGGTCTGCAGGGCTGGCGGTGGCTTTTCCTCACGGAGGGATTGCTCACGATTGGCATTGCACTCATGTAAGCGAGCAAGAAACTGGCATACTGAATGTTCTTGTGTCATCTAACTTTTGCACAGCTGTGTCATATATCTTCCAAATTCTAACAAGAAAATTTGGACTTTCTCGCAACAGCAAATTGACTGGCTTAAGTGGAACTTCGAACGTGACCAGAAGCAACAAGATGAGTCCGACGAGGTCACAGCACTGCAAGGTTTTCTGCTTGCAGTGAGAGATCCAAAAACATGGCTCATGTGCAGTACCCTATATGCCACATACACGGCGGCCGCAGTGAACAACTTCTTCCCGACAGTCGTCGGTGGTTTAGGTTTTGGCAGGAACTTGACATATGTGTTGACGGCACCGCCATTCATTATCTGTGTGGTTGCCATGCTATGTAACGGCTTCCATAGCGACAAGGTTAGTGGATTTGTTGTACCAGACAGACGTGATGGCTAACAATGAACCTCAGATGGGCGAACGCTACCTGCACATCGCCTTACCTCTAACGATAACAGTTCTCGCAAACATCATTGCTGTTAGCACCCTCAATGTTGGTGCTCGCTACTTCGCCATGTGCTTACTACCATTGAGTTTCTACTCCTCTGCTATCTGTCAGCTGTCCTGGATTTCAGGCTCGCTCTCGCAGCCAGCAGTCAAGCGTGCAGCTTCAATTGCCATCATAAACGCCATCTGCAACACTCCAAATATTTGGACCTCCTACCTGTACTACGACTCTCCACGATATGTGGCTGCTTTCTCGGTAAACTTGGGTGCTGCCGTGATAGCGTTCGTGAGCGCTACCGCGACATACTTCTATCTAAGGAGGCAGAATCAGATGATGGACCAGGGGAGATCGCTTGGAAGGTCCGCACCTACGCCATTACAGCAGGCAAATGGGTTCAGATACATGTTGTGATGTAATTCGTTCGTTTGCTTGATACTGCCACATTATCAATCAAGCCGTCTTCTCAACGTCGAAAACTTGGTTCGTAATTTCAAGTCTTCATGATACACTTCTCCTCCAACCACTTTGCAAACCTCACGGTCGGCGTATCCACAACCCTCATAAACAAGTCCGCCATCCAAACGACTACAATCACTACCCAAACAACCGCAACTCCAAAGCCAATTTCCTTCTTCAACACAGTATCTCTTCCAAAACTGCTCCACATGAAATCCATGATCCCGTAACCCAGCGTGTGAATAACGGCTCCATGCATCAAGTACAAGGGATAAGAAATCTTGCCCAGGTATTGCGTGATCGGGTGTGTGAAGATGGATTGTAGAGGCTGGTGGGAAGACGTTGACCAGATGAGGAGTATAGCGCCGAGGTTTGGGAAGTAGCGGTCGCGCGGATTAATATGGCTGGGGATCAAGGTTGAGAGCGTTCGCCATCCAGGTGCGTGCTGCAAGTCTCGTGCTGGTTGCGAGCCGAAATATAACCCCAAGACGAATGTCATGAGATAGATCGTTGACCATGTTCTGGACGGCTTGTTCATCGTAGACAAGGCGGGAGAAATAGGTACCAATGGAGAGGAGGTTGATGCTGTGGTGGACGAGCGTCGACGGAAATCCAACTCGCAGAGGGCGAAACCTGCATAGAAGAGGAAAAGCTCCCAACGGTTTATCCTGAGGACGTAGAGGATCAGTGCGATGAGTGTCAGGATTCTGATGGTCGGCTTTAGACGGGATAAACCTAGTTGAGAGAGGTATAGGACTATTGATGCTCTCTGTCACACCATATTAGTCATCTACTATGTGTTTCCAACTGGTATTGATGTTGCATGAGGAACATGAGGTACGGAGAGGAATTCGAAGAACAGGAAGGATTGAAAGAGAAAAAGACGAGAAACTCACAAACTCAACAGGTATAGTCCAAAGGTGTCCGTCGATATCCAATGCTCCGTCGCCAATCTTCATGTTGAAATCGAACGGATTGAAGAAGTTCCACATCTTGACTGCCCAAACGCTCAATTGTTTCGACAACGTCTCATACCTGAAAGGATGATGTTCTCTCCTTCCAGTCAAGAGCTTGTCGTTGGAGGCAAAGTCCCTGGTCACCTCATACAATCCTAACCTGACCCATAAGATAACGAGAAGGGTAGAAGCGACACAAGGTAGATATAGTCTTATGGCTCTTCGGAACACCGAGGAAGACAGTGTTGTGAGCAATCCTTCTCTTTCTCCATTTCTCATCTGTTTGACTGGTTTGTAGCTCAATGCGAATCCTGATACGACAAAGAAGATGGCAACTTGTGAGGCTCCAGTGTACAAGAATCGCAGAAAGGGCAGTTTGAAGAATTCATAGTTGGATGATTCATAGCCGTATGCTGTGTATGTGTCATGGTTGGAGTATGATAGATGGTCCATAAAGACACAGAAAGCTGCAACTCCTCTCATACCATCTAACCATGCTGTCGGATGCAAAGGTCGTTTTTGTCCGGTCCGGCAAGGTAGATAATGCGATTGAATGAACGTAGGCAGCAAGAAGAAGAGCAAATGTTTCCAGGACTTCGATACGGTGGACAGGCGTGGGAATCCACCTTTATGTGCGGAAGTGATGCTGGTGCGGTCTTCTGTGAATGGGTGTGATGAAGCTAATGTGGTTTTGGCGTTGTGATCGAAGGAATCATGACGGAGCTTCTCCAGATCCAGTGGGATCAGGCCTTGTTCGACCCTGTCGTTGTCTAGGGTTTCCTTTGGTAGCGTCATTGTACGTGCTCTGTTAAGAGAGGAAGGATCTGGGCAACAGCAAAGGGACTTAACGTGAGCGAGGGCTGGAATTGGCTGACTAGATATATCAATCCTCCTGTTCAGAGACTACTACCGACGGCAGGAGAGCATCCTCCATGCATCCAAAAGAACATAGCCACCCATGCAGGGATGCCAATGCGAAACGCCAAGGGAAACAGGTAGACCATGGTGTGCTTGTCTTACATATCTCATCCGTGACAGGCAATGGTTGCAGTAGATCTCAAAGGATTGGGAGAATGATCGCTGGTGTTCGTTGAATCTGCCAATCTCCGCGAGCTGATAGTGAGATCTGGAGGAAGGCGGAGAAGAAGTGCATGTGCGGGACGGGTTGATAGCTTCGGTATAGATATATTGTCTTTCGAAAAAAGATGGGTTCCCGATCTCGAGATAATGCCTCCTCGGCAATCAAGATCATGCTGTCTTGACTTATCAATATTGGTCGCCTCGTCCATGTCTGTGTGTGACCTTCGATACGTTGACATTGTATGACCAACAACTTGACGAGGATGAAGAGGCGATGTGGTTATCGCTTTTGGCCGCAGCTATGACCGTTGGTCTACGGCTCAGTCAATGACCTGTACGAGCGTTGCCAATGGAGAGCGTTGCCCAGAATTCTCCTTTGACAAGCGTCATGTATGGAGTAGATTCACCCCCACTTTAAGCTCTGAATGACACCTCCGAACCGAGTCATGCACATTGTTGGAGCTATAAATGTAGAAAGCGTTTTTTAGAAAGGGTGAGTAGTTTCTGCATACAGGAAAAGTATGTAAGAATGGTTGGGCAGAAGATAGTCGATCATTTAACAGGCAGAATAGGTCGCGCCAAGCGGACTTGCTCGGTCCCCTACAACAGGATGGCATGGAGTACAGCCTGTTGTCTCCTCGATTCGCCTGAAAAGTGTTTCAAGCATTTGAGCGGAGACGAGGGCACTGCGAGTTTGTTGCCGCTAAGAAGCTCTTGTCGAATCCATCAAACCAACATTGGAATGACAGTCACTCGATTGATGAGCATAGGACTAGCTTGATGATGGCGACAGATGGAGCATCGCGGGATCAGACTCTCCAGATATACAGTTTCTGGAGTCGAGGAAGTGACAGTGCAGCGATGTTTGGTGCAAGATCTGATTTTCAACAACTGTTATTCTCGAGATTTTCGAAGAGTATACTGACGACGACTCCTGTCGATTTTGTTGAGATCTTGTAGCGATGGACCCATCTTTTGATAGCTCCATGATACCCTTGTAGCGGTTTCGAACCACATGTGGTTCACGCGAGCGGCTTTGGTGAAAATAGATCAATCTGAGCCGTCTTAATCTGGATTTTCCCGTTCTCCAAAGCATTCTAGAATCAAAGAAAGGCAATCATTCGAGTGAAGCCGCTCTGTGCGGAACGCAAGTTCATCGCTTACCTTGTATTTTAACCTGTTTTTGTGTCCATCGTAAGACATTGCGGGCGTCTTCAGTCGTAGAATTGTTAATGCTCGAGAGATGGAGATGTGTGTTCCAGGTCGGAACCGAGATATGAGGTTTTGTCTGTCCGATGTCGGCATGGCAGCAACACATTGTACTCTTGCAACTACCATATCTTCTTCATTTCAATCGCTTGAAATCATTGAATGACCATACTGCGGTTTTCGTCTCTAGCGTGACGCGTCTGTCCGATCTCCTTGATCCTGCCATGTGCCCTCATCACCATTTGCGACAATTGATCGCAATCTGTGGGACGAAAGTTGTATCGCTTAAGAGCCACAAATCTATCTAATCGTGGTGCGTGTCGATCGAGAATTTCTGCCAGAAGTTGGACGGTCGTTTCGTTTGCTTCCCCCAGGAAACGTTGGCTGGCGACAGAAGATACCCAAGCGAATCTGAGATTTGGAAAAAGTGGTTTGGGTATGCCACACCACGCTGTCAAGTCGATGTAACAATACAACCGGAGATTCTCAAGTCTCGGACAAGACTGACCAAGATCTTGGAAAGCGGCATCTGGATCAGAGATTTCCATAGCGAACCAGATCAACAGAGTCTCCAGATGTGAGAGTTTCGCGAAAAGACGCTTGAACTGTGTATTAGACAACTCAAATGTTGGCATGGCCGCCATCGGATTGAAAGGCCTAGGCTTAATTATGAGACTTCGCAGGTTTTCTGTGTTGCGTAAGAATAGAAGTTGCGGTGGTGATAATGTGACGCCGGCAGCGATGTGAAGCTGGAGGCTCTCCAGTGGCAAATCAGCGAGCGCATCGAGTGTGTGATCATCACTCTGTATCAGAAGCTCTAGAGACAGAGTGGTCATCGCTCCAAAGATAGTAGGCAACAACGGCAGAGACGGGATTCTGACAGTGAGCTTGACTTTGCGTACCGAATCGAAGGAAGGTTCGGCACTCGAGGGCTGCAACACTTGAAGCTGTGTCAATGTTTTTGTCGAAGTTTCGCCGACAATCGTGAGTTCCTTTAGACTATGAATCTTGCTCAGCGCTAGAAATGCTGCGAGCACTTCATTCTCGTTGAGGGGAATGATTGAGAACTGCACGTATCGTAAAGACTGATTTGAGCTGAAGAAGTCAATGATGTCGGATTTTTCTTTATATGCTGTCGAAACCTGAAACAGTGCTCGAAGGTGTGGACAGTACTTGTTGAGTCCATGTAAGAATACAGCAGGTGGCCAGTGTCTGAAATGAACTTCTTCCAGAGCTGGCTGCAGGTATTGACTGAGGTTCGTGTCTTGGGGTCCGGGGAAATCAGTGAACCGGAGTACACGCAACAGCTGAAAGTCGAGGTCAAGATAAGGATGACTAAAGTCGGTCTGGAGCGTGAGCTCGCATATTTTGGGGGCATATATTGTCCGACGCGAGGCTTCGACAGCCATCAAAGCTTTTGTGTTTGACGTAGCCCAGAGAAGTCGTGACGCTTCATGGAACCAAGTTCGATTGACACACGTTGCTGACCGTAGAGTTTTGCGATCGTGTCTCAGACAGCTGAAGATGCATGACAGAATTTCTGGTATTGACAATGCAGTTGGAGTCGACCGCTGTAGAGTCGTCTGTATGGAGAGCGAGTCCAATTTTATTTCGGTATCCATCCGCGCTTGCCCGTGCAGTAAGTATGAAGGATCTGGACGAATATCCGTGTCGAGACGATGAGCTGGTACGATCACAATTGCAACGTCTTGCGGCTTGCCGGAAGGCGAAAGTCATAGACTTCAGGGGACATCGAGAGATGAATGCTAAGGTAGATAGGCAACAGCGACTGATCCTTCGGAGAACCTTGCTGAGTCAGACATGGCGCTCAAAAACTCTAGCGATCTGCCATCGCTTGAGAAGTAGTAGTCTCCACAAGCACAAGTTTGTCACAACAAGTCGTACAAAAGAAATGATTTGCTGCAGAGACATGTTGAGAAGATGGAAGGACAAAAAGTTATTCCGGTGCGGGGAATCGAACCCCGACCTCCTCGGTGAAAGCGAGAAATCCTAGCCGTTAGACCACACCGGATGATGTTTCTTGAGTCCCATTTAAAATCAATATGTCCAATGCAATTAAAGAAACTGATACAGTTGTTCAATCTGCTTGACATGACGCGGACGATACATGACTAGATACGCTCTCCGTTATAGCACACTTGTGAGATGGTGTGGAATTGGTTGTATGGCGCTGTGGTGTATGTATACAGACCAGTCATTGCGCGTGCTAAAGGGATCCAATCAGAACACACTGTTGACTGTAGACGTTTAGATAGGTCAATGAGTGAATCTTTGATTCGACGATATTTCAACAACCACGGATTCAATGACCTTGCACTTAGCGCAGTGTCCTATGAGATGTATAAAGAGCAGTAAACAGTATCGAAACAAGCCACAGAAGCACCTTGGGAGGTGCAAAGGAGAAAATGTTGACTCCGAAGCATGTTTTTGATATGACCCTGTCACTACAAGCACATGCCCCAAAGTTGACGATGCAAAGAGAAACGGGCATGCATTATTGTGCAACGGGTATGCAACTGATTTCACCATAGAAACGAGCACAGTAAACACACAGAAACGAGCTGTGGTGATCGTATGCTTCCAATATCGAGTATATATGTATATCAAGAAATGTGAAAGTGAAACGACGATAAAAAAGCAAAGAATATATTACACAGAGGTTCAAGAAAAAGACATTAGGTATTGTGTTTGCTCGTTGCTCGCATAAAGGACATCAAGAAACAAGGAAAATGGCTAGTGATGATACAGCAATCGAAGCCAGAGACAAGATTACGAAAAAGGGTTGGCGTAATCATACACCATCTTCCACAAGAAACCTCTGCACATCGGCAGTCTTGTGGGGGGGGGGGGGGGGATATCATGAGCGTTGAGACAAAAAGGAAACTCGTCAATCAAAACAATGTGTTTCTAGAGCAAGGTGTCCTGTTTACTCGTACTCTTCCTTGACGCGTCTCTGGCTCTCCGAGTCGATGAAGCTGCCGCGCGAGCGGGTGCTGGCCTTGCGACCGAACATGCCGCCCTTGCGGGGAGTGGCACTGTTTGACTTGGAAACGGCACCGCCGACGCAGAAGAGGATCATGGCGAGGAAGTAGGCGGCAAAGGCGGCCCAGGTCCAGCCGAAGCCGTAGCGACCGAGAGTTGCAGTCTGACCGTTGCGACGGAAGGCATTGCGCCCTTGGACGAAGCATGCGCTGGGAATTGTTAGTATTTCTGAGAAAAAGTCGAAAGAGTCGTCAGTTTTAACTTACGTCATGAGAGCGGCAGCGAGGGCCTGGAAGAACGCGGCGACGGCGACCGTGAGGCCAGAGAGGTAAGAGCCCAGACGAGTGCAGAGAGCAAGGATACCAGTAAAGAATGCCATGGCAGCGAAGAAGAGGGCGATCAGGTAGAAAGCGAACATGAAACGCGAGAGGTAGTAGTAGTGGTGGGTTCCAATGAAGGACTGAGGGACGCCCTGAGAGCTGCCAAAGTTTCTTGGGGGGTCGAAAGGCAGAGCAGGGACGGGAGAACCGCAGTTTGCGTTAAGGCCATTTTGCGCACTGCAAATATAGAAGAAGGTCCAGCGAGAAGGGTTGCGAGGAGCCGAAGTGCCCTGTGTGTCGACCTGGATGAAGTAGGTCTTGTTGAGGGGTGTTGTGTTTGACACGCCGGACAGAATAACGAAGAATTGGAAGAGAAGTCCGGCGCCCAAGAGAATGAGGGAAATCAATCCCAAGACGGGTCCTGTGAGGTGTGTCAGCATTGGAAGAAATTCTGATGTTAAGTGTGAAGACATACGCGCTACAGCCATTGTGTTGATGTGTCGGAGGTCGATATGTGATTAATTAATGTATGGCCTAGGGCGGTGGGTGGGTGGGTATTGGGGATGCTATGTCTAGGAGGAAGATGGTTTAACAGGGCAGGTCACAGGGTGGTTTAAAGAGTCGCGCGAATCGTTGGTCGGTCGTGACGTGAGGAGCAGCTTTTTTGCTTTGGCCTTGTCTGAGAGCTGAACAAGGTTCGGCCGTGAAATGGTGCTCGCAGATGACGTCGATGAGGTCGCTCTTGCGCTAGACGGTGCCAAGCCGCGGGAAGAGGTGCGAGGTCGATGCTGTTTGGGTCCACAAGGGTCTGGAGATCGTTCGTGCCTGGAGGCCTCTGTGATGAAGTATCTGTGAGAGAAGTGCTGGGGCGGTTGGATGCGACACTTTTGGGCTTGTTTGTAGAGATACAAAGAGATGGGCAGTTGGGATTGAGATTTGATTTGCACATTCCACGGGTGCCAATGGTCGGTCTGATGGCGGTTCCCGGGGATACAAGGATCTGCAGCCATTCAAGCCACAACCGTCAGCTCGACTGGATCCAATAATTGGCGTCCGACACACGACACCGACTGTTCAAGCCATCGCCAGTTTTCAGTGCACACCATCATCTCAGCCATACTGCCATGACAATTGCCAGGCTCAGTCAGCCACAGACAGATCTGGCCCATGGCGCAGACCGCATGCGACAACCCGAGCTATCATGGCTGCTCTGTGGTCTTCCGAGCTCGTACTCCGAAATTATTCATGACTCTTCTTGTAGCTTTCTGCTCTTACCACAGGAACATGGCTTTTGGTGAAAGTACATCAACCGAGCCATGACAGCCTACAGCTTCGACCCTAGCTGTCCTTCCACCGAACAACCCGGACGCAGCTCTGCTTTATCCTGTCCGGACACTCGAGCCCGTCTATTGTCCTTGGGCTACGTCAAGAACTGATCAGGCCATTCACAGCTCTTGCTAGGCCTTCTTCCTCATTGATCTCGTACACACGCAGCTGGCCATTGAGCTTCAACGTGCGACGAAGCCAACTACCTGTTCAGCTACCTATCGTATCGAGTACTACTAAAGTCACATTCAAAGAGCAGGTAAGGGTTGAAAGTGAGAAATTGAGCTTGGCGAGCACCATGATGTAGTCAGCAATGGTGTAGCATACGGTCGGGCTGGGAGTGAGTGCGCTGCATGTTGTCGTTGGCGAAGAATATGAACGAGACGACGATAGAGTGGTTTCTCCGTTGAACATACTGCTAGAGATTCACAAGGTTTGGTAAACAAGACAGACTTGTATCTCACCGAGTCGAGCAGATTGCAGCTTCGACAAATGTGTTGAGCATGAATCATGGACTCGTTCCATGGAAATACAAGTCCCCAAGGACGAAGACGAAGAAGTCACAAGGAGAGTCGAAGCTGATCGATGTAACAGCATGCACGGACCATCTCACTCTTAGGCAAGCAAAAACAGCCGCCCAGGACACTGATGAATGCACAACCGCGCGGCTACTAACAATGCTCTTCATCACAGACCTCGAGACTGCGAAGCTGCTACAGATGCTCCTGTTGGGCGGTTCGGCAGGCACCCTTGTCTTAGGGCAATCACAGGATACTCTAGAACTATTGCCCCTTTCACTACCCGCTGCTTGATTGTGCCGTCGGGAGGCTTGTATCTGTCGACCGTTTATGCAAAGGAGAAGTAGCAAAAAGTCAGCGGTGAGTCGATGGTACGTAGGGTTTACGTAGATGGTCGAGCATGCAGCGACTTGTGTATAGGAGACGAGTCGCGACTCCATCTTGTCAGCCTTTCGTCTTGCAAGGACTCGAGACTTCTGGAAGCTGTGGCGAAGCGATCACAATCAAATCTCATTTCAAATTTGACATGACGTGGTCGCAAAAACGTGGTAGAAATGGCGTTTTCGAATATATGAAGAGGTGATTATACTTGTGCCGCTTTATGATGCGAAGATGATCTTGTTCGCGGGATACTCGAGCACCGATTCTCGACGCGATTATGTGACGGCAGCGATTGATAAGGATAGACAGACACACGGTAGACGACGGTTATGGAGAGGGTGCAACGTTGTGGAAATGGACAGAGATACTTGCCATGACAACGCGGGGAAGGAGGTGTAGTGGTTCTGTTCAGGAGGACTACATGTTGGAGGCGTGAAGTGTAGAGTGACTTGGAGTAGCGCAATGAGGCATGTCGGATGGTATACGGAGTATTGCTGATTGTATGGCTAGAGAAGCAATGGAAGACGTGTGGAACAAGCTGCGTAAAGAGGTGGTGAAATTAGCGTGACTCAGGGCGTCGGAGGAAAGTTCGGTTAGCGCGGAAATGCAATCAGGGGGCTCCTATGGCCGTTTCATACAGCGAGAGGCCTTTGGCTGCCTCAGACTCGGCCGTTGGTGGATTTTCTGTGTTGCTACTTGGTTACTCGAATCGCAGGTCGACGTGAGCTCCTGAAGGGAAACGACGACGTTTGTTGAACAGCGACGACATCCATCGCCAGTCTCATTCCTTTGGCTGAGCTCGACTCGACTCGACGCGTCCCTTCCTTATTTACTGCCACTCGATCAGAGAGGAAACCGAACAGTCTGCTCTCCCGGTCAGAGCGACATGTCATAGACGAACAAAGGGATTGCTGGTCACCCTCGATTGCATTTTACACACGACACACGACATCCTACCCCTAGAACATCAACAATAGACGGCCCGCCAACAATGGCTGCCCTCGAAACACGTCTCGAGACGCCCTTTTCACCCGACATTGCTCCCTCCCACCACGCGCACACAGACTCGCTGGTCAGCGTACCCCTCACAGACTCGGTCCTCAGCTCTCCGTTGGAAGGCTCGACCCCTCGACATGGTGGACATGACGATGATGAGGTACGCCTAACGAAGCCCTCTTCAATTCCACAAAACAAACACTCACCCAAGCACAGCACATGGCCGCTCTCCTTGCCCGCCTCGAGATGGAGAACGACGCCCTCGCTACCGACCCCAAGGCCGGCATCACTACCGTGACCGTCTCTAGCCCCGGCCGCGTTGCGTCGATTGGCGGCGCATCGCTGCTCAGCCTGCACATTCCCAAGGAGGCCCTCGGCATGAGTCTCGGCGACTTCTGGGCCTTTGTCGTCCGCGACTACCAAGAGGCCTTGTCATCCATGCCCACAATGACTCCGATCATGATACACAAAGGAGTCCCCGACTTCCTAAGGCCTGTCGTATGGGGAGGCATAGCCGGGGCGCGCGAAGAAAGACTCTACTCGGAATTCGACCGTCTGCTGGCACAAATCGAGAGCGAACCACCGACCTCGGACACTATCATTGACAAGGACATTGGCCGCTGCTTCCCCAACCACCCTCTCTTCGCCCAGGCTGGCGCCGAGGGTCAGACCATGCTCGGCCACGTCCTGAAGTGCTACAACTTGTACGACCCGGAGATTGGCTACTGTCAGGGCATGGGTTTCATTGTCGGCATCTTGCTCATGAAGATGGACGCCAGAGACGCCTTCTGTGTCTTTGTCAGACTCATGGAGAACCACGGACTCCGCGACTCCTATTCACACTCCTTGACTGGTCTCCACTCACGCATATTCCAGTTTCAGCAGCTACTGACCCCACTAGCTCCCAAGCTTGTCGCCCACTTCAAGAACCTGGGTGTCGAGTTCGCATACCTATCACAGTGGTTCATGACCATTTTTGCGACCACATGTCCTCTGGATACTCTTTTCCGCGTATATGATGTCGTTCTTGCCGAGGGCGCAGATGAGACTGTCATGCGTGTTGCCTTGGCTCTGATCCTGAAGAACGAGCAAAAGCTACTAGCCATGGCAGAGTTGGAGGACGTTTTACAGCTGCTTCTTTCTCGTGAAATATGGGAGCCATACGAGAACAACCCGGACCAACTCATCGAAGAAGTCACCACACTCTTCAAGCAGGTTGTCACTCGTGACGCCCTCGACAAGCTCGGCAAGCAGTTCCTCAAACAGGCAGAAAGAGGCTCGGCAGATAGGACTGTCCGCGCTCTAGGCTTCACCAGCACGTACGGAAATGCCTTTAGACTGTTTGACTTCTGGTCTTCGTCAAAGAGCGACTCTCTTTCGCCTGCTGCACCTCTTCGTCGCAAAGCATCCGGACAGTCGCTTTCGACCCTCAACTCCATCTCTGGTAGTGGAGCTAGCATGGGTAGTACCGACAGCTACGCCAGCACTGCTCCCACCGAGGTTGATGACCTCGAGAGAGACAGTGCTACTCCGACAAAGCCGCACAGATCCTTCATTTCTCAAGATAGAAACCTGCACGAACAAGTCGAGGGCCTGTTGCTTGCGCTCAGTGAAGTGCAACGCGAGGCAGCCCAGACCGCAGCGAATCTCCAGCGAGAAGAAGCTAGAAAGACCCGAGCCCAAGAGATTGTCGCTGATTTGCTTGAGCTATTGAGCGAGAAGAAGACAGTAGATGCATATCGCAGACAGCGTCGCACGACTCTACCATCCAGAATTGACCATGAAAAGACCCGAGAAGAGGTGACAGCACTGAAGAGACAATCCAACTTTGTCAGGTCAGTAACACACAGCATCATTGCCGGTAACGCTCCCGGCGAAGACAGGGATGCCGGTCTCCATTCCTCGCTGCTAAAGCTCTGTGCTCTTTTTGATGCCGAAACATCACTCGACTCCGATAGTGGATCCGAGAATGGTGAGACGCCATCGCAAGCACCGCTTCCCAGTGAATACACAGTCAAGCTGGAGAACGAACTTGTCAAGTTGCGTCAACGTGTAGCCAAGGACCGCACGTACCGCCACATGAAGAGGACATCGGATCTCAAGGATGCCCGACTATCCCTCAGAGCAGGCGAAGCTCCTTCCGAATCCATCAGAGTCCGCCGCTCTCTATATCGTCGCCACGAAAAGAAAGCTTCTCGCGACCTCTCAAACTCGTTCCCCGACATCACAATTTCCGTCCCTCGCGTACGACCCCACCAACCCCTTCCCTCTCCTCGCTCCGCCACCCAACAACATCGCCTCGGTCCTCCCCTTCGCATGATCAGATCCCAAGACGGAACCGAAATCCTCGCCAAACCTCAAAAGTTTGGCTTCAAAGCCAGAAAACCCTCCGAGGCAGACACTGCACGAGAAGACTCTGGTTCCATTACCCCCACCACCAGCGCAACAACAATCCCCAAACGCAAATCCTCACTCTCATCCCAAACCATCCTTTCCACTCCATCACACGCACCGCCCTCGGACGAAACCCTCCTCGTCGAACTCGTGGCCGCAAAAACCCGCGAAGCAACCGCCATCCACGAAAACGAACTCTTGCAAATCTCGCTCGACAAGATGCGAAGACAGATGGAGCAGCAAAAAGAGGAGATGCAAGCCAAGATCGACGCCATGGAGCACATGATGATTGCACAGATGGAAGCGCACGAGCATGAAATGGAGAGGATGAAGCTGCTGGTGCAGAGACCGGATACCCCGAGTTCGATGCTGGGACCTAGTCCTGGTGGGTCGCCAGAGATGTTGGCACCCGTGGCCAGCGGGGCGGGTGGGAAAGCGGGTCCTTGGGGTTGGTTCGGCAAAGGGAGAGCTGTGAGTCATTCGCCTACCATGTAAGCGAGACGGAGATGAGAAACATGTATTCGAGATACCGGAGCAAGAGTTTTGGTGGCTGGATGCGCTTCGAGATATGGAGGATGATCATTGTGGCCATGTATGATTCGGCGGACTATTTTCTATCTTTTGATGTAAGAAATTTACAAGTGTAGCTGTCTAGGCCCACTCTTCAACGATATCAAACTTTCGAGACTCGATTCCCCTTTTCTCTTCGTCTTCCCCTGTTTATAGATCCCAAGATCTTGTGCTAATCATGATGCCATTAATCAGAGGGAGAAGGACAACATCTCATCCTTCAAATGTCGTCTTCTATTGAGTGGGTCGCGATTGTCTTGTGCTTGGAGTGCTGGATGGAAAGAGAGGAATAACGTGACATTCAACAAGTCAAGCAAGAATACTAGCTAGCATCAATGCATTGTGCCTGAATAGAAATACTCACAGCCTCAACGTTCATCAGCACTTGCGTTGCCTTCGAGAAGCGCAGCTCTTGCGCCTTGCACCCCATATACAGCCGTCTTGTCCTCCCAAGCCTTCATTAGTTCGCCAACATCTTTGAGCGAGACGGGCTTGGTCATGTAAATGTCCATCCCGTTCGTGAAAGCGTCCGTCTGGTCTTCTGCGCTAGCGTTGCCTGTCAGAGCGATGATCAAACTGTGGTATGGTTCGGCAGAGTGTGCTGAGGTGGAACTCTCCTTCTGCCGTATGAGTTTTGCTGCTTCGAAGCCATCCATAACCTAATCTTGAGGTTAGCGGCCGAGCTTGCCAGATGATTCGAGGCATAGGAACATACCGGCATACTGATGTCCATGAAAACTAGATGGAAAGGACTGTGCTGGTGTGTTGAGTCTTCATACACTTTCACTGCCTCCTCACCGTTTCGAGCCAACTTCATATCTGTGAAGCCGCGGCGGACGAAGAAGGTCTGCAAGAGCTTGAGATTGACTTCATTGTCATCGACAAGCAATATCTTGGGCTTGACACGCTTGGACTGGATGTGCTCCAACTGCCCTTCGCTGTGGCTGCGTAATAGTGCATCGTGTTTCTCAACGGGTCGTTGTTCTGACAGCGGTACGTCCAAGGTCTTCAGTCGTTTGTGGTAGGTTCCCGGCACTTCAATCTGAGGCGTGGTTCCTGGTATGGGCGGAATAGGTGATCTGGGAGCTGGCGTGACAACCATTGATGGGAAGGGGAAGCTTCCGCCCAACGATGGCTTTCTCGTTCTCGTTGATAAATCCTGCGAGGGGGAAGGGATTCTTCTCAGAGTCGGGACAGGTCCAATCTCCTTGGAGATGGAGCTGACGGAGGCTGTTCCACCAATGGGGCCTCGTTTGTCCAGGGCATGTTTGAGTGCTTTTGCGAGCTTGAAAGGTCCGAACGGCTTTGGCATGACATACAGTCTGGGATAGTTGACGTTTCTTAAAATCGCTGCTGTTCTGGATCGGTCCGAACAGAGTATCACAACAACAGCCTTGCACTCTTCCAAGCGTCTCAAATGTTCCTTGATGGCAAGGAGATGAACATCGTGCAAAAGAACGACGTCTGGTGTGATTTTCATATCCCAGTCGTAGAGAGCTTCGATTTTGTACCAGCCGTTGATACAAGCAGCCAGTGCGTGTTTCTGCATCTGGTAACCTTCACGTTTCTGAGGCGTGTCATCAGGCAGCATGTCTTGTTGGAGATGCACGATTTGAGGTCGAGGAGATATTGCACGCAAAGCTTGAATGTCGTCTTCATTGGGTCGGTGGAATCCATCAGAGTGACTGTATGAGCTGGAACGTCTCATTGGGATCCTGACTGTGACTTGTGTACCGTGGTTGACCTCAGACTGAACTGTGATCTCTCCGTTCATCATCTGAACAAGCGATCTGACTAGCGAGAGCCCAAGACCAGTTCCAGGAGCTAGCGGGTTCTCTTGGGCGAAAGATGTAAACATTTTGGTGTCCATGTACGTCTGAGAAATTCCTTTGCCCGTGTCCTTAACCTTCAGCTCAACCATGGCCATGGAAGGGTCCGATTCTTTTGTGCTCATCTCTTCGCACTTGAGAGAAACTTTGATGTAACCGTGTTCCTACATATGAGTTAGCGGTATTCCCGTATTGGACTTTGGCAAATTAGTGTTGATCTTACAGTGTATTTCTATGAGCACGAGTTGGTCAGCATTGGCTCCATGTCTTTGTTGCATCCGCATCAACGGAATTGGCTGCACTCACCAGACTGTTACCGAAGATGTTCATGATGATACGCCGGTACGACCCAGGCTGGGTGATGAAAGTCCAGTCTTGCGGTGGACTGACGTCGAGAATGACCTCCACAGGTGACTCAGGCATGGCTAGCAAGTCTTCAAATGTTTGGGCATCGCGCTTTGCTCTTTCTCCGGCGAAATCTAGCTCCATACTTGGATCGCTTTTGGCAAGGAAGCCAGTCGTGACACCCTCGATGACTTCTTCCGCAATGGCAGCCAGATTTACCTGAGAGTATATGCTGAGGAGTGGTTCGACTCCTCCCTTGACGACATGTGGTCTGGTGTTCAATTTCTCGCCAGGCTGGTCATTCGTGAACGCATTCACCTTGCTGAAATCAAGGACCATCTGAATAGTGTCGAGAAGCGTGTGTGCGCAGCTTTCTGTTGTATCAACAAGTGATGTTTGAAATGGCGTCATCTCGGTTTCTTGGATGAGCTCGCAAGAGGCCAGAATACCATGGAGCGGCGATCTTAGTTCGTGACTGACCGATCCGATAAAGTCACCTTTCTGTTGATCAGATATTACAACAGCTTCTCGGTCAATTTCAGCTTTCACACAGTTGCAGAATGCTCGGCAGAAAAAATAGTCGATCTCAAGCGTGAAGTTGCGTTCGGTTGATAGCGTGTAGACGAGGCAAACAGACCACCTGCCAAGGTGAGTATTCCACAGCGGTACCAAGATGATCTCAACGGCTCCAGGAAGGTGTGAGAAAAGAGACCTCACATCGGTCTCCTCCATGTTACTCTGATGCTGTGGGTTTCCGCACTCGGTTCTCAACATCTCACCGGTTCGAGGATCACGCAGCTCCGGGAAATGGTAGATCTGTCCTGCTGGAACCTTTTTGATGAACTTTGAAAGCGTTCTGACAGGTATGTTTGCAGGTGTTTTTTGGTCTAGTCGGCATGCCTGGTCCGGTTGGCCAAAAGACGCAACACAGATGCTGCAAGCGAGAATAGCGGCAAAGACTTCATGACTTTCGTCTACATTTCCATCTTCGTCTGAGGGAGTACGTGACAGCCGGGCAGTATCAGCGGAAAGTCTGGCAGAATCACGTTTCGGTCCACTCTGGCATCGATTTGGACGATGAGCTGAGCTGCTCCTGCCCGAAGACTTTGGTGCCGTGTCCAGAAAAATGACACCACCACCAAGCTTTTGTAGGGCCAAAGATTGTTTCAGAAGGACAGAGGCCCGGCTGAAGACCTGGTCGTACTCCCTTCCACTATTACCTAGGGGAAGCTCGTCTTCCGAAGACCTTCCCATGCTGATGCGTGTATCGTCCAGCTCGTCAAGTTCCGATGAGTCCTGATTGTCCTTGTCTGGCGTGGTCTGAGTTCTCTTGTCTTGGTGAGAATCCATGAACGAGGCAAGAGATTTGTTCATCTTCATTATCCTGTCAACATCCATTCGTTGTTTGCGATTCTCCAGATGGACCATGACGTTGTCGGCGATTGATGTGAGGACTGGGTGAGTTAGTGAGATATACTCGAGGTCAGAGAGGTACCCTCTGATGAGGAGTTTGGGGACAAGTCATTAATGGTCATGTGCGTAGTAGGCATGAGGGTAAGGGGAAGAGTGGGCAACGACTGTTTGCAGAAGCACCAAGCTCACTCACAGTGTATATGCTGCAAGGAAAGAGGTCCTCGGACCTTGTCATCCAGAACAAAGACAGTGCCAATCACTATCTTGTTGTTCGTCTTGATGGGAACTCCACAATAGTAAGCAAGCTTCAGATCCTCGACAATATTGAGCCGACAGAATCGGGAGTCAGCAGCCAGGTCGCAGACTTCGAAGTAAGCTGGTTCCTGGTCAGACTCAGTGACGGCCCGAATAGTTTCAGCGCATAGAATGCCTGTCTTGGGATGACTTTCGTTCTTGCACCAAGGACGTTAGCATACCACTAGAATGGCATTGATGCTGTACCCACGAGAGCCAATGGACCATCATCTTTATCAACAAAGTCGTCAGAATTGTGAAGATCCATGGTCCTTGTAGACTCGGCAACGTAGTACTGAGTGTCACGATTAACAAGGCTCACCAATGCCCGTCGCATGCCTAGACGCCAGCACAGAAGTTGCATGAAAGCAGGTAGAGCCGAGTCTCGTTCGGTCAATCGTAGCGCTGATTTCTGGCTTGGTGCGTAGTATTTATCGAGCTCCTGGGCACGTTGCTCGTCTGAAGGGAGTCCAGCGTCGGCGAGTGCTGTCGCCGGAATCGCTTGTGCCATACCAGCTGATATGGAACCTGCTATGGTGGAAGCGATAGTTCCGGGGACTGGGAACCTCAATTGCGAAGCTCAAGGAATGGAAGGCACAAGGGGATGGAGAGTGGTGGACGCAGATTCGGGCCAGGAGAGATGCGATCCGAAGGTTGACTGGAGTAACTATGGACGGCAAAGACTTGTTCGAATCGGATGAACCAGGTATCGACTTTTCGCATATAGGTGCGCGCAACCGTAATACGTCGTTGAATAGGGATATCGCGCTCAGATACAAAATGGATGAAGAAAGGTTTTAGGTGGGTGGATGAGCGAGGAATCGAATTCTCATATTTGAGAAAGCCCACATACAACGGAGAGAGAGTGGGAAGTGGAGAGAGCAAAAGCTGGGTTCGTACGTGATGATGAAGGAAGTCACGATGGTCATGAAACAGCCAGATTTCGCGTATTAGAACTACCAGTCGAATGGAAGGTGCCATCAGTGCGCAGACATCAGAACAGGAAATGGCGAGAGATCGGTCAAACAGTGAAGCAACTTCAACCTTGTTGACAGGTTGTTGATTGTCTACAGCAAAACTTAGACTTCTCGCTGGTGCGAGTCGAGAGAGTTGAGAGCCGAAACATTCAAGTGGCATAACAGCATAAATGATCATTTACATCTTAATCACATCTTATCAAACACTTTCGTGCCAAACAAGCTTTCGGCAGCAGTCTCTCTGAAGCGACGTGCATCCTCGAGATCGTCATGTTCAGGACCTTGGTCCGTCGAGAGCAGCGCAGTCTTTTCATCTGCGGTTCTTGGATGGTTTGTCAAATCGCCGAACCAGTTCTTGCCACCATCAGAAGCCTGGGTTCTTGCCAACTCCTTCTCTTCGCAAGCGAAACGAGGAGCGTCGGCAGGCAACAGGTAGCGGCGGTGCCATGCGCCAAGGAAGACACCATCGGGATCGACCTCGTTGCGCACGCGGAGGAAGGAGGTCAGGTTGTCGCCGAACATATTTTGCAGATCGTCGTGAGTTACGGTAGAGAAGTTCTTTGCCCAGTGAGGCTTGCCTCCAAGCTCCTTCATGAGGTACTCGAAAGCCTCATAGTAGCGCTCGTGGCATGGAGGATCCTTCAAGAAGGGACGGTAGAGAGTGGCGTTGAGGTAAAGGGTGGGACCGTTGGGGTTGGTGTTATCCATCCAAGGTCTGGGCTGGACGCGAGAGGTGTCGGAAACGCGGACTTCGACGGGGGCGTGAACATAAAGACCTTTGTTGCTGAAAGGGATTCCAGAGCCTTCCTCGCCGTTGATCCATGCAGACAGACGAGTAATGGCTTCGGGACCCTTGTCGAGAGGCAGGGCCCACTCGTTAACGAATTGAGAGTACAGACAATTCATGAGCAGGCCAGTTCGCTGAGGCTCAATACCACTAGTGACAGCATGATCAGAGAAGCCATACTGCATGCCAAAGACGAACCACTCGATGGCGGGAAGAATGCGAGGGACGTAGTTTGAGATCCAGAGAAGAACATGGTAGGTATGGAAGCCGACAGAACCTCCATACCAGCTCGACACGGGAGGTCTTTCGGACTTGTCCGTCTTGGAGGCGGACCAAACGATGGCTCTCTTCATGTAGGGTAACCACCAGACACGAGTGAATTCCTTGTTTGTCCACAGCTCATTGTCCCAGCGCGAAAGCACCCAGTCAAGGGGTTTCAATGTTTGTTCCCATTCGATGTTGGTCGCATCCGTCATCTCAAACTCGACTTCGGTGATGATGCCGAGAGCACCGAGGGATGTAAGGGCGGCACGGAAGAGATCTTGGTTCTCTTGGGGCGAGCATGAAGCGATGGAGCCGTCGGACAGGGCGATGCGGATAGACTTGACCGAGTCGGACATGAGACCGTGCTTGAGAGTGCTGCCGTGGGTGGCGGTCGAGATGGCGCCGACAATAGACTGATCGTGGATGCTGCCGAGGTTGGGCATGGTGAGGCCGTGGCTGCTGGCGGCCAGGTTCAGGTCGCGCAGACGGATGCCACCCTGGACGGTGAGGCGTTTGCGGTCGCGGTCGACATTGAGGATGCGATTATACTTGTCGAGGTTGACCATCCATGACGAAGTGCAGGTGAGGTCACTGGGCGAGTGGCCGCAGCCGACGACGACAATGCGCCTCCTGCTCCGTCGGGCGAGCTTGATGATTTTCTGAATCTCGTCGGTCGTCTCTGGCTGAATATAAAGCTCGGGTCGCGAGTGGAATGTGCGCGCCCATGTCGAGTGCACGTGCTGCTGATTAGCCGGGAAGGCGACGGCAGGGTCGACCTCCTGTATGTCTGCCTGCAACTTTTCATCCATCATGGCTGCGAGAGACTTGGGCAAGAGCTCGACGACAGCAGACTGAACATGATGCCACGCTCCATCTAGAGCAACTTTAGCCTGATCTTGTACATCTTCTTGAGCTTGTGCCGTTCTCAACACGCTGGTTGGGAACTGCCACTTCCTCCCCGCTCGCTTCCTTCTTTCTTCCCATTAATATCGAGCATCCATAGCTTCAATCCATTTGTCGCAGGATTTCCAGATCTCCGCCAAGCACAATCACTCTGAAGGATTGCTAGTATCCGCATCCTTCGTGAGATGCCATGGCCAATCCCCGCTGCTTTTAGAACAAGCGAGATGGTTGCACTGCAGCTATCAGAGGCTGAGCATTTTAACAACAACACCTGCTCAGCCCGATCCAGTCAGCACCCTAATACATATCATGCTGCGACCCTGCCTCAGTCTTCTTTCCTCCTCCTGCCATCCTGCTTGACCGCTTTCCTTGCTCCAGCATGCGTTTCCTTCTCTTGCTTTCCTCGCTGCTACATGTCGCACGCGCAGAAAACAGATGCTACAACACCCAAGGCACAGCCATCGCTGATCCCTCCTATGTACCTTGCAATACCACTGCAACAGTGAGCGCGTGCTGCGTGAGTTCTCCATGCTCGGACATACATGACTCTATACTCACATTACCCACAGGCCTTGAATAAAGCACAACCCGACGTAAATCTACCACAACTCATCACCAATAATCCCAGCCTACTAACCATACAGCAGATCTGTATTCAAGGAGGACTCTGCTATGCCACCGAAGCCTCATATAGCGGCTACATCTACGGCAACGGCTGCACCGACTCGACCTTTAGCGACACTTCATGCCCCTATGCCTGCCCCATGGCCAGTAAGCAACTCTCCCCTCTCCACTCCACCTTTTCTCTCTGAACACCTCAAAACAGAGACCCAAGGTTGGAAAGCCTACAATGTTCTTCCCTGCGCATACGACAAATGGTGCTGCCGCGACGCCTCCGATCTCTCAAATTGCTGCAACAATGACACCTCGGTCATCAACGGCGACCAAACCTCTTATCTCGGCCGCTTCATCGATGATCTGATTCCTGGCACTTCTACTCAAGTAAATGCCACGGCCACAGCAACAGTAACATCTACCATCACGGCAACACCCTCCCACTTTTCAGACCCAAATACCACCGCTGTGGTCGGTGCAGCCGTGGGCGCAGTCCTCGGTGTCGCCTGTATAGTCGCGTTACTCGGGTTACTCTACACGATGCGCAAACTCAAGAGTCTGAAACAGGAAATGGGGGCACTTAAATCCCAAGAGTCGTATTCTAGCGCTGGCTCGAGCGTGCCCATGACCCAACAACACTATACCAATGCACCGCTGAGCGAAGCCCCGTCTCAGCACGCCTACGAAGCAGATTGGAATAACGGCAGATATGAGATTGATAGTACAGCCAAGTAGAGTTTTCAGCCGGTCAGATACAATGATCATAAACACGTTATATCGATGGATTTGAAAATTGCCATCGCTCGTCCCCAGATCTGAGTTTCTTGGTTTGAAGAGCCTGTTACTTTGGTGCTCAGCGATCCAAACCACGTACATAGGCATCCCCATCTGCCTTCGGCAGCCCTCTCGCCATCATTGTTGAGACTGCCACAGATGGCCTCCACTCTGCCCATCATTAAACCCAGTCAACCAATCCAATTCAAACCCATTCCCCGTATTCTCAAATATATCCGTGTCCAAGGCGATAGGGACATCCCACATCATATCGTCAAACCAGAAATTGTTTATCGCTGCTGCTCCGTTGGGTGAGAGTCCCCATATATCATTTGTCATTGTATCCGAGGTGGGCATTGTTGTTTGGGCGTTATCGTGAACGGTTTGGTGTGTTTGAGTGGTGGTGCTTGGATCAAGGGTATTAGTGACAGTGTTGTCTGTGCGAGTGTGAGCAGCAAGGATGTTTGTGTCGCTGGCCAAGATCTTGCTGGCTTCGTAGAGTCGGGATACAACGTCGCGAGACTTTTTTGCTGCCGCCGACCAACGGTTCATTTTCTCAAAGAAATCGAGGGCTTTCTCGACTTGAGTCTGCCATTCATGCGACTCTGTTCTGGGACGAGATGATCTGTCCTCAGGACCAACGTCTGTAGTCGGAGATCCTGTCGTCTCGATATTGTGCCCGTTGTCTGTCTGGCTCACTTGCGACTTTCCCAGAGACGAGAAGATGCATACAAGAGGAACCATAACTGCTTGGTACCTGCAAGTCTATAAGTAAGGAGGTCCCCGACTGTGGCAGGTTTCGTGTACTCACATGAACCAAACGCCATTCCAGCCTTCTAGCAGATCTTCACGACACATGTCGCTAATGTCTGAGATTGTCTGAGCGGCGATGGCTTGACATCGACCTATGCCTACCTTTTCTTCTGCAGAAAGCGAGCTCTCGTTGCCATTTCGCAATGCTGTGGCCAAAAGATATGGTCTATGCAGTAAGAGGCGAAGGTTCTGATATCTCCAGTGCATGATCACGCTAGGCGTTTCGAGTATTTTTGTGTGCGTTGTTCGTTTCGCCCGATGGTGATCTACGGCGGACGAAATGCTTGGTTTCAGTGAAGCTGGCAAGTCTGTGTGCCATTCCAGCAACTCTTTGTCGAATCTGTTAAGCTCCTCGAAAGGTAGAAGAGGTGTGGCAGACAACGAGTCCTGGATCTGAGAAGCGATTCTACAAAAGTCGATGTTGTGCACCAGAGGCAAGAACTTGGCTGTCGCTGGACCAGAAATATCTCTAACCTTTTTTATTTGATATCAGCTTGGAGTGAGCTTTGAGACATGTACTCATGCACCTACGCAGGGCACTCGAACTGTAATGCCTTTGTGCGGTTGTCCTAGTGACGGTCTTCCTGTAGTAGTGCTATGCTACATTAGCGACACTTCAGATCAAATCAGGTACCCTGCTTACTTCGCCCAGGTATCCAGCACGTATAGACTCCACCATGTCCGCCTTCTGACATCAGCAGAGGTAGCATTATGTGCAGCAGATCCATAGACCGGGCCCGAGTCTATGTATTCTCGATGCAAGCCCAGTACAGTGGCTTGACGTAAAGTTGCACCCATGAGATTATTTGCCAAATTTGGCCTACTAACATAATGGAGGCTACGAGTGTTAGTTGAGAGTAACATCGATCATATATCGCTCCCAAGACCTACTAGTAGCCACTCAAGAGACCCAAAGCTTGGACGACAAGAGTGTTGCCGGAACCAAGGCTGTTGAAATTCAAAAGTTGCATGGCGCGTTGGTAGTAGGCTTCGTGAGCATTACTGGTGCAATCCGATGACATGACAGATCCTAGAGCCAGCACTGTATTAAGCAGGGCCAACCAAGCATGGTCTTTGCGCTCCCCATAAAGCCATGTCTGCCAGAACTGTTGCTCGTCTAACATAGGCATGAGTGGATGCACCTTGCTAAAGTACGTCTCGATCAAAACATGTCCGAGCTCAGCAGGTGGCAGATACTCAGTATCGACACCAGTGTTCTCGGAAGAAGGCGAGTCTGCACGGCTGGGTAAGGTCGTCTCCGTCTGACCCAGTACTAGCAACCTTCGCGTCGCAGGAGCCACTCTACAGATGACTTTGAGAGCGGCCGTGATGGATGAGACACCCACATAGGAGGAGGGTCGATCCAGTGACAGTGACAGGCCATTAACGTCGTCAGAGATGCCCTGAATTCTTGTCTGATGTCGTGTAGCCTCATCGACGACCGGATTTTGCTCTGGGGCTTGTATAAGTGTCTCCAAGCTCTCAGCTCCTTCAGATCCCATCGTGGATGTCGGAGAGCCTAGTCCCAAGGTTTGTGTGGTGGAATCACTTTCCGTCGGTGGTATTCCGATAGTAGCAATGAGATCGTCCTTGGAGAGTTTGACCAGCTGTCCGATGTTTCTGCCTGGAAAAAGACGCTCAAAGACCGAGCGATATTGGTCCACAGACGCTGAAAGATCTTCCATCAATCTAGGGTATGTCAACATATTGAGCATATGACGAAATGTTGTCAGACTCACTTCTTGGATAGTACCACGCGCGGTGGTGGTTTTGAGTAGTGACAAGCATCTGCTTGCTGTGAAACGACATCAGCAATCTGTCCTCTCTACCCAGAGATCATCGTACCTGATAGTATACGCCTGTAAGCAATTCAGAAATTGTCCTCAAGTTTTCGAGACATTCGCCCTCTACTCACACTGTCCACAAGGCGTGGCGCCATCGCAGCGTATTTTTCTTCTCCTACAAGATCCTGACACCGCATCAGCAGTTGTGGAGCACCTTGCTCATGGATTCGAATCTACCGCATGCATTGCTTGTCGTGATTCGCCTTGTCCCAGATGGTCTTGTTACTTTGGCAGTCTCTGTAGTGTTCTCGCTGGAGGTACTTGTGGCCTGGAAGTTATGGAACATGATGGCGGGGTAAATTGTTGTGGGCCTAGTTGACGTCTGTATTTTCAGGAAGGTGCAAACTTGTGCTTGCCCGCAGATGAGGCACGCATCGAAGATGTTGGCAGGGAAGTTGCAACACTAGAGTCTGGGGCACAGCACCTTCTTATATGGTCAATGCAAGAATTAAGCTTTCTTCTCGGTCGCTTCTAGCCCCATATGGGCAACAAATATGGATACATAAGTATCGCATATCAGAGGCAATCGGTTGTCTATGGTTATGGTAATCTCAAGCATCTAGCACTCACTGCCCATAGTACCGCCAGTTCAAGGGCGAGTCACCAGGCTTCAATCCCTTGACTGTGATGACCTGCTCATCCCCCGGCACAATGTCCACAGCACTGTCATTCACAAGAACGCCTTCTCTTTCCTCAAATACCAGACCTTTTGTTGGCTTCTCTGATGTCACTGTGATCTTGCCCTGGTCGAAGATCACCTTGACACCTCTTGCTTTCATGTTGAGATATTTGAGCGGTTGGGGCCAGTCAACATCTCGCGACACAACCTGCTCCTCTATCCAGATCCTCGCCGCCAGGACGTGCGGTTCTTCTTTCTCATTGTCTATCTCGCCATCGAAGATGATCGTCGTGCCATTGGCTGTGATCTTCACTTCCTTTCTAACCAAAGCTGCTTTGATCTCCTTACCGGTAGCAATGGAGATAAACCTGAGCTCTATCTTGGTTGCAGTTACTTCTTTGGTGCTGTTGCTCGATACCCAGCACTCGTATGGGCTTGTTTTTGCGGGTCGAGCATGGACGACACTCCAATCATGATGCGCACGCTTGACCGCAACGGCGATAGGAGCCAGCACCCTTCGCATGGCATAGTAGGCTGGCTTCTTGCGCTGAAAATAGTCGATGATGGCCCACGATGTGACGGGCCAACAGTCATTGAGCTGCCAAACGAGCGCTCCACCGCAATGTCGCTTTTGGCCCCATTGCTGCCGCCAACCACGGTAACCATACATCAGCGCATCTGACTGGCTGAGTTGTGTGAGATGAATGTATGCTTCGAGACTGGTGTCTGTCGTACGGAAATTCTCAATCAGATAGGTTGCGATTCTTCTTTCGTGTCCGTCTGCCTTGTTGTGGAAGTCAATCATATGTGACTGAGGATAGAGCTCGGCTGGATCGGTGACATAGTACTTGATGGTGTCGATATGCGGAAATGCTTCCATGCCAAATTCGCTGTTGAAACGGCCACCAAGAGTATCAAAGATCTGGTACTTCTCTTGAGTGCCATGCCATACGTTCCATTGATGCATGTCGCCGACGGTTTGATCAGATGAGATGAGGCCGTCTCCCCATGGCGACCCGGGGTGATAGGGCACATGAGGCGAGTGCGTGGCAATGACTTCCGGCAGCATCTGCAAGAGCATTAGTTGTCGTGGCTGGATCGACAGCTAGAGTGGTCAAATACCTTCTCGTAGATGTACCTCGCAGGGAAGTCGGTTTTCAGCCAGTTCTCGGGATCTTTGTCGGCATAATCATAGGTCAGGCCGCATTGCTCTTGCACTTGATAGTCTTCGTTGTTGCCAGCATAGATGACAATCGATGGATGGTGGCGGATGCGCTTGACTTGCGCAACACACTCAATCTCGACAGAGTCTCTGAACTCTTTGATAGCAGCAGGATAGTTGCCACAGCCGAACATGAAATCTTGCCAGACGAGTATGCCGAGCTCATCGCAGGTGTCGTAGAAGATGTCCTCTTCCCAAATTCCTCCACCCCAGATTCTGGAGCACATATTAGTGAACAAATCATAAAGACGGCGTAGATCGTATTTACCTGATCATGACTTGATAACCATCAACAAGCGTTTGCAGCCACGATCGGTACTTTTCCTTCGTTATCCGAGGCGTAAAACTATCAGCGGGTATCCAGCAAGAGCCGCCGCAGAACACATCGATGCCGTTGATCCTGAAGAAGAAAGTTTTGCCAACCGCATCTGGCTCTTGTATCAACTCGCCACTACGGATACCAGTTCTTCTGCTGCAAGAGTGTACATTGTGCCCGTTCAACACCAACAAAGCCTCGCAGGTATACAATGACTGTTCGCCATAGCCATGGGGGTACCATAGCTTGGGGTGAGCGATGTGAAAGTCTGCCTTGGCGATTCCTTTGCTGTCAACCGATACGGTCTTCTCGAAGATAACATCCTTGCCCGAGCGGATGGCAATCTTGACATCGGCTTCGGAAGAGCGTTCAGTGGCGACTGAGATATTGACCACGACATCGTCTAGAGATTCATTGAGATCGTAGTCCACGCGCATATCAGAGATTCGGGCGTGCGAAGTCTCCAGACGGACTGCTCGCCACGGACCGCAAGTCATCAGCACGGGACCCCAGTCCCAGCCCCTAAACCAAGTCAGCATGTGTGCACCTTCTCTCAATGTTTCAAATCTTACCAATGATACTGAGCTTTCCTTGTAGCAAGTCTAGCCATATCTGCATTAAAGCCGACCCATTTGTGTTCGGGATGAGCATCCTTGATCTTGCGGCCTTCCAACAATGCCGAACGAAAGTCGATCTCTAATATGTTGGCGTTGCCGTCTTTGAGTTTCTTGGTGACGTCTACTCTATACGGGACGAACATATTGTCGCTTTCCAGAACAACCTTGCCATTGACCTTGACCGTCGCGAACGTGTCAAGGCCATCGAAAACGAGCTCGTGGATCTGGCCATCTCCTGGAGGACCAACATCTGGAAGCTTTGTCCTGTACGTCCAACTTTTGTCGGCCACCCATTCGCACTTGAGCTCGTTGAAGCCGAGGAAAGGGTCTGGGATGCTACAAACATCGTACTTAGTCGTTGTCATTGCGTTTGGAGCCCTTCTCCACATACACATCATTCGCGATTAGGTCGAGATGTACGTTCGTTGGTACAGTCTTCACTGGCATCCAATGGGTCGAGTCGGTCTGTTTGAACTCCCATGATTCCTCGAGGTTATGCACCAGCAGGGCTCCTGAGGCTTCCGTGGTACGTGTCATGTCTGCTGAGAGTTGGGGCGGGCGACAGCCAACGCTGTGGCAGACGTTCGCATCTTATAAAAACGCTGAGAGAAAGTGTACAACCTTGAGCCGGGTAATGTCTGGCTGCCCGCTTCTTGGATGTTGACAATAATCCAGATTGGGATGGGAGCTCGACGGAGGTGCTCTTCGAGCTCCGTTCCTAATGCGGTTAGATTACCCCGACTGCCTCCACTCAGCCGAGGTTCTCAATCAGGAACGGAGCATCCTCCTCCGAGACTCGACCTGCCACCACTTGTCTCATTCTACGAACGCGAAAGCACCAATCTCGAGGCGTATGCAGGTCGACTCACTCATTTCATAACATCACGCGACTATGGAAAAATCTCTGTTTCCCGGGTTTTGATTTCCTTGAGACACGAGTTTGAGCTGACTTGATGAGCCCGACTGGCGGCTCCAAACACGTACTGAACATCAATAGGGCAAGACAAAAGACACGAGGAACATCCGGTCTTGCTTTCTAAACTTTCTGTATCTCATGGAATGATTGCCGTCTGTGGCAAGCATACTGTGGCTACCCACCAACCCTACTTCTGCACCGAAGCTGTTGGACGGTTTCCAGCCCTCGTACTGTGCCGTTCAGCACTCGAGACTCGAGCTCGAATTAAAAAAATCCACCTGATCACGAGACGCCCACGGACATGATGTAGAAAATTCTTGAGCTCTTTCGAATGAGCTGTCCAAATTCTCCAGGGGCTCGATCGTCTAGGACTGAATAGTCGGGTCTACAATCAGCACGCTCGTCTGCTGCGGTAGGCAACTAGGGCCGCTTCTCCAAATGACAGCGCCTCATCCTTAATCTAGGTTTCTCGTTTGCTTCCTTTGCGCTAATAATCACACTTCGCGCGGTACCAATGAGAATGATCCAAGCAGAGTGCTTGCTCTGATGTGCATGAGGACCTTGCAGGACAATGCATATTTGCGGGGTAGAAAAAGATACAACTAATGTCGCTTGTCACGCTCAGTCTAGAAAGAGCTCTGGGTATTGATGGATATCGATCTAGCCCTTCCGAACATTTAGGAAATTCGGCCCTCTATCCCGATCTTGACTCTCAAATCCTTCAGGATCGAAGCAATTCTGCTCAGTCGCAATCTATTGTTATACACACGGACTAGATTTTGTGGACGGAGCACTGAATATTGAACAGCTGACATTGGTGAGGATGGGCGCAATAGTGTTTTCAAGGCTCGGCAAGCTTCAACGGGTCACCTGTATGCATGCGGAGGGCTCCCCTCCGTCTCGATCCTCCCAAATTGATTCCTCCGGGGTGGCCATGCGGGGTGCATGCAGATCTATATCTATCGACTACATCCCCACACTCACCCCGACATATCTCTCAGCCCGGATCTTCATACATTGCTCACTATCGAATCCTCTCTGTCGAGTAACCAGACGCCCTCTTTCACCATGACGATGGACGAAAAGAACGTGGTCGCAGGCCTCACTGTATAACACACCGAATCTCATGCCCTGTCGACCAATGCTAATACTCAGTAGAAGGTCGACACCCATGAAGCAGATAACGAGCACATCGAGACGATTGCGGGCAGCACGGCCTTCAACGATGCATTGATGCGAGAGCACCCTCGTCTAATGAACTCGACCACCTTGCTGCTCTTTGCATGCACTCTTCTTGGTTGCTTGTGCCAGTAAGTCGTTTTCACGCTGTCTCGCTGTCTTCCTCCCTTGAGTGTAGCTTATACCCTTCTTAGGACCATGAACGGCTATGACGGAAGTCTGCTCAACGGCTTGCTCGCCAATCCACAGTTCAAGACTTTCTTCCATGGCTCGAATGCTGGAATCTGGGCTGGTATCGTGTCGTCCATGTACCAGATTGGTGGTGTCGTTGCACTTCCCTTCGTCGGTCCCGCTATCGACACATGGGGACGTCGATGGGGTATGTTCATCGGCTCCTTCATTATCATCGTCGGTACAATCGTCTCCGGAACCACTTTCAATGATGCAAAGCTTGGACAATTCATGGGTGGCAGATTTATTCTCGGTAGGCTTTGTCCTTCTTGAGCTGCAATAACACTGGCATTACTGACACATCGGCAGGATTCGGTGTTTCCATCGCCTCCGCTGCAGGACCAATTTACGTTGTTGAGATGTCTCATCCTGCCTATCGAGGAAAGGTGACTGCTTACTGCAACACATTTTGGTTCACTGGAAACATCGTCGCAGCAGGTGCCGTCCGAGGTGGTCTCAACCTGACAGGCAACTCTTCTTGGCTTGTGCCTCTATGGATTCAGCTGGCTTGTCCTGCAATCATCTGCGCGCTCGTCTGGACCATCCCAGAGTCGCCTCGATGGCTCTACGTTAACAACAAGCAAGACTCGGCCACTGCGACTCTTGCCAAATGGCATGGCCAGGGCAATCCAGAAAGCGCTTGGGTCAAGTTGCAACTATCCGAGTACGAAGACTTCTTGAACTTGAATGGTGCCGACAAGCGTTGGTGGGATTACAGCGCTTTGTTCAAGAAGGCTAGCTCTCGCTACAGACTCGCTTGCAATTGCGGCTTCAGCATCTTTGGACAGTAAGTTCATGTACGAGATATGTGCTCACAGGATCTAAGCTAATCAACATTCTCGCTTTCAGATGGGCAGGAAACGCTGTCCTGACTTACTTCATCTCAGCTGTGCTCGATACTGCTGGCTACCATCATCCAATTGAGCAAACCAACATTAACTTGGGCTACTCATGTTTCCAATTCGTATTCGCCCTTACCGGATGTGCATTCGTCGACAAGTTCGGCAGACGTCCTCTCATGCTCGGTGCCATGGCTGGTTGCGCTATTGTCTGGGTTGGTATGACCACCGCCAGCGGCTTGTTTGCAGAAACTCAGAATCCTGCTGCCGCTAAAGCAACCGTTGCCATGATCTTTATGTTCGGAGCAGTCTTCTCCTTCGGTATCACTCCTCTCCAAGCTTTGTATCCTGTCGAAGTACTGTCCTTTGAAATGCGTGCCAAGGGTATGGCCTTTTCGAGTTTGGCTGTCAATGCTGGCGGTCTGCTCAACCAGTTTGCTTGGCCCGTTTCTCTCAAAAACATTGGCTGGAAGACCTATATCATCTTTATCATCTGGTGTGTCGGCCAGACTATCATCATCTGGGTGTGGTTCCCCGAGACAAGAAACCGCACTGTAAGTGCCTTTGCCTTGACCCTTATCATTGTACACACACTGACTCTTTCCTCTCAGCTCGAGGAGCTCGACGACATTTTTGAGTCTCCAAACCCGGTCAAGAAGTCTCTGGAGAAGAAGCAGGTTTTGGTCAGCGAGCAACACGGTGTTGCTGTGATCGAGAAGGTTGTGGCGTAAGAGTATCTCGGTGTCTTGTTCGGTGAAGAGTTTGGAAGTTGTTTACCTGTTCAGGAGATACGGACGTATATCATATACACTGACTCGTATGTTCCCATGACGTAACGTCAATCCTTCTTTGGACACCACGCTCACAGAGTAGGTGGAGTGAAAACTACCACGTCCTTGCTTCTTGACCTTTTACTGTATCTTCTCGATCAAAGTATGGCGCCGAGTTGGGCAGACACCGAGAGAAACGACAAGTACTGTTCCCAAAGACCCGAGGAACAAAAGACCATATCCATCATCCAAGACTTACTTGACAAGTTTATCACCACCAAATCAGCAGCACATGCTATCGCCGCTACCTACGAGCCTCGCCTACAGAAAGGAGACAAAATATCATGTCGTCCTTTCTCCTTACTATCTCACGCAATCATACATTCAACAACCACATCAGAAGATCACCACAACATCGCCGAATTGCTTGTCCATCTCTCAAAACTGCCAGACATCATCGTCGACGGCAAGCCCTTGAATGAAAACGGCAGAACCTACTGGCGATCCATACCCGAATTCAGTTTCTGGTTCACCGAGACTGCTCTGAGTGCGTAGCCTCCCTCTTTCTCTCTGAACAATTGTCTCTTACCTGATCTGAGATCTAACGAATCTTCACAGACGTGTGGGCAATCGAAAATTTAGATCTAGGTCAATGCCCAATTACCTGGCATGAACAAGCCCAACAATACAAACACGCCAATACCTTTGCGGCAATCTATACCTCTGCTCTTGACCCTTCAATCACACAGGAATGGACAAGTATGCAATGCATCGCCAGAGACACTCTGATGCAAGCCCTAGAAGTGAACATCTTATCCCATCCACAAATTCGCCGCACAGGAATCTATATCCCTGCCGCAGCAACATGGATGACTCATGCTGGCGCCCACCTCTGGAACTTTTGCGAGAGCAGACAACTGTGTGAGGGCAAGGTATGGAGAGAATGGATTGGCGGTAGTGATGGGAGTAAGCCTTTGTGGACTGGAGATGATGGGTTTAGTGTTGAGCGATGGACATTCTGGAAAGCGAGGTTTGGGGATGTGGCGGGGTTGAGGCAGAGGGGGTTTGCGGGGCGTGTTGTTGATGATGTTGTGATGTGTGCGAGGTTGGCGGTTAAAGCGATGCATGAAGTTGAAAAGGACGGTGCATTTTCACTAGATACATTGTCGAAGGTGTTTGAGGGCAGCGAAGGTTCGGGCCCTCGTGTAGCATGAGTAGGAAGGATGCCATGGACGCGTTGTTGTCGCGATGAGGGGCTGTGATTGTGGCAGAATCTCGGGAGGTGGAGGCTCTTCGACTAACAGCCATGTAGACGCTTAAACGAGCTCACCTGAAAACATTCTTTACATCGTGTTACCAATTATGATCAAGTACTTGAGCAGCAATCTTCACAAATCTCACCATACTTCTTGAAGCAGCAAGTTCCTTCGCCGACTTTTCTAAACTACATTCTATGCATCATGATGCTTCCAAAGTTCTATGCTTTTCTGCGTGAGCTCTTCCCAAGCACGAATCGAAAACACAAAATTGACCATACACGATCACTTGAATGACGAGACAGAACCAAAGTAAGTCTAATCGCAAAGAGGTCATACAAGACTTGTATCAGAGTACCACCATCAACTGATGACCTACATAGGCCATGTCGTCGTCGATAATGTGATTTACGAACATGTCTTCAGTAACACCCTGTCTCTCACACGGACCAGAGATCCGTGCCGGATCAGCGACATCCTCCGCAAATTCGCAAATGTCAAAACTCAACCGTCGTCCGTGCTGCCCACCACATACGTCAAGTCTAGCCAGAATTCCTGCTTTGTTATGAAAACGGCTGGTCGGGCTGGGTGATGTGAATACGGCGGCCACGTGTAAGCCTAGCTATGATGAGGGGCAGCTGAATTGTTGAGAGGGGCTTGTTGAGCGGGCCCATATACCTGTTTATGCCCGCGCAGTGTGCTGTCATATCTCTGGAGTTTGATTTGCTGTGGAGTACCTCCGTGTTGTTATCTAGGTGCTTGTTCGCACCTTTGTTCTTGCTGGACCTTCACTTCTTCCTATCCATACCACTGCATCTTTATCATATCCGTCAACATGGGCGCCGAGGAACCTACACCCGAGAACTACACCCTGCTGCAGGGCTTTGAGTGGAATGTGCCTGCTGATGGCAAGCACTACACGCGCTTGCATGATGCAATGCCCGCCTACAAGCACATCGGTATCTCCAACATCTGGCTACCTCCTGGCTGCAAAGCCAGCTCTCCCAACGCAAGTTCCCCACCACCCCGCAATCGTAGTCTCAGCAGAAAGAATCACCCTCAATACTGATACGCAAACCACAGGGCAACGGCTACGACATCTACGATCTCTACGACCTCGGCGAATTCGACCAGAAGGGTGGTGTAGCCACAAAATGGGGCACCAAAGACGAACTTCTCGCCCTTGCCTCGCTCGCAAAAGACGAGGGCATCGGTCTCTACTGGGACGCAGTGCTCAACCACAAGGCCGCCGCCGACAAGAAGGAAAAGTGCCATGTCGTTGAAGTCGACTCCAACGACCGCGACAAGCAAATCTCGGAACGCAAGGAGATTACCGCATGGCTGGGCTTCAACTTTGACGGCAGAGGTGACAAGTACAGCAAGCAAAAGTACCACTGGTATCATTTCGGAGGCACGGATTATGATGCTGCGACGGGCAAGAATGCGATTTTCCAGATTCAGGGTGAGGGCAAGGGATGGAGTGAGTCTGTGGATGACGAAGGTGGCAATGCTGATTTCCTCATGTTTGCCGACTTGGACTATTCACACCCTGAGGTCTGCGAAGATGTCACAAACTGGGGCAAGTGGATTGTCAAGGAGGTCGGTCTGAGAGGGTTCCGTCTCGATGCCGTGCAGCACTTTTCTCAGCGTTTCACCAAGGAGTGGATCGAGGCACTGAGACAAGAACATGGAGACTTGTTCTACGTCGGCGAGTTCTGGACTGGCAACAAGCAGGACTTGATCGACTGGGTCGAGCAGATGGAGAGAAAGTTTTCGCTGTACGACAGCCCGCTGCTCAACAACTTCTCCAACATCAGCAAGAGCGAAGCCGCAGACTTGAGAAAGGTGTTTGACGACACCTTGGTCCAGGACATGCCCGTCAACGCAGTGGTAAGAAATCTCCTGCCTATCCTTTAAGCACATAACACTGACACGAAAAAACCAGACCGTCGTAGTAAACCATGACACCCAACCCGGTCAAACCGTTGAAACCCCCGTCGAAGGCTTCTTCAAGCCCCTAGCCTACTCCCTCATCCTCCTCCGCCGCGACGGCTACCCCAGCGTCTTCTACGGCGATCTATACGGCATGAAGGGCGACAACCCCGAACCCCCCTCTTGCGGCGACAAACTCGCCGATCTGGTCCTCGCCCGCAAGCTCTTTGCCTACGGCGAGCTAAACGACTACTGGGACAACCCCAACTGCATCGGCTGGGTGCGCAGAGGCACTCACGACAGAAAGAACGGATGCGCCGTGGTGATGAGCAACACGGGTCCCGGAGAGATCAAGATGCACGTGGGTCCCGAGCACAAGGGAGAAGTGTGGACGGACGTGCTGGGCTGGGAGCAGGGCGAGGTTACCATTGATGAAGAGGGCAATGGCGTGTTCAAGTGCCCTGGCTGCAGTGTTGCTGTCTGGGTCAACAAGGATGCAGAGGGCAGAGAGCACTTCCCCGTCAACTTTGACAGCGACATTTACAAGGAGGCTGGCAAGCAAAACGGCGACGAGGAAAAGAAGGAAGACAACAAGGAATAGAAGGAACAAGTACATGGTGCTCGACAAAGACGAGCAGAAGCAAGATGATGTTGATAATACCCAGGAAAGAGAGGCACTTACAGGAAATGATAGAGAAGTAATACACCTCGCGGCAATAGACAAACGACACAAAGCAACTCAGTCCCAACCACTGCCTACCATCTTGATCAATCACACTGCAAAAAACCGAAGGCGCAGTATACTACCCCTCAATCCCCAACCTCTGCACATGAGACCATCACCAGTCATCCGTCGGAAAATCGCCTGCACATCCCCTGCCCGAACAAAATAAAAGACTTCCAACGCATGCAAACCGCGAAAAGGAAAATGATCAACCGCGTACCTGAAGATCTCGCGTCGAACTCTCAAAACGGACAAGCCGGAACGAAGCTCTTCCCGACCAGTCACCTGCCCTAAAAAGCCGTTTTCGCGCGCGACAACGATGTTGCCGAAAACACTGCGCTGGGTAACGAAGAAGGCGGACGCGGCGAGCGTAGATGAATCACAGGCTGATGTTGACTCAGATGATGGGCAGAAAGAGACAGCGAAGACAGGGCTGAACGCCTTTGAAAATCTTTGGTGGTTGTCGTAGGGCTGGTAAGTCTACTGTGAGGCTGAAGAAATTGGCACCCATAAGGCTGAGGGGGAAACGATCTTGTGCCGGCGCGTGAATTGCTGCCACCAGCGCCATGGACCTGGTCCGCTCTTCGAAGAACCTTCTACCGTGTGTTTATCCCAGCCAAGCACTTGATTGCGTATACACCTATGCCTTGCTCAGCGCTTGCATGCAAGAGGAAGATGCGTGAGCAGCAGAGATGATCGGACGGCCAAGCGCAATTGGCAAATGGTATAGATGTTTCCTGGCAGTGGTACAAGTTCCCAACGGCCGGTTCGAGTGAATGCCGTGGATCCGTAGTTTTTGCCGGACTTGCGCGTGTCTTCGAGACATCTGTCACGGCTCATCGAAGCTCAGCTTGCTGCTCCAGAAACAATGTCTTACCCTTGGTCGGGGAGAACAACAACAACAACCATCACAGACCGCAGAGGTGCTGAAGCGAATTCAGCTACAGCTTCAGCTGCTAAGGATAGCACGGGCTATTGAGACACTGCATAGTTGTACCAAGTCTCCTGCAGTTGCAGAGCATCCCAAAACGTGCGATTATGCCGTGTCCGAAGGAGGCGAATTGGGAATTGAAAAGACAATTCGAGCTAGACCGTGCAAGACGCGGCTGTATGTCAAGATGTCTGCCGTCTGGAAAGAAGTCAAGAGAACCTTGTTAATGAGCCGTGACTGGCTCTGAAAGCTAGCAAGGAAGGATCAAGCGGCGGCATGATCTCCCCAAATCGGCACCGACGAGCACGTGGACTTGTCACACAGAGACTCCTCAGGTCAAACTATCTGGAGCAGAAATTGCAAGCCTCTGGGCTGGATCGTACAGGGAGAGACATACCAAGACCTTTCACCGCAATTGACAGACCCTTACCCGAAAGTGTGACGAGAGCATGCGGAGATGGGGTTTCTGCCTTGTGTCGACTAATTTGCATCCTTTGAGTCCAAGAACATACTAGTCTGATCGGAGACTCCGAACTCTCTCACTGCATCGTGATCAGAGAGTCAAAGCTGGGGAAGCGAAGATGCCCGTGTGGAAGTCAGACAGGAGCTGAAATCCAGCCCCAAGCCCGATGTCTCACCCGTGGGCACGGCAGAAAACGGGTGTTGAGAGTCGTTGCACTTTGCACGGCAATTGAGCGCGTCGCGGAGTGAGTCCACCTCAACGACATCGTTGATAGAACGTGTTTGGGCTTGCGAACCAGCAGCCATCATGGTCGTCGAAGAAGTGTGGTTGCTTATTGTACGTGTTGACAGGTATTCTGCAGGAACAGAAAGAAACAAGTGACAAAGACCAACCGGAGTTTTCTCCAAGGGTCTGTAAGCTTTCGACACTAACCATTTCTGGACGTAATCTCGCTGAGCCCGATCGCGGAAGGATCGCGCTTTCCCCTCCCACGCGACCTCACTCTGGCTCTTGCTCGACCTTCCCCTCGTTACTTGCACGCCAAGTATCTTCTATCCAAGGTTCTTGCCCCGTAACTATCAAGCCCCTGCAAGCCCCCTTTGGCTCCTCAGCTGGAGTCGAACACTCACAGACAGCAAATGGTGAGCTTTACCTTTGCCATCAACGCCTCATGGCGCTCGCAAGGGCATTTTCTAGTACTCGGCCAGACCGAGACCTCTGCTATACCAGAGCCTCCATGAGACGATGCTGTGATATATAAGGTAGGGTCATCGCAGCCAGTACAACTCAGAATCAAGCTCATCTTCCACTTCAATCCTCTACCATCTTCATCACCATCAAGATGCGTTTCTCATCCTATGCTCTCCCCGCTTTGGCGGCCAACTTGGCTGCTGCCATGCCCAGACCTCAGGATATCGACCTTGATATGGTCCTGGCCGCCCCGGATCCGACCTACTCTGAGGCCACCGGTGCCACTGCTCAGACAATCACCGTCGATCCTGCTGCTCTCATTGCTTCAGCCACCGCCGCCGTCTCTTCTGTCAGCGTCGATGTCAGTGATGTTCTGTCCGAGACTGCTATAGTCTCCAAGAGAGCGGCTGCCACCCCCACCACCTGTGCTCAGCAGCCTGCCGGAGCCAAATCCGCCCCTACCTACGCACCCGGAGCCGACACTGACAACCTCTCTGCCTTCCGGGCAAACACTTACTACTCTTCCGTTGCTGCTGCCGCGCCGACTCCCTCTGGCTACACTCAATCATTCCAGGCCCAAACAGCTTCTAACAATGCGTAAGTTACCACCCCCTTCCGTCTGCAACCAATTCTTGAGCTAACGATCGAAACTAGATTCGGTTACATGGGGTAAATCAACATCCTCTTTCGTTCGCAATCTCGAGCTAGAGCTAATCCACGCTAGGTTTGACACATTCGACACCTACGATGTCAACACTTGCGCACAGCGATGCACTGCCAAATACGGCTGTGTCTCCTTCAACTTGTACTTCGAACGTGACCCATCTGGTAAGCATACTATTGCTAATCTTCGGTCTTGAAACATGGCTAAATCGGCGCAGTCAACCCCGACGATTCGTCCTGCTCGAACCCCGCTTCAGTCACCATGATCAAGTGCGTGTACTGGGGTGGTCAGGTCACTCAGGACAATGCTCAAAACTTCGGCCAGAAGCGTGGTAACTTCGATGTCGCTATCGCAGGCTCAAACGGATACGTCACCACCCAGATCTCCACCCCTGCTGGTTACCAGATGGGCGTTCCTTACGGCAAGTTCGCCATCAACGCACCTTATGATTTCCAGGGTTACAACACTGTAAGTAGCCATGACTGCTCGTCAAAGAATCTGGCTAACACTCAATAGTACATGGGAGCCAAGATCTTCACTGGAACATGGGATGTCTCGCAGTGCTCCAACTACTGCGATGCTCAGACCAAGTACAACCTCGCAACAGCTCCCAAGGATGGCACTCCTGCCAAGGTCTGCAAGTTCTTCAACACTTACCTCCTGCAGGCCAAGTTGGCCAACGGCACCATTGTTCCCCAGGGTCAATACTGCTCCCTCTACACCGAAGCTTGGCCTAGCAAGTACGCTACCAACGGCGGACAGTGGAGAGGTCAGGACCAGTACACTGTCGACTACAGCTTCGGCTACCCCAAGATTGCCAGCTCCTCTGACATTGATCCTACCGTCGGAGATGCCAACGGCGCCAAGTACCAAGCTGTTGCCGACATCAAGTGGTCATCCCTGCAGCCCTTCTGTTCGACCTACCTTGGCTACACCACTCCTCTTGCCACCGTCACGGCTGTCGCGACTGTCACTCCTGTCGCCACTTCGACCGCTTATTACTCTACCACGACTGTTCTGCCCAGGCGCAAGCGTGATTCAACCACCTACCCTGGACTGTCTACTGATTCTTCCGTTGGTGGACTCGTCTTGATCGATGCCAATGGAACCAGCTGGTACTCTGCGGATGTTCCAGCTGATGGCCCGAGTTCGCCTTCTGAGGCGCAGTTGAGGAAGCGCGACACTTCTGTAGCCATTCCTGCTGGTCTGACCAAGTATCAGCCCGCTGTCATTTCTGCAGCTTGCTCCATGCAAGCAAAGCCCGTGTCGTCGACATCCACCCTCACGACCCTCACCACAACCACCGCAGCCGCCACAACTACAGTCGTATCTGCCGTTGCAACTGCGACCAGTGGTGCAGGAGACACCGCATATATCGCCGTGACCGGTGGCACTTTCAACTCAGCTGGCGCCGCATTTGCCGATTTCTGGGGCGCAAACGACAACCAAGACAACGCTCTCTTCGCCAACCTGCGCACCGTTGACTACTACAAGCCGACTACATACAATGCAAACCTCGCTGTCGATGCTACTACCGGACAGCTGAAGGACGTTTCTGGAGGTCGCATCGCTTCTCTCTGGGCTGGTGACAGTTATGCAGGTTCCGTGTCGACAGTACGCTTCTACGCTCCCTCAAAGATGCCCACCTACTGGAAGCCTTTGATCTGCACTTCGCCTCAGGGTTCAGGCTCGTACCACTTGAGCTGTTCTGTGACATCATCCAACGGCGTAGTCCTCTCGAACTTCGTGTCTTTTAAAAACATTAACGGATACTCATGGTTGATGATGGCCGGTGAATCAGCCGAAGCCCTCGGCTATGATAGTATTGGCGACAGCACTGTCACCATGCTCGCCCGCAACTGAGAAGAGATTGCTACGTTTCGATGCAACTAAGGCGGGGTTTCCATGCGTCTGGGGGGTGCTTCTGGTCGCATGAGCGGAGTTTAGAAGGAAAGGGATATAGATCCCACATCTTGGGGTATGGGTGGATGGGGAGTTTGAGATGGTCCGGCGTAGACATACACAGGGGTTTGTTTTGTTTCATTTATACTTTGTATCTACTTTATGTTTCTTGTTTCACATTTCTTGTTCACATTTTCTGACTATGCAAGTTTACCATCTGTTTACTCTGGTTAACCGATACCTTGGTCTGATGATCTGTACACCATACAGCTTGAAGGCATTACCGTGAAAGCTTCTTGGAGCATAACGTCGTCATGTGCTAGCGGCTATGCTTGTTGTTAATTGTGTTCAATTGTAAAAGTCTGGGTAACGCTTGTACTGCATCTACAGTCTCGGATCAGAGATATATCGCAACTTAATGCTAGATGAGTAGGTCTTTGCTGGAATTTTAGAGTTTAGGAAGCACAGCAATGTCCTTTCTGAAGGACAAGGTCTCGCTTTCCTTTGCCTTTGAAGCACTCAAGGGAAGATGATGAAAACAAGCAACACGAAAAGAGTGAGGGTGAAAGTCTTGTAGAAGAAGATTATGAAATCAAAATCTCGATTCAAAAAACATTAACGAAAGTGGCTTGCTAAAGTAACAAACATACCATTCCCAGATACCATCAGATCATATCAATATATACAGGTTCTTCTTCCTCTCCCAATTCCATAAGCTCAGCAGAACCGCTTAGTTGTAAGTGTAAACCTGCTCAGGACCAAGGTTACCCCAGTTGCTCTGGCTATCAACATTGCTGGCACCGAACCAAGCCAACTCGTTCTTGGCATCAACAACAGTGATGACAGCAAATGCAGGAGCAGGGTTAGCGACATATCCCCAGCTGACGGTGTAATCGCCATTGGCGCACTTTTCACCGTTGAAAGACTTGTTGCTGGCGTTCACAATGGTGCAGTGCTCGGTCTTGCCGTTGGCTACGATGTCAAAGTTGTAGTCGCAGGTCGAGGTGCCGTCGGCGCAGTAGCGGTTCACGTTGTTCAGGGTCCAGGTGGCGCCGGAGACTTTCTTGGGGTTGGAGCCGGGGGCGGCGGCAGAGACGGCGGCGGATGAGGCGGCGGCAGCGGAGGAGGCCTTGACGGTCGAAGTGGCCATGGTGGATGCGGTTGCCGAGTAGGGGAGGAAGGAAGAGATCAGGCCGCCGGTGGAAGCGACGGGGTTTTCACCGAGGCAAGAGGCGTACTCGGAGATACACTGAGCTTGGTTGGCAGAGAGGCCGTCAGGGCCGCGGGTGGTCTGGCATTTGCCAAGGGCTGCGTAGCAATCGCCCTGGCACTGGGCGTTCTCGGCCGAGCATTGGGCTTGGTTGGCAGAAGAGCCATCAGCCATACGAGTGGTGCGGCACTTGTTGTCCTTGGTCTTGCAGTTGTCGGCAGCTGATGAAGTGGCAGCGGCAGCAGCGGTTGTGGAAGAAGCCTTGGTCACAAGAGTCAAGGCGCCATTGCTAGAGACGCACTGCTGTCCACCGGGGTAAGAGTGAGCTGGGTTGCAAGCGTATGTGGTCGCAGCAGCTGCGGACGATGAGGCGGTAGAAGGAGCCTTGGTGACAAGGGTCAAAGCACCGTTGCTAGAGACGCACTGCTGTCCGCCAGGATAAGAGTGAGCGGGGTTGCAAGCGTATGTGGTCGCAGCAGCTGCCGACGAAGAGGCAGTAGCGCTGTAAGGGAGGAAGCTCGAGATCAGACCTCCAGTAGACGCGACAGGGTTCTCGCCGAGGCAGGAAGCGTATTCAGAAACGCACTGGGCCTGGTTGGCTGAGAGGCCGTCAGGACCGCGGGTAGTTCTGCAAGTGTTGTAGGATGCATAGCAGGCGCCCTTGCAAGCTGCGTCTTCGGCAGAACATTGAGCCTGGTTGGCAGACGAGCCATCAGGCATGCGAGTGGTACGGCAGGCGTTGGTCTTGGCGACACAGTTGTCGCTGCTCGAAGCTTGACGACGAAGAGCGGGAGAGGCGGTGACAGCGGAGGTCAGAGCCAGGATGGAGATGAGGTTTTTGGAGAGCATCTTGTGGGTTGTGAATGCAAGATCGATGTGTGTGGGAATTGATTGTTGTTGGAAAGTGGGGGTGTGTTGAGGTTGTGATGTTGATGTGTTGTGAAGATGCTGAATGAAGATGAGATGATTGTGAGAGGAAGGAACATCTCGAGGTCTTATATATTCAATCTTCCTACCTCGTGGTTGACGGTTCTTCACCTCATGACAAAAGCCGAGAAGAGCTTCTCGCTCACCGTTGCCATGTCTGAGAATTTACGATGCTATTGTTAATGCATTTGCTCGTACAAAAGAGATCGACCCCACGTTTGTGGGTATTTCTCCAGCGATCTTCTCGTACCAGACCCAGTCGCCAAGCATGAGGCGGTGGATTCGCTTCGTGATAGCTCTTTAAGGTGTAGTCTCGAAGTGGAGGCGCAAAGACACGTTCGAACGGTCGTCGAAAATAGAATCCTGCAGGGCCGTGCCGAGGCCGGTCTCGAACTTTGTTATTTTTGGTCCATGACATCAGACCTATTTGTCTTCTCCATCAAATCAACTTGTCGTCCTCGTTGGATGAGCTTGTCTTCATGAATATTTCGGAGTCTATACCTACCGAGAATTTGTCCTGCAGTTACCGACAAGAGCCACAGAGATTTGATGACCGCACCACTGATCAAGACTTTGCAAGCCATGGATACAGCCTCGTGAATGCAGACTCTATATTGCGGTCAGATGGTTCCTCTTAGCGTTGGACCTGCACTTTATCTTCATCTTTACTAAAGTCAAGTACTTGGCATGACACGAAGTTGGCGTCGATGCATGGAAATCATCTGCTTGACGTCGCATCGAGGAGACTTTACATGGAGGAGCATGTATGACCGGATATCTTTGAGCACTCGACAGGCGGTCGTGCTCAAGTCCCATAGTGAGCATGGATAACGGGGATCTGCAAAAAGTCGAGTGAGCGTAAAATTGATTTTGCATCTCCACAGATACGAGATTTCGAGGTCGTAGAGAGCGATGCTCGTGTCCAACGAGCTTAGTCTCGTACGAGTTGCTACTGTGGGTGTGAGGCGACTCGATGAAATGGCAAGATCATACGAGGGTGTGATCGTCTCAACGAGCGTCAAGTTCCATATCAAGAGAACAGAGCTGGTCCGCAATATACATTGTGCCGGCAAGCTACGCTGAGAATGTCAGTCTGCAGGATCAATAAACTAGAACTATGTGCAGGTGTCTGATTGCCAAGCTCACGCCGATGCGATGCTGTTGTTCTAGGATTCGGGAGGTACCCCTCTGTTTAGGCAGATCATCTTTGTCGAAGACTCGTACTCAAAGCCACTCTCAAGCTTGCCGACGAGAAAATGTTGAAGCAATTTGGTAATGCCGCTCGCGGTCGCTCTTAACTGTCCAGCCATGTAAACACGACTTGAATATCGCGGTGGCTAAGAAGCCCTGGCTGATAGCATGCGAACAGTGACCGTCGCCAAAAGAATCAATCATAGCAGGCGCGTCCAAGCAGGAGAGCAGGAACGATGCAGACCAGCAGCTGCAAAAGTCAAATTCTTGGCGTCCCCGCATTACCCCAATTCTTGGAGGTTATCCCAAAGCTTTACCCCGAAGCACCGACTTCTCGACTCGACACCTTGTCTACCTTGATCGTTCCATCATCATGCATTCCACACTTTAGTATGTCAAGCAATACGTCGCTTAGAAGAGCCAATCCGGCCAAAGCCTTCCATTGCTCGATATGCAAGCGTGATTTTCGTCGTCGTGAACACCTGACGCGACACATAACTACCCGTACCTTGCCGTCTGACCTGTTTACTGCCAATGCATGCTAAAACTAAGCAAAGATACCAACGAAAAGTCATTCACGTGTTCTTGTGGCAAAGCTTTTGCTAGGAGAGATCTATTGAAAAGACACGAAGAGAATGGCAAGCATTTGGTCACGCTCTCATCAGAGGGTACTCCATCCACGCGGTCTATACATAGCCCCGTCGAGGAGTCTGAGATCACGGTCAACCACACGGATGCAGATCAGACGACTGCAACATTCGAACAGCCTTCTCACTCATGGTATGAATTAGACGCCGCCGCTGGTGCCGGCCCAAACACCCAGCCGGAGGCATCAGGTACGTTTCGAGCGTCAAAAGTGTTGCATCTTTCTCACATACCCAGCATTACTCTCGACCAATGACAACTTATTCTTACCGAACGACTTTGACTATTTTTCCAGTTTCACCGACAGCATGGGCTTGAATGCAGGACTTGATTTTCTGTACGACCCGACGTTCAACATAAATGACCTGTCCTTTTCAGGAAATGAATTTTCGCGGAACTCGAACGGGTCAGCTCAAGCACCCTTGCAGTCTGTCGATACTGTATCAAATCTCTCAACGTCCACCCGGATCAGGCCTATGGAAGACGACTTTGAAGAATTGGGACCTGTTCATTGTCCTTGGAGAATACTTGATGACACACGAACTCAGATCGTCACCGCGTTAATCCCCTTTCAAACTCAGCTAGTAGGCTTTACTATGCCCTCAAGACTTGTCCTCGGCCGGTATATCACGGCATTCTTCCTAGAATTTCAAGAAAATCTACCAGTCATACATCCTGTGACTTTCAGACCTCCACGATTTCACAAGCATCCAGGACTCTTTTTGGCAATGGCAGCAATTGGAGCAGTCTTTCGCTACGAGACTCGGGCTGCCATGGAGCTGTTCCGAGCCGGCAAGGAAGTCGTTCTGGCGAGCTGGCGAGACGAGGAGCCTAGCGACAGAGACAAAGACAGCCGCTTGAACGCTGCTGTCGCACGTCTACGGACCGTACAAGCAGCCCTGTTGCTCAACATGTTTGCCGTCTGCCAGTGCGCCGACCTGACGGCGAAGGACATGTTGACACTGCGAAGTTTGCTTGCGAGTCATCTTCGCGAAGGTGACACTTACTGGGAATCTTCGGACAAGGGGAACCGTAACGATTGGCATGAGTGGATGATGCACGAGAGTTATCGCAGAACACAGCTTGGTATCTTTTTCATCCTCAACCTGCACACTGTATTTCTCGACTCCCCACCAGTCGCGTTAAGCAGCCAGCTTCATATCGACTTGCCATGTTCGACGGCAGAGTGGATGGCATCTTCTGAGAGTGCATGGAAAGACGCCAGGTCTCGCTCTGTCAATACTGTCAGCTTTCAGAATGCTCTATCAAGACTTTTCTCGAACATACCGGCAGACAAACATCTGAGCTACTCACCATTTGCTAACCTTGTACTCATACAAGCTCTGTCACAACGTGTCTACTTAGCGCGACAGTTGCATACAAATCGTCATGACACACTTCGTGACGCTGATATGGAAGAGATAGAGTAAGTATAGTTCGACAGTCTTTGCTTAACTCGATGGCAAATGTTGACAGTTCTAGACTAGCGCTCAAGCAGTGGACTGCTATCTGGAAACAAGACCCTGAATCCATACTCGACCCACTAAAGCACGACGGCTCGAACTCCCTTACTTCAACCGCACTTCTGGGACTTGCACGCATCCGTCTGTACTCAAATTATAGCTGTTATATGCAGTTAGACAGTTGGAATCCGCGAAAAGTGGCAAGGAACCTCTTCGACGTTGCACCACCATCTCGCACTGGCAACATGACTCTGGCTCTGTTGCATTCGGCCCACGCCCTCAACTTTATAGTCAAGTTTGGCATCAAATACATCGGCCGTGTCATGTTTGGACGTTGGGATAATCAGAACTTACTATACTATCTCGAGGCAGCTGTTTTCTTGACCAAGTGGCTTGATGCGCTCGCCAACACTCATCATATCAACCACGCTACTGGTAAGTACTTCTGGCCTCGTACATAACAAGCTTACTGACGACCGATTCTCAGAGGTCGAGCTCAAGATTGTGGGGATTGTTATACGCATCGTGGAAGAAGTGGCGGCATCTCTTGAGCCACACGAGAGCCTGGGGCACATCCATACGCTGAGTGATCTGGATCGTGGCGATGTTCCCAAGATGTTGCAAAGTCTTGGCAGGCAGATTGCTCGTTCTTGGGCAATCGTGTTCAGCAATAGCGGGTCGCCATGGGCTATTGTCAGGTACGTGGGCAATGTTCTCGACCAATACGCTGGTTTACTGGGAGAAAACTCGCCATGATCAAGATAGCCAATCTCGACTCGGAAGATGAATTCGAAATCCCTGCCTGTGCTGATAGGCGCCAAATCAACAAGGATACTCCTGAGCAGGGTGCCTGTAAAGATTGCGAGCAATACATGCGTCGACGACTGCTCTGCACCTACTCAGACAAGAAGGCATCACAGAATGGAAGAGGCAAGCTGAAGTTGAGTGGTCATCTTTGTTGGGGCGATCGAGTGGTGGCAAGAGAGCATAAAGAGCGCCGCTGGACTGCAATGGAGGACATCTGGAGAAACAAGCGACTATACTGAGCATGATCAATGGTGGCGCGAACGGAGTAAGCACATTCGTTGCGTGTGTCGAGTGCCTGAGTTCATCCAGAAAGCCGAGTCACTGTTTGTTGTCCGCCTGATCCACCGTCACAAACCTACTAGACGGAACGGAATAGAACACAACGAGGACCGCTTCTCACACAAACTCTTCGATGCGATCGCATTCATCATACTCACTTTGCGTCTATCATCAACACAGCGTAACAAAAGCATCAACGACAACATTCACGCTCCACTTTCGAATACTGCACGTATCTCGGTCATTCGCAACACGATGGTCATGCCTACGCCCCAACCTCACCCAACACCTACTGAGCTCGTTCCCAAATGGCGCCCTCACCCCATGACCTACGCCTACGTCAAGAATGTTTGTGAGAGTATCAGCCTCACCACTCTGACCGAGGCCATCCAGGAGCGTGGTGAGCGTGTTCAGATCACCAAGCTTGACACCGACAGATCCAAGGTAAGTTTCTCCGAGCCGGGGTACCATAATGTGGTAACTGACTTTCCGCGCAGTATTACGCCCTTGTCGTCTTCATGTCTCTTGGTAGTTACGAGCATGTCGTCAAGGCTGGCCCCATATTGGTTGGCGAGCATGCCATCGTCATTGACAAGTCTCCACCCCTGGAACACGAGTTCTTCGAGAACGACTCTAGTGATGCCGACCAGGCCCTTTGCGACTCGTCTCATGACGACCACGCCAGCGGTTGCGATGGAAATGGAGCCGCAAACACTCACCCCGAACTTATCAAGCCCATCCAAAACGACACTGGCACTCACCAAACCAACGCTGCCTCCAACTCATCCATCGCCACCACACAAAAGCTGAAGAGAAAGCGTCAGCTCTTGTTCGACGATGACCAGATTGCCTTTGACGAGGCCGAGAAGTGGAGACGCATTGCAACCAGACCCGGTGCCATCTTCAAAGGTCCCCTTCCCGAGAATGACGATCTTCGCGGTCGCGCTTGGTAGTTTGTGCGCAATGAGCGATGGTATGCAGAGGACAGGAACATTCTTGTCAACTTGGACTTGGGACGGATTGTGTTGTTTGTACATCGAGGTTCGAGCATGCATGATATGATTCACACTGGTGGAGTGTTTTTGTCAATACCGATGGGAATTTCTGTTTCATCCGCAGTGGAAGATCATGGGAGTGCAATGGAAGAGAGAAGGCATGAAGAGTTCCAAGGTGGGAAGGCCTGTGGCACGCTAGTGGCATCCTTGTAGTAGGAAAGACATCGCAGAAGACACTCGTTCAAAGAACCATACACTCTTTAGCATTAGCCAACACTGTCACGCAAGAACATCACATCAAGTTTCATAAGCATGCGTGTCTTTTATTTTCTACTTGTTGCTCACACAACGGAGCGTTGTCGCTGGAAGTGCTTCATCAGAGCTGTGATAAGAGGACACAATATGTCTCCCAACCCCCCCAACGCATACGCAGCTCCTATCCCTTGATTACAACAGACTGACTTGTTTGACTCGAATGGATCTTCATAGAGTGGATTTTCATAGCAAGTCTTTGTGGACTGCGTAGTCTGACTTGAGAGATCAGGATCAATTATCCTTGGCTGTTCAAAAGTCCGGGCGGATTTAGCTCTCGGTCTTCCGCTTGTCGAAGTCTTGTGGTCAAGATCGCCTCGTGCAAGATGATAAAGTTGAGATCATCGGTATATCGCATTATGCGGATTCCGGCTCCATCTTCCGGAAAGAATATGTGGCAGGTTTTGGCGGAAATTGCTGCGCTTGTGTGCTGGTAGCGACAGCGTTTGATGGACCATGCCATAGCCGGGCTGGAACTGATCGTCAAGGGGAGGTGCAAGTAGGAAGTGTACCCAGAGCTCCGTCGGACAATCGGCCTCGAATGGCAGTGCGTGACAGACGTTTTGAATGAGACGTGACAAGGGCACTTCTCAAGCAGTAGCCTCTTCCTCATCATCTCCCTCCAGTCTTTCTCTCGTCTTGATCTCAACTCCAAACCTCTTCTTCAGTCCCTCAACCTCACTTTCCCATTTCACCAACACAGGATGCGCCCCAGCCACATCCCTAAATGTCACCTCCTCCTCCTTCCCCTCTCCCGTAACCTCAAACTTCCAAATTCCATCTTCGCCAAAGTAGTCCCTGCCAAACAAACTCTGCAACCCCAACTCCTCTCTCGCAACCACAAACTTTGCAATTAATTCTTGCTTGACTTCTGCAGGAATAGAGGTAGAGCTGGCAATGCAGCGAACAATACCTTCAAACACACCCAACAGAAACCCAGCCTTTGTGCCGATGACAGCGCCTAAAGCAAACCCTTCATCAAAACCATGTTGCACGTGTGAGGCTTTGGAGACAGAGATGCCGTCGCGGTAGCCAGAGGTCACGTGGACACTGCGCAGACGAGGGATATCGCTGCGCTCTGAATTTGCCGTGTTGAGCTGTTGCGTAGGAACTTCGATGGCATCGCCCTCGTTTCCATGTGATGGCGTCAAGGCAGGGGAATTTGGCGCTGAGCCGAAAATGTCGTCGTGGAGTTCAGAGGTTGTGGTGAGGGGTTCGGGGGATGGCGACATGGTTGGGTGAGAGAGTGCGCCTGGCACTTCGCGGAGCATTTCTTGATATTGTAAATCCTGAGAATGAATGTTGATTGTTGGGAAGTTGTTGAAATCGAGTATAGCGTTGTTGAAACATCAAGGTGAAGTTGCGGCGAAGCCGAGGAGAATTTTTGCTTAGTCAGCGATATGTCGATGCCAGAAATATCTCGTCAACCTTCATGTTTTTATTGAGGAGATATTACATGAACCAGCCTACAGAGTGGAACGAATAATACAACGAGTTGTTCTATCTGTACCTGTTTAATGTTGCGTACATGATTGGAAAGGTGTTTTGCAGCGAGAGCTAAGGACAAAGAGCCCAGTCCGGATTAGGCGAAGATCAAGAATGTCTGTTCCAAGAAGTGGTATAATGAATGATCTGTTCGAGCTATGCTAGTGTATGTCATGTAATCTATGCCGCATCTCTAATGCCATCACAAAAAGTCGTCCAAGGCCAGCTTCTTGAGAGGGGTGAGAACATCACCTACGGTCAACACGCTGAGAGTGTACTTGTGCGGCTCAGTTCTCCAACAGTTGTGGAGTTCTAGCCCAGCGTCCTTCCATAAGATCTTTTGGTCATCTTCGTCAAACTTGTAACTGCTGACAACATGTAGACCCCTGCCTTTCCTCAACTCCACGCCACTAGCAACCAGATGTCGCTCAGGCATAAGAAATTGATCATGACATCCCTTCTCGGCGCTCCATTTCCCTTCAACTGTCCAGTCCTCTGGGAAATAGGCTTTGATGTCCAAGACTTTGTTGGCGTGATGCAGGATGTTGGAAATAAAGCGGTGGTTGCAACCCTCCGAGTCGTTGTAGGCGCGCCACACCGTATCAGCATCTTTGCATCCGTCGACGCCTACGACAAAGATGGCACTGTGTTGTGAACTCTTCATGGCTTCAACACACGCTATGGCATCAACGTAGCCTCTCAGGAGATCGGCAGCTTCAGGGAGTGACAAACTGCCGATTGTGGATCCCAACGAGAGTATGCACTTCGGACGCACGGCGAGGGGTAGCGATAGACATCGTATCCAGCGCTTGCCATCTTCGTACGTGCCTATTAGACCATGGCATTTCACATGTTTGAACGAAGAAGGTGAGATGTCGGTGAGGGTTCTCTCAAGTTCCGAACGACTCAGGTCGAGAGCATAATAGTCTACGGGCTTTTCCTGGACCTCCAATGTATCAAGCAGGATTTTGGTCTTTCTGAGGCTACCACTTCCTAGTTCTAGGAGGACGGTGTCAGGGTGAATGTCGTTGGCGATTTCGCGGCCGTATTCTTTCAAGAGCTCGATCTCGCAATTGGTGAGGTAGTAATCAGGGGAGTGAGTGATGGCTTCAAAGTATTGCAAGCCCTTCTCGTCCCAGAGAAGTCGCGAGGGGAATGCGGGTAGGTCCCCTGCAAGGCTCTTATCGAGCTCTCTCAACAACGAGTCATTGTGAATCGCGGAGCGAATGTCCTTGATGTCGACTTCAATCTTCTTGGCAGGCGTATCTTGGGGAGTGTCCATGATGGGAGATGGTTCTGGAATGTGTTCAAGTCGAAAGGGTGATGAATAGCGATGAAACTTTATGTGTAGAAACAATAATTCGATGGGACAATGAATACTCACAAACGCGAGGACAAAGTCGAAATGAAAAGCAAGGCGAGACTAGAAATGGCGAGAAGGTATCTCGCGCGCAAAGGCATCACGATATGGTGGTTCGCACCTTCCTCGTCCTCAGTATGCAGGAGGAGAAGCGCGAACAACGGATTGTCATCTTGACGTGGCCAGATTCAGGCTTGAATCGAGACATGTTTGATCTGCGTACCGGATACAGGAATTCAAGCTACGCAAAGACTTGCTTATCCGAGGTTGTACCTCTGCTGACATGCATGTGTTGATTGAGGAAGTGCAATGCAGCATGGAGTCACGGTGATGTGCTTGTCGCTTGTGGCCATACAATCTGGCCAACTCTCACAGCGATGACTTTTGCACCCCAGGGCAAGCTTCATTGACTTTTGCGATAGCATACAACAGTGTCGCAGGCCATCGACACTAAGACGTTTTGAGTGTTGCAAAATCATCTCGAGCTTCAAGTCAGATCTCGAGATCGTCCGTCGACAAAATGTAGGGCTCTAACTCGAGATTGCTCGACCAATAGTCCTCGAGATCCTGCCTTCCCTAAACGTCGTGACCAGAGAAGCATCACATGCCAAACATGCACGCAATCATCACGAAACTGATGTCGTTCTTTTGTTCGAGTGAACTATGCCATTTCTGAACCACTCGCATACGACAAATCCTCAATAGATTTGCTATACTTTCACAACCTCTGATTCGTTCTTCTGTCCTGAATTTCCCTACTCGGCTCCCCTCCATTGACTGTGCAAGCATTCTATAAGTCTCTGCTACGTCTCGAAAGAAATGGAAGTCGACCTCCTCATAATCGGTGCTGGCCCCGCAGGATTAATGGCTGCTGCTTGGGCAAGCCAATGCAAGCTCAAAACAAGAATCATCGACGACAAAGATGCAAGAGTCAGAACCGGCCAAGCAGATGGTCTGCACTGCAGAACTCTGGAAATCATGGATAGCTTCGGTAGCCCAAGCATTGCCCACGAGATACTCGGTCAAGCTTGTGTGATCAAGGAGATTAGTTCATGGGCATGTAGACAAGACGAATCAGAAATCTATTGCTGACTATGCTCCAACAGAACCCGAAGCACGGTGAGGAAGAATGTATTGAACGGACAGAGTTGATACGCTCGGGCGAGGAAGATTTGCCGGGCAGTCGATATCCTCAAGTCAGTCTTGGTCAAGGCGGTGTCGAGCAGGCGTTTCTCAATTTTCTCGAACGAAACGGGGATAAGGTACGAGTTGAACGCAACTTGACTCCCACCAAGTTGTATGTTGATGAAAAGAGCGTGGATGATCACAACGCATATCCTGTTGAAGTCCACATTCGGAAGACAAGAAAAGATCAACGTGCTGGCTCATCCAATTCCGCGAGTACGCCTCTTCTCCCTTATCGCAACATATATTCCGGCAAACTCTCAGCATCCGAGGAGACTGTCCCGGAAATCGTTCGAGCAAAGTACGTTCTAGGTACCGATGGTGCACACAGCTGGACACGAAAAGCTCTGGGTCTGCAAATGGAAGGCGACACGACAAACAAGCACTTTGGCGTCATGGACTTCATCCCCCTCTCCAACTTTCCAGACATGAGGATCTCCTGTGTAATACACTCATCATCAGGTAGCATCATGACCTTGCCACGAGAAAACGGTCTAGTCAGGTTCTACGTCCAGCTCGGAGAGTCTTCTGCCCAAGCAAACGACTTTGATCGCAGCAAAATGACCCCAGACGACATCATCGAGATTGCCTGCAAGATCATACATCCATATACCCTGGACTACAACCACTGCGATTGGGTTTCCGTCTACGTAGTTGGGCAGCGCTTGGCCACATCTTTCAGTTACCATGATCGCATCTTCCTCGCCGGAGATGCAGTGCACACGCATTCTCCAACCATGGGCGCGGGAATGAATGTCTCCATGCAAGACAGCTACAATCTCGTCTGGAAGATCGCCACTGCGATCCGCACACACAACAGAGATGTCCTGGCAACCTACACCACCGAACGCATGACTGTTGCTCAAGAACTGATTCACAAAGACCGGGCCATGAGCGAGTTTTACTGTACAGGCCCTTCTGCAAACTCATCTCGCTACCAAGAATTTCGGGAAAGCTTTCGGGAGTTTGTCAGTGGTGTTGCTGTAGAATATCCTCCTAGCCTTTTAGTCTGTAAGGCAAAAGACGACACAACTGACACATCCAATGGAGACTTGCAACAAGTCTATTCCAAACCACAGCTCGCTCGCAACATTACACTCGGCCAACGTCTGCCTTCCTTCCACATCACAAACCACTTCACAGCCGAAGTCACTCACATCCACTCTGCCATGAAAAGCACTGGACATTGGCGCATCATTTTCTTCCCCGGCGACCTTAGCATCCCAACTCGGTTCTCTGCTTTCTGCACCCTAGGCTACCACCTCGCTGCCCCGAACTCTTTTATCCGCACACTTATACCTGCTTCTGCTTCTCTGTCCTCAATCCTTGAGATCTTGACCATCCACACTAGTCTCAGAACCAACTTCGATGCCTTGTCGCTACCAGACATCTTCCACCCTTGGAGCGATGACAGTGGATACGATCACAGCAAAGTTTTCGCTAGAAGTAATGATAGAGACGAGGATATTTATAGTGCTTTTGGGATTGAAGAGGAGGAGGGATGCGTGGTGGTTTGTAGACCTGATCAACATATCGGGTATATTGGTGCTTTGGGGGATGTGGAGTCGTTGGGAGGATACTTGACGAGGATTTTGGGGGTTGAAGACACAGGGGTAGAAGGATTAGTAAAGGGGTAGCAAGATTGGTGAAGAGATGGAAAGGGTTGGTAAAGGGGTAAAGAAGAGGTCTGGTGCTAGAGATTTGGAGGCGTGTGAGTGGGTATCTACCATTGTTAGCCACTGATGGCAACTGCTCTTTCATCTTTTATCACTGACCGATATCACAAGAATGGTCGTATTACTGACTTCCTATGGGCACTGCAACTGAAGAAAACTTCACGATAGCAGAGATTGGCGGTAAGAAAAAAACCAGTATGAACTGCCCACAAGAGTCAAACAGACTAAATAAGTTGGGCACAAGGGACTCCTGCTTTGGATGTTTGACAGACTGCGAGGAGCAAGTTTTTGAAATATAATGTTTCTTGCTTGATCGTTTGTCTATGGTACATGTCATGCCATTTTCCTTTCGCCCCGTCCATCATGCATTATACTTTCTTCTGTAGTGTAAAAAAGCAAAAAGGCTAAGTTCTCTCGCTTCCACGCAGTCTGACGACTTGACCGTACTTTTGCAGCTTGGTGATCAGCTGGTCACCCTGCTTGACGACATCAGTGTACCTATAACGAGAGTCAGTCATCTGCATTCAAAGTTCGAGGATTTGTTGAAACTCACTGCTTGTTCTTGTCACCAGCACGTTGTGTCTCAATGACACCCTTGACGCGATCGATGGTGCAAGGGAGACGCTGGCTGGCAATGAAAGGAGCCAGATCGCGGTCCAGCCAATCGACACTGACGCCAAAGCTTTGGGCCATGCTTTCCAGACCCACGACCTTGTAGCTTTGCAGCAATTGGGCATAAGCACGCAGGCGCATCTCCTTGACGTACCAGCGGCGATGCTCGTAGAGGTAGCGGTCTTGGGCGAGGAATTGAGTCTCGACTGTGCTGAGGGCGTGGAAGAAGTTTTGGTAGTGGCCAGAGTAGAGGGAGCGGATCATCTGGGCGAGGGGAGAAAAGTCGATTTCGGGTTCGGCTTTTTCTTGCTCGGCCGAGCCCGAGTTCAGTGTGGTGAGGTTGACGACGGCGGGTTTGGGGGTGGCTGATGATGTCGTGTCGACGTCCATGGCGCTGGTGTCGGTGCCAGCCGACGGGTGCGACGAGACGGCGCCAGAAAGGCCAGAGAGTCTCTCGTTGCTGTCTTCGGAACCGACAATGGCACGGATCTCGGGAGCATCGACGACACGAGACTTAAAGTCACGGCGAGGCAGAGCGACGCTGCCGGCGAGAACGGCATAGACGACCAGATTGCTGTACGAGCAAAGCTCGGTTGCGGTGAAGGTGCTGAGAGAGTCGAGGAGAAGGGGAGCGGCGGCAGCGTGGGAGCGGATGGTAATGAGGTGGAGACCTTGGTAGGCTTTTAGGCGGTTGCGACGGTCCTGCGAAGCGGGTTAGAAATGTATCAGAGGAAGAGCGGTGCGACATACCCAGTCACCACCAGACTCGACCAAGGCCGAGCAGCGCTCAACGCTCTTCTTGACCAGGTTCTTGTCGTCGAAGAACATGGCAATGCGGATGATGGCCAGCACAATGTCGATCTTGGAGGCCAGAATGCCAGTCTTTTCCAGCAGCTTCTCAAAAGCCTCGAGGGCCTTGTCCTTGTCACCGATGCGGGCATACAATTCTGCGCGCTTGCCACGGGCAGTGTTGACCTCGGTGTCGCCTTCGCGCTCGGCGGCCTCGTCCTCCTCCTTCTGAATGGCGGCCAGTTCTGCCTCGTTCTCGCGCTTCATGTCTTCGTACAGCTTCTCGTCCCATGGCAAGTCGGCTCCGCCGGTCTGCTTAAAACCACCAAGGACGCCGATGATGCTGGTTGTGTTGATGCTGGACGTTCTTCGTAGCGAGGGCACGGGCGAGGATGATGACGTCTTCTGGCTCGAGCCAGACTCTCCTGAGGCGTTCAGCTTGCCGGTCTGAGGATGTGCGAGGTAGTGGTAGAGAGGAGCCATCTTATGCTCTCGGATGGCATCTTGGAGGGTTGTGAGGGACGATTGTTTGGCTGACGACGAGGTTGAGGGCGAGGCGAGGGTGAAGACGGACTGGGCCAGTCTGAGGTCGGGGAACTTCATGTACTGCGGGTCACCCATGATGGCGGTGTTGATGTTGAGAGGGAGAGTGGATGGTGTGAGGGATGTCTGAGTGTTTGACGGCGACGGCGACGGTGACGCTGCTGGAGCTGCTACAGACTCGCGGCGTCCGTGCGTCGGCCAGCTTCACCGAGCCCCGACCATTTCATCACACGAACTCGCTCCTTCCACTTGACTTGTGCACCGTCTCGTCGCTGTTAGAGACTCCCAATCTTAGTTCTGGGCTCCTTCCGCATCTGTAGAGCAAGAAACTGCTTTGATTGCTCCTTCTCAAAAGCGACACTGCTTTGGTCCAGCTCTTCGCGAGGCGCCTGTTGCTATTCTCGAGCGTCACCGCGACCACGGAAAAGAGGCCGTTTCACGCTTCTTGCTGTTCTTCTCTTTCCTATAGCCAACTCACTCCAATACGCCCGCCCCCCTGCCATACTCTTATTCGTGCTCCGTCAAATCACATCGAGTCGTCTGCCCGCTCTAACAGACGTTCACACGACACAATGCCTCGTCAGCCCCAAGACTCGACCAAAGGACGCCGCAGTCCACCCACCGAGTCGCCCCTCCCCGAATCAGACCAATACCAGAAGCCGTCGCGCAAACGCATGAGAGAGGCCGACCTTCCCTCGAGTCGAGCTCCGAAACGTCAACGCAGTCCTCTCACCAGCTCCACCCGCCGTGACGACCCCGACCCGCCATCTCCACCTCGTTCTCCCCCACGAAAGCGTCCCGGTGCTAGCAGCAGAATCAGTGCCGCTGCCAGACAAGCTGCCGAACAAAAGAGACTGCAACGTGAAGAGGAGGAGCGTAAGCAAGTGCAACAAAACAGAGCTACTGTCCCCACCGACATCGTCAGCGCACATTATAATGCCGTCCCCGAAAGAGGCAGAGATTGGAGACGATCAGAGTCCAAGATTCAAGGCCTGCGCTCCCTCAACAACTGGATCAAGTCTTGCATGATCCAAAAGTTCTCGCCTTCAGAGGACAGAGACCACCGTCCCATTGTCCTCGACATGGGCTGTGGTAAGGGTGGTGACTTGCAGAAATGGCAGTCAGCCCCTCAGACACCTCGTCTATATGTCGGCGTCGACCCAGCCGACGTTTCAATCGACCAAGCAAGAGGCAGATATATCGAGATGCAGCGACGAAGGAGGGGCCCCAGAAATGCCAAACAGCTCGAAGCTCACTTCTTTGCTCAAGACGCCTTTGGTGTCAGTCTGGCCAACATTCCCATAGTACGCGACGTTGGCTTTGACCCCCACGCTGGTCCCGACACGAACGGCGCCATTACCGCTCGCTTCTCGCAAGGAGGGTTTGACGTGGTCTCGATGATGTTCTGTCTGCACTATTCTTACGAGAGCGAGGAAAAGGCCAGAGGTATGCTCAGGAATGTTGCTGGCGCCTTGAAAAAGGGCGGTCGCTTCCTTGGAGTCATGCCCAACTCGGACATCATCCGCAGAAAGATCGAACAGCACATGAAGGGCGGCGTGAAACCTTCGGATCCGACAAAAGAAGATTCACCGCCAGCTGGCTTGAACTATGATGACGACGATGCCTGGGATCCCGAGAAACCGTCTGAAGGTGCAGCTGCTGCCGGAGACGACGACTGGAACCCCGAGCAGAGTCTGGACCCGCACGCTCAAAACGACGAAGACGACTGGGATCCGGAAAAGCCTCTCGACGCACCGCAGGTTGCCAATGGTGCCGACAACGACGATGATTGGGACCCAGAAAAGAGCCTCCAGCCCACAGCGAATGGAACCGCCGACAATGATGACTGGAATCCTGAAGCTCCCATCGGCAATGTCGTTGCTGGTGAGGAGAAGCCGAAGCCTGTTGTGAAAGCGCCAGCATTGCCGAAAGAAGCTCTGGAATGGGGCAACTCGATCTACAAGGTCAAATTTCCAGAATCACAACCGCTGCCTTTTGACGGCGTCTTCAGGCCTCCGTTTGGGTGGAAGTACTTTTACTATCTCGAGGAAGCTGTTGACGTGCCTGAATTTGTGGTGCCATGGGAAGGATTCCGTGCTCTTGCCGAAGAGTATGGTCTAGAGTTAATGTATCGTAAGCCCTTCCCAGAAGTTTGGGAAGACGAAAAGGATGACTATGAACTCGGGCCGCTGAGTGAGCGTATGCGGGTCAAGGATAGAGAGGGCAGATTCCTGGGCACCAAGGAGGAGATGGAGGCGGCTGGCTTCTACCACGCCTTTTGCTTTTACAAGATTTGATAGAGACCTCATGGACAGGATGCATGAGCTTGCATTTTTAACGACGAGCATGACAACGATGCACACGTTGTGCAAAATGCTGTTCACGTATGTCAATCTACAATATTGTTGCCCATGCATGTTTTTGAGGCAAGCTTTGGGTTGACAAGTGCACTTTTTGTGATGGCAACCTTGAATTTTTATAACACGACACTGAAGCAATATGATCTATGGCTAGAGTTGTACTGATCGACACTCCCCACATCTGGGATGGACATAGGATGGTCGCGAGTCTGAGAGCGATGTGGTATCGGGGCAGGGTTACACAGCTCACGAGGCGAGCTCGGCGCACCTTCCCCGCAGGGATGCCCGAGACGCGACCTCCTGCATCATCGGCGGCCCTTAACAAGCAAGGTAGATACAACCAAATCAACCATGTCGTCAACACAGATTGCCTCTTCGTTCGTAGAGGACGCTCCTCCAGGCGAGGTATCGCATGTTCAAATTGAACGTATAACGCTTATGCTGACTCCTGATAGCTGTCCAATGTCATCACCGGTATACACGCAGCACCCACTCGACCCCTCGCAACCAAAACTCACAACACACTGCAGACATCAAGGCTCTGACACCGTCCGAGTCAAGTCTGATCTCCAAAATCTCGCCCGCCATCACAAAGTACCACGAGTCACAATTCAGCACAGTCAAGCTGCCCGGTAGCAGCGGCAGCGTCCTCGTCAGCGAGTTCAACAGCCTGAGCAACAACCGCTACTACGACAGCGCAAACAACACGGCCTTTGACTTTGACCCCGTCGAGCAAAAGGCCTCCAACGCACAGAGCCACTCCCTCGACAGCCAAAACGCCGACACCATCCAGAAGCTGTACAAGGCCCTGCGCGCCCACGCCGACGAGCACTATCCCGCTGCCACCGTTGGTGTCTTTCCCGCCGAGAACGACTCTAAGATTGCCCTCGTCCTCGTCAGCAACAAGTACAGCCCCAACAACTTCTGGTCCGCCTGCCTCGACGCCTTCCTCTCGCAAAGCACAAGACTAACACGCACAACAGGAACGGCCGCTGGCGTGCACACTACCTCTTCTCGCCCTCCAACAACTCCCTCTCCGGCGCCATCAACATCGACGTTCACTACTACGAAGACGGCAACGTACGCCTCCAGACCTCCAAGCCCGTCTCTGTCTCGTCAGCCACCGATGCCGTCCGCGAAATCGCAAAGCTGGAGAAGCAATACCAGACAGAAGTCAACCAGGCCTTTACAAAACTCAACGAGGGCGCCTTCAAGGGCTTGCGAAGACAATTGCCCGTCACTCGTCAAAAAGTCGAGTGGGAGAAGATTAGCGGTTACAGGGTGAGTTTGAGAAACATGAAATCTGCATATTAAATTGTGAGTAATTGTGACTGACTCGTGAATGACAGCTTGGCCAAGACATCGGCGGTGGAAGATCGAGATAGAAGAGCGAAGAACCATAGTCCAAATTTCCAGTTCCAGAATCGTCATGTCCCTCTGCATGTCTCCTGACGAGCAGGAAGCCGTCTTTGCGAGCTCAAGTTTACCCCGTGTCCAAGCTTACCCACATGTAAGCAGAGTAAACACCAACTCATGAGAAGAGCCTGAAGCCTGATTTTCAAGTTTGCAGAGGCCATCCAAGGCAAGTTCTATACCCCCTTTGAGACGAATGTGTTTCTCAGGCTGAGATGGTTCCAACATATCAAATATTGCTAGGTCTAATCGCGATCAATTTTGCTGGAAACTTCCACCCTGTATTTACCTCCGACAATGTGTCAGCGCTGGAGGCGGGTACATGCAGCTTCCCGTCTAGACGCCGAGAGATGCCAATGGCAACGGGCTTCAAGCTGCCAGGCACCATTAGGATCTGCAGGTGTCCTAGTTGCGTGGCAGCTTGGAGCTCTCATCTGCGGTCATGGCTTCTTGCGAGTAAGTCAAGCCATGGAGTCTGTCACTTGCTACTAGCACAACCAATCATCACAAGTGAGCTCTACACATTTTCAAGGTGTTTCTGACTGAGAAATCTTGCTCTCTTACTAGTTTTTGCCAATTGATGCCGTAACCCCTTTGTTGAAGAATGGGAATCAGGAGACGTGCATCAGTACGGCTTCATGCAGTTTTGCGCTGCTTCCAGATACCAGCGCACGCTCTCAGGCAGCGACGCAGACTCCATGTGCTGGTGGGGACCTGCACCATACATGATGCTCAGTCCCTGTCGCTGCGTCGGAACGTCAGAGCTCTCATGTACTGTCAAAGCTCTTTAGCGACGACCAGTGCCTAGAGCTTTGGCACCAAGATGCATACAAGTGACGATTACAAGGCAACAACATCATCCAGGACAGCATCTTTGTTCTCTTGAAAAATTGCTAAAATCTTCGATTAGCTGAGGATATCGCTTCTGTTCCATCCTAGTTGGGCTTGGGATTGCCACCACATTAGAGAATCCAGAGAGTAAAGCTAGGGACCTGCGCTGTCACGGCTTCATGCAGCTTCCCACTGCTCAGACACCAACGGCAACGAGCTTTGCAGCACGGAAAGGCACTGTCTTGCAGCTTTCATAGCTTCCAGGCAGCGCGGGGAAGGAGCTTCTGTCTGTTGTCATAGCTTCTTCTTGCCAACAAAGACGGGGCAGGGTATATCTGCTCATCCCCCGCTGTTTTTTGACCTGTGCTCCTGGTTTTCTGTTCATCCTTGAAGGTTTGTGGTTTGAGTGTTTCTTTTGTTTTTCTTTTTTCCTGAGTCCAGAGGCAAGAGGTGTCATGTCGATGTTGAGGTTTCTTTTGTCTTTCTTTTGTCTTCCTTTTGTCATATATATACAGTGGTTCTGAGCTGTCCAAGCACTCACAGCGCCCAGCATGTCTCTTGTGTGTTTCTGTGGTATATATCCTGTTGCCGCTTTGCCCAACAGTACTTGGGGTTTCCTTTGTTCATTTCCTTTGTCATATATGTCTGGACCACTGCAGAATGACTCATCTGTCGTCTCCCCCCCCCAATCATGGCATTCATCCCCTTTTGACGTTGCACACTTATTCCTTTTCTTCAATCGTCACAACAGAAAGAGCAAGGATATGAGAAGTGTTTGCCCCTGTTGGGCATTGCTGAACACTGGCTTAACGTTTTGCAGGACACGAGTTGCTGTACCTGTCGTGCAGGGTTCGTGTACGGTTCTCACTCTGCGAGAGGATACCGGATTCTGGACTGGACTGGAAAATGTGTCGTGTGCTCTGTGGATGCTATTGAGCCATGAGCTTGTCGCCTCATCCTCTGACCACGAGTGGTTGCACTTTATCGAACGAGCGCTGTGATGGATCACAGCCTTCGACTAGGGAGGGGGATCGTCTGTGGAGCAGGAAAATGGCCTTCCTTTGTACCTAGCTAGTTGATTTCAATGGTCTGCAGACGATCTGGTGCTTGTGGGAGTGTGAGGAACAATGCAATCAGCTCTGGCCAGGCATCGTCTTCACAGCTAGAGTATCGAACGGAAGGCCTCAGTGGAGTCTCCCCTGTCATCGAGGAGTATGAAGAGCACTTCGACGCGGCTTTCCAGGAGTACCAGGCCCACTGCCGCCTCTACATCACTTGTGTCACCACTCGCGTCGGTAATGTTGTTGTCCCTCGCGGTTTCAAGAACAATATCACCGCCGCCGAAATCCTGGACTGCCAGTTTCCTGTCCAGATCATCGGTGGACATAGAAGTGGCGTGATCAATGCCCTATTTCCGGCAAGCCGCAATTCATCTACATGAGCGCCACTCTGTTAGATGACACCAAGCGCCTTCCTGTGTGGGTGCTTCATCGAGCAGCAGTGTCTTCGCGCTCAGGAGTATGCCAACAAGTTCCGACAACAGAAGTCCTCTGACAGCCATCGTCTCAGCCGCTACATCCTTGGTGACTCCGACACGGAGACTGAGTGCGTCATTCGCGACGACTTCGAGTACTATGAGGGTGACCGTCTGTCGAGTCTTCGCCAATCATCCCATCATATTTTCTCGCTAGACTCGGTCTCCAACTCACGCTTCATATCGGCCTATGAGTCTGAAACCTTTCTTTGCAACACGCTGTATATATCTATGGAATGACCTTCAGCTCAACCCCTGCTCATTTCTCTCTTTGGCTCTACGTACCCAGATGCTGGTCGTCCTGTCCGCCCTCCGATCAAGATGAAGAAGGGTCTGGTTCAGGGGTATCCTCTGAACCTTGTGCTTGGTGCCGTACACCCTTTGAGGTCCTAGGTTCCCTCGACCCCTTCGAACACCAGAGCTCATCTTCTTGCCAGGCACGATCTTCATCTTGCATCTCATGTAAGCCCATGAGTTTGAAGCTTCTTTTGCGACACTCTATATATATCTATGGAGTCTTCTTCCACTCAATACGCAGCCAGACCTCGCAACAAACTGTGGTTCGTGACCCGACGCCTGTCGACATTGGCGGCAGCGGTGTGGATCAACCTCAACCTCAGTATGGAGAACGTATTCGATCACTGATCCAGTTTGTACCGCGCCAGACAATGTTGATCATAAGCATGAGTGGTATCGTCCCCACTTTCGATGACCCTCTCGCTGGAGCCTCTTCAACTCATCGTACTATCGGCAATGCTCCCAGCTGAAGCACTCGCGCAATGAGCAATTACTCTTCCTCGACAATCTCCAAGACTTCATCCGCACATCACCCTTTGCTTCATAAGATGTCTCATCAAGCTTTGCGCGACCCAATCACTGGCCAGTACCCTTCGCACCTTGTGCCAGGTTCTGCCCGCCCCTACCCTTAACCTCTGCATATTACCACGAGAGATGCCAAGCACGCAACCAAAGACCGTATATATACATGCTGCATCTCGTCACAGACAGCATTGGCAATCCGAAATGCAAGAAATTCGAAAGGCATGTCCTATGCCAAAGCTTACCTCCATGACGTAAGAGAGGGCCAACTCGCACCCGACCAGAAGGAGGCCTCCATGTGCTTGATCCACGATCCGAACACCAATCACGCTGCGACTGCTCAGGACCTCCGTCTAATCCTGGCCGTGGATTGAGGCCAGACGAGAAATGGTGGCAGTCTGCGTAGGTCGGTGGACAACGTGCTGCAAGCAGAGGAAAGAAGGTGCCATACTTATATATAACGAGCAATGGCCAGATCAAAGGTTAGGGTTACGACACTGTCTCACCTTTTATGATCAACGTCATCCTGCTTGGGGCTAAGATCAATGAGCTATCTAGCACTTATTCCGATCATCAAGTCATTCCGAAGGTACTCAGAAGCTTTCCCCAGACCTACGCTGGCATCATCAGCCACTGGAACATGCTGGCAGGCACCAACGCTCACCCCAACACCGCAAAGGAACTCTACTCGCAGCTCCTCGGTGCGGAAGCTCAGTCACCTCAGAATTCGCAAGATCATTGAGCCAACCCGAAGTACGCACTGAACAGGTTCGATCCGAATCTAGCACATCCTCTCTCCCTGACGTTTGTCGACGAGGTTTAATAATGACACTCCAAGTCGTGCTTTGAGTGAGGCCATGACAATGGAAGCTGGGATGAAAGAGCTCGTGCAAGACGGTTGGCAGCCAGATTCGCTCGATCTCTTCAGCTTTTACAACTCTTCTCCTGCTCCTCTACTTCCGCTAGTCATGCTCAGCACAGTCGGAAGGACACTACAAACCATCTGGACCCTTCCCTAAAGACTGTCAGTGGAACAAAGATGTCAAAATCTTGCTGTAGACCTTTGCCTTTTTGGCTCTAGGGTCTGGTCCTGCTGGGCCTGCAGTTGTTATGAAGGCTGATCCAGCTGATGCTGTCGCAAAAAACAGCAACGATGACCCTCTAAGACTGGTCTGTACGGATTTACATATATATATATATATATCAGACAAGTTCCAAACTAAATCTTCGTGAGCGGCATGTTGGAAGGAACTCAGCACGTGGACGTTAAGAGAACGAGCTTTGAGCAGCGCACTCGTATGACGAACAAGATGAAGGCACTCATTCCGCCATTTGACAAGGCCTGCGAATGTCTAGTCATTGATCCCGAGACACGCCGCATTGGACCCAAACCCCAAGGATCAGTGGACACCAGACCTCGACTGAACCCACATCAGGTACAGGCACTCTGCTGGTTTCATCAGATGGTACGTACCGACCCTCTTCAACGCACAAAACTATCCCAGGTAGTTTTTGACCTCCCAACATTGCTCACCGAACGCGCACTCGTTTTTTACAGCCCTGGTCAGGCCAACACCGAGCGCGCACTCGTTCTTTACAACCCCGAGCTTGGACGCGCTCGCTTCCAGGGTGGCGGCGAATTCACTCGCCGCCTCTAGGATGGCTTCGACCTTGGTATCCTCACCTTCATTCTCGTTTTCGTGGTCTGGGGCGGCCTCTGGAGATCGAGTACAGGAGGCCGAGTATCTCTACTTATATATCATAATTGCTCTAATTAACGATGATCGCAAAAAACCTGGTGTATCTGCGACAGAGTGTGCGTGCTCTCTCTCGGGCCAAGCCCACTGAATCGCCGGCCGGTACTGCATCTTCATCCTTTTATGACAGTCCGTCCGGTCAATCGGTCTTTCAAGCTCTCCATAGTGACGTTCCCTGAAGAGAGCCTTGTGGGCATGACCTACCTCTATGAGGAAGAGCTTCCCTTCCTCAAGTGTTTCAACGCCCCAGACCAAATCACGGTCGAGGAGGCCCTCTACCTCATGGAATCGCTGTAAGTCGCTCCCATCCTCATCGTTCTGTGGCAACCCGTCCGCCCAATCGGTCTTTCAAGAACCCCATACTGGGATGAAGAGCAGGGTGGACCAATCCTTGTTGTGCATATCGTTCGACACTCTTGAGTGGATCTCAAATGAGATGGAATGCAGAGCAAATCGCTCCTGATTCCTCGCAATCGAGAAAGAGTTCGCTAGCACAAAACACTCTTCTTCGTTACGGTTTCTTCGAAGCCACCAAGTGTCTATCTTCCAGTATATATAGGACAGCTCCAACGCTTCATTGTGGATCTCAGATTGAAGCCACACCTCACTGCTTCATCGAGCAATTTCTCATGAACATCCTGGCTTGGAATGGAGAGAACATCTCCAATGTCAGTTCACTTGCGTCAGTCATAGATATCGTCAAGAGTCACTCGGACGCTCTGATATCCAGCAAGAGCAGAAGAGGCTCACAGTCTCCCCTTTGGCCTGTGGCAACAGACCCAGTAGTGGCTTTATATGACGAGACTGCATCTAGAGCGGAAAAGCAAAATTTAAATCAGCTCGAGGCCGACCGTGTCACCTACAACATGTTGACTTCTGTCGCCGACAAAATCGATCTACCAATCAAGAGTATCAAACTTCATCTTATCGGTCATACTGACCATTCCCAAGAAGACGGCAACAAGGAGCCTTGCAGCTCTGAGCTCGTGGAAGCTGCCTTCCGTTACTTCCAAAGATGTCCTAATTTGGACTTATGCGTCCAAGTGTACGTTTTCGCCTAAGGCTACTGTTACTAGAGCTCGTGGTCCAATCCCAGGTCCAAGACTGCTCTAGAAACTGTATTGGCTAGTGTGTCGAGATGGAGACCAACTCCCAACGATGATGATGTCACAAACGGCCTTGTCTGCCCCGTCTCTGCTCTACTGATCCACATGGCCATGATGAACGTCAACGATATCAGATTTCTGAAGAGGGATACTCGGATTTCATACATTGTTTATGTCCGCGGGAGCTATCAAGACTGCCATCAATCAGACTCTCAAGAACGGCAGCAGTGATATATAAAGCCTTGTATCATCGTAGAACAACTGTGCCTGGCATATCAGTTCCATGGCTGCCTAAGAGGCCGTATTGGTCAGTCTATCGAGGTGGAGACAAACTTCAGGGAGAGGACGCAAGCACCATGGTCTGCACCAACCCTGCTCGCACTACTTGCACAAAGAGAGAGATGACACAACGACGATGACGCAAGATCTCCGGAGCGGGTTACTCAGATCCTATGTTTGCTGGAGCCATCAAGAATGCCATGACCCAGACCGTCAAGAGCGGCGGCATTTATATATAGAGTCCCGCCTCTTCCGTTCATCTTTCTCACTGGACATTTCCTTCGGCTCTCGTCACCGACGCCAAACAAAGGCCACCTACACAAGGACGACTAGTCATCCTTTGTATCGATGAAGAACAGCTGTGCCTGATAAGGCACTACCCCGTCTACAACAAGCAGGCCCGGCGCGAGGCGTCTCGTGCCGACTATAGTCGTCTTGAAGGCAAACATAACAATATCCAGAAGGCTAGAAACGATTCGGTCAGAACATATCAGCAGCTCCGGGCTGAGAAAGACAATGAGATTCGGAAGTTACAGCTACGTCTAGAGCAATGTGACCAGGACTATCGGGCTTTGAGACAGAGCTCCAGGTCTAAAAGGCGCTCTGGGACGTCTACACCACCTACAACAGCAAAATGGGCGGAAAGGACAGGTTCGACGAACGGGTCGAAAAGCACCGTGCAGAAGTACACAAAGAACCTGTCAACTCGACAATCGACATCATTCTGTTTTGGCGACCTCATCACGACAGCCTTGCTGAAACCCACAAGATGTCCGTGAGCAACGAGACATCGTGGGCCGAGGCAAGAGAGAATATCATACGTGCCTTCAAATTTGTAGAGATACCTGCAGTGTTCTCCCATATCGACATATCAGCAGCTCTAGGCTGGAAAATACAATGAGATTTGTAAGCTACAGCTACGTCTAGAGTAATGTAACCAGGACCAACGGGCGTTGGAACGCGACATCAGACAGGCTCGAGACCGCCTGACTCTGCTGGAGGGTCAAGGCCATGAGGTTGAGGCCAAGCATAAGCAGCTCTTCTCAGGGAAAGTGTCAACTCAAGACCGACCTCGAGGCTCTTGCCAATCACCGCAGAAAACTCGCTGGCGGGAACGGTGCTCTGGTGTCGCACTCAGCTGATGCTGCACCATCTGTTTCGCGGCTCGCTGGATGAGATTCTGGATGCCATCATGCAAGTGCACAACCTGCCTGGAAAGCCCTCCTTCGCCCAAGCGTACGGGCTGTGGTACAACGCTCTCGACCATGCGGATCGTCCTGGCGAGCCCGTGGAGCTGCCCGACAACGAAGGAGCCCTGGACCGGGTTGGTCGACGAGTCTGTGGATCGCCCTGGGCTGTTCAGGAAGGGTGATAGATTGTGAGGCACTCATTACAACGCTCAGAAACGTACTCTGACTCTTCCTCCGCCTTAACATCACGCCAGTGGCACTTTGACCCACCCTGGATACACCAGCGACAACGGGGCTTCAGAGCAGGGGACAGCGATCCAGGATACTGGGGACGGTTCATCACGAACCAGGACCCATACGGTATCTCGACCGCCAAACTCGAGTGGTGGCGCAAGCAGAAGGCGCCCAGAGAAGAGTTTCCCACCCACCTCACCTGATCAAGGGAAACAAGGTCTGCGTATACTGAGCCCTCTCTCAGACTAGATCTGTCTTGCCTATGCGAGCAGATGTTGTACATGTTCATGCATGACCGTGCCCACTGAAGATTGCAGATGCAGTACCAGCTGGGCTCTTGGAGTATAATCTATAATATCATCACCACAAGCACCAATTAAGCATTAACATGGCCTACCAATACCCAGTCCCCTGCTCTTCCAGAAGGCATACCAAAAATGTAACCGGCAAGGCAGATCACAACGTAGGCTGGCTTGATCAAGTCGGGCATCGACTTAGGCGTAATAAGTCTTTTGAGATGTTGTTGTGAGATATCTCGGTATATACTGTGTTTCAAGACCAGATCTCAATGCTTATCTCTCCTCGCACCACTTACACAGAGAAAGAAATCGCACAATGGAGACGCTGTGAAGCAGATCTGGTAGAACAAGATGTTTATTGACATGATCTGTCCATACTCAACAGTCCCCACATTGAGCCTCGAACTTGCGCGGACCAAGTTCTTCGAGATGGTGTCGTGGGATTCCTCGCCCTACACTGTGTTTCAAGTCTAGCTCTATGTATACGAGTAGTGTCGTTTGCGGACTTGGACACCTGATCCGCTGGACCCCCAACATCAAACGCTACGCCAGCCGCCAACTCGCCATTCACAACTTGGGCACTTCCCCCATCGGTATTGTCTGGTGCCTCATGAAGATTCTTGACAACTTTGTTGAACCTTCAGAACCTCCATGCCTCTTGGTCGGCAGAGGGGATTCTGCAGGCAGGCTATAGACAGTTTAACGGATGTCATCCAAGCTGTCAAGGTTTTGCACTCGATACGAAAATACCAAGACTGCCCTATCTAGCCTGCAACGAATCGGCAAGGCGACAAACTCTTTAGGAAGGGACAGATAACGTTCTGGCATGTCTAGGCTGCTTATATACAAAGTAATTGCAATCCACAGCCAGGAAGTCAACAACAGAACTATATACATTGTACCTGTACCACCTCTCTCGCGCATGTCGACAGCGCAACACATTGCCTGTGTTCAAAGAGCCTGATCTGTCCGGAGATGGACTGACGATGAAGACAACAACATTCGTGAAGCCATGTTGCAAAGTGCTCCAGGCCCGGCGATTTCAGCGAGCGTCGGTCAAAAACTTGATCGCATCCTCTCAGCATGCAAGACTCGGAACACTCTAGTCTGATGAGATTCTTGCCTTTGACAACTATGAGGATGATGAGATCTCGGAATTTGCAAACTCTTGCCTTCAAAAAAGAGTCGAACGCCGACGAAACCGAGAAAGCAAATTTTTCTGCACTCATTGTGACAACAAACGATTGGGAGGCAGTGGCCAGATACTCTTCAGCCGTCCCTACAGTCTCAAGCAGGCTCTGACGACGTGTGTCCTTGCAATCAACCTGACCACAGATAAGATGCGGCACCACCGTGTAGGCATCTGTCAGAGCAGAGGCAAACTTGACGCTCGCGCCCCTGGTCGATTCATGAAGCGCTGGCGAGCACAGTTATCATTTGCCATTGACGTGAAGACTCGCTCCTGCATCAGTCGAGACTGATGTCCAGACGGCCCTACGACGTCAGTCTGGGATCACACATACGAGCAGGTTGAGCAGAGATGCACTCAAAATGGGCTCACGATCTCAGACCCCCGACAGACGAAGACTTGCGGGAACGGTCCTATACCCGATTGCCCCACGGTTGCCGGTAAGAAACTGCCCTCGCTACGTATCCTAGACCTCTATCACGAAGACTTCGAGGTTATTGAGGACCTAACCCTAAACTACTTCTCCGTTTCCGGAAAGGAGCTCCTACTAGACTAGGCATCGGACTATGCACGTCGTAGTGCTATTACTAGACGCCGTAAGCACGCTAGGAAGAAACTCTCCTCGGTCCCTAGTTTAGAACTCTCTTAGTCTCTACCTGACCTTGCTGGGACGGAATCTGATCGAGAAACCTGACTACATCGGATACCAAGCTGCCACCGAAGAGCCTGACACCGAGACGCGAAGAAGACACCACCCGCTCGCTGCGGTTGCGAATGCGTATTTTCTGTATACAACTGGCTGAGTCTTGCTCAACTACGTATCCAGGCCTTCGAGCACAAGGAGCTCATGAATGTAGCCTTAGCTGATACTGAAGAGCACACTGAAGAGAACGAGGCCGACAAGCTGAAGAATACGCCCTGCTGAGTGCAGTAGCGAATGCGTCTTTTCTGTATATATCACGGTCGGTCACTGCTACGTGCCTGACCTCAGCCTCGTAAGCCTTAGGTGCTGCCTTGTGTACCGCGATGAGCGACTACGCCGTTAGCAGGATTGCAAACACAGTGTCTAGGAGTACTGCCAACCTGACTGTGGATCGAGCTTCTGAGACTACTCCTGTCAATCCCTCTGCCGTGGACGCTCCTGCGGCTCAACCACATGCTGCTGGGGGTACCACCAACCTGACTGGGATGTTGCCCCTATTCCCAGGGCAACAGCTGGGGAACCACGTTACTCCGTCGCCCGGTCACAAGATCACCACTATCGGGTGCGGTAGCAAGTCTGCCCAATTCCGGATCAAGTCTCGGCTCTCAGTCCCCTCAAACTTTGTGGCGCCTATATATATAGCTATTGGCACTTCCTGCTCTGCCTGAAAGTTCCTCTTCCTGCTACATTCTTCTTGCCTCACAGGCTACACATGGAGAAGGTGACCGTAAGATGCCACTTCGCCATCTGACACTTAACTTGAGACAGTAGCTGGAACTCAAGATGCACCTCGGCTGGTGATGTTGTCAACAGTGCCGGCTGTGGTAGCAAGCGTCTCAGCCCCGGCGCGCCCCTCATAGAAGTCTCCTGAGTCTTTGTCTCACCTATATATATGGCCATCAACACTCCTCTGACAACCCGACAAGTTTCTATGCCGCATGGAAGTTGCTGTTGATCGATGAACCCCTACACCACGCCCCACAGGCCTCGTCAAGGACTTCTACGAGCTCTTTGAGCTTCCCTACACAAGATGAGTGACAAGCTTGTAAATAATCAAGGACGCTCATGATTGGTTCGACACCTTGAAGTTCGTCTCGGACAGCGATGAGGAAGGAGATGCTCAGGGGAGTGATACTCTCTGCGGTCACACGAAGAAAACGTCCTTGTGGTATCTGGACCCTCTGCTTGTTTGGACCAAATCTTTGTTTTCACGATTCACACTGAGGCTACGGAGACCAGGTGTTGCTCACATTTGCCAATGAGCGCGACAAATGGGGATCTATTCGGTGTTTCATGTCGGTCTCCTTCGCTTGTCCGCAAAAGATCCCCTCCCTGGCCAAATCGAAGCTCCTCTCACCCCTTTTCGAACACAGAAAGGAGAGGACTACGTTGTTGAGTCACTTGCAGAGGAACGCTACTTCAAAGACGGTCATATCAAATCCTTGAAGTATCGCGTCAAGTGGGAGGGCTACGACAGCTGGCACGCCACTTGGAAAAAGGCTAAGAGTCTGACGGTACCCAGCCACCGCCGTAGTGATCTTTATCACACGCGGCATCTATATATCAGCCATCCGTCCCGTCCCTGAGACAGTCTCGATGCACGGCTCGTTGAAGATTATATGAGCGTCCAAAACTTTCTCCAAGCTTCTGTCGAACGCTCAAGCCATCTACCACAGCTTCAATCACACTCTGGTGCAGGTCAAAAAGTCGACAAATGAGGACAGACCCTCCATTGGGAGACAGCTCACAGCGAGGGATGAGGAGATACGTCAGAGAGACGCAAACAATCGGAGGCGTTGAGGTCACAATCGAGGCACAGGACGAAACTGAGGTCCAGGAGAGAGATGACGCTCAAGAGAAGGAAAATGTCATTGTTATATATGCATCAATACCTCGCCAGTCTCAGAGCGAAGTGTCTGATCTTGCACCACAACCTTGCTGGTCTTACGACGAGATGCCTGCTCCGTCAACACGGTCTCGCGGTCAGACGACTGTAGTGATCTGCGCCAATGTGTTTCTCCTCTTCTCCTTGCCAACATATATACAAGCATCGAAGCAGACCTGACCGGAGAGCGCCGTCTTGAGAGTAGGTATCCACAACGAGTATGTGGATCCCCAGAACCTCATCGTCATGCCATCCATCGAAGAACCCTTCCCTTCTCCTCCTCAGTACTATCCTTCCGACATGGTTCTTGCAGCTTGTCATCAAGTTCTTGCTCATTACACAATGGCACAGCTTAGTGTCAAAGATGATTTCGCCAAGTATCAACGCGAGCTCGACACTTTTGTATCTGGAGACAGAAGATGTTGTAAAAAACCTTATAAGACATCGCCGCCAGGAGGCATCTGATCATGATGGACATGATGCTGGTGATGATGCTGGTGATCTTCTGGACTCAGGTGTTATTCAGAACTCCTCGACGCATTATAACGACAGGCTGACAGAAGAGCTTCCAACATTGTATTTTTGCAGCCTGCACCTATTCAGACGCCACATACACATACACATGTCAGAAGAATCTGAGCTGGATGGTCCGTTTATACTCCACCAATTCTTCGGCTACCAGAGTCTAGAGACAACTTGGGCAAATGATGTTTTTCCTCTTCGTCTTCTCGCCAAATATATATATATATATGCATCAATGCAGAGAGAAGCGCTGCATTCCGAGGAAGTATCTCTCCCATACTAAAACCAAGCTCTCAACAACGACACCAAAGCCAACAGCAACTGGCTGTTATATACACGATGTTGTCAAATCCTTGAGCCTTCCAAGCATGAGCTTTGGTGTGCTAGGACTAGGACTTGTGGCTTTCCCTGTGTTTGGGTTGAGTGTAGGCATGGCGCCTCACTCACTCAAGTGTATCTGGAGCCATATTGTGAAGAGTCGACTTTTGACGATGCTGGTTTGTCTTAGGAAGACCAAGTCTACAACAACACAGACCTGTCTCCGCCGCAAGCCAACGAGATGCCCAAGATGGGCTCTGCATGTCATCTGGCAACAGGCGACTGACATGTACCTTCGCATCAGAACGACTTTCAGCCAAGTCGATAGTGTGAGGTTGCAGCCCGATGATCGCAGTGTTCGTCCAAGTGGATCTGGGGAAGCCCTTGCAGAACAACAAGTTCAGAACGCTTGGCTTGCGTTGAAGGATGCGGTCTTCTACCTCTGGTGATCATCAAGACCATGTCCAGCCCATCTTCAACATCGAGGACCTACGCCGATAGTGGCCTTCCTACCACGAACTCTGGTCTACCTGTATGCAAAGAACATCGACACCTCCGGAATGTCCAGGAAACTGGCTTGGAAGAACTTTTGAGCATTTCCTGTAACTTCTGATCAGACTACCTGCGTTTTCACACATCAACACAAGAACGTAAGCAACCCCTACAACTAATCATGACGTGCCTGCTTCTCTTTGTTGCGCACTTTTAGATCTCTCTTATATCTCTCTTCATGTATACTGATCTCGTTCAGTATCCGCAATGGCCCCCGCGCTACTACTCGCAGCGTGGCTTGCAGGGCCGCCATGGCTGATGCCGGTCCTACCTCCTCCTTCATCACTGCCAACACAACCTTTGCCCACTCGAACGACCTCTCGCCTGAGTCTATATTTGATCATTATCAAGACAATGTGTAGCCCACCTCTCCCGTGGTGGCCGATACCCGCCCTAAGTGGGCTGTCTCTACGACTGCTGGTCCCCGTTCAACCGTTGAGGACGACTTTTGTGGCGCCATGAACCTGTGCGACTGGCAGGACGCAATCAAAGACTAGGAGGACCTCTTAAGCAGGTTTCCGTCGACCAAGTCGGCAACTTCGAGGACTGAGCCAGCCGCAAGCCTACGAGACGCCCAAGATGGGCTCTGCATTGACCTCTCATCGAATCCACCAACCATGGCTGACAAGGGCTCAGGCCTCCTTACATCGAAAAGATGGATGGTGATGTCGCTATCAAGTCCCACGCTGCCTGACCCGCCCAAGTTCAACGGCAACAAGGACAAGTTCCGCTCGTTCAACGCCCAGCTCGCTCTCAAGCTCAATGGCAACGCCAACCGCTTCCCAACCGCACAACATCGCTCCTTCTTCCTCTCGCGAGCACAGCATCGCTATCGCTCTTGTCGAAAACACCGCTTTGAAGGCAATGTTGCCCATCCTCACCGACGCTGGCCAGCTCATCTTCAAGACATACAAGGCATTCTCTGAGAAGCTCTGCAACCAGTGGGAAGCCTTCACGCCAAACAGGAGGTCGCTCAGAAGATCACAACCTACAAGATGAAGGGCCGTCCCCAACACGTTTTGAAGCACCCATCGCTCAGATTCTGCGAAGCATCCAGCCTTTTGCATAAGATCAAAGATTCGCATCCTGACTGGTACGATCAGCCAGATTACAACCTTCCAGGCATCTCTATTCCTAACATATAGCCGCCAAAACTTCGTGGATCCTTATCGGCGAAGAAATGTATTCTAGAGGAGATCCATATACTACGTCCTTGGCGCGCTCAGATTGAGCTTGACTATATACGGGCAACATCAAGTCTGGCTGAGCAGAGGCGCTTGTTGCCTGAGGCCTGGGTACTGCTATTGGTTTCCAATGGACAAACAAGAGAGGGGAACATGTGGGCATATGGGCGCAGGCCGAAAATGTCTACGTTCCTGCCACGGACACCAGCAACTTCCAGCCGGTCGGCGCTTGGTCAACTTACGCCAAAGTTGACGCCCTTATCCGCTTTCTCGAGCAGAAAGAGCTTCTTCACTCTCCCTCGTGATACAAGTACTTCGCTCTGTCCTGCGTTCTTGGGATCTTAGCGATAGTCCTGCCACTATGCTGAGAGATGTGCTCAATAACCTGACGAACGCCACGATCGCTTTCATGGATCTGTCCAAGAGTATCAGGCGTGCCGACTCGAGCTAAAGGAGAATCAACGTCAAAGGCAGGCTGCAAACAACTCATTTGTGCGCATGCGATCCCAACGCAGAACAAAGAACCCTCTGCAAATGCCATCCAGAAGAGCAAGAGAAAGGCAAGTTTCAAGCCCAAGTGAGTGACTTTTCCAAGCTTTGCACCAGCAACCCTAAGGACCTGTTGTCATGATTCTGGAGTTGAGGTGTGTCCACCATTCATTGAGGTTTAACGATGATCGGTCAGACCGTACCCTCCCCAACATCTCTGGCGGATTCTGTGCATACTGCCGCTGGGTTGGAAAGCCTAAGCTGTGTGATTACTACAAGGAAACGGCCAAGGTTACATCCTCAAAGGTCACAAAGAGACGCGGCAAGGCTGCCACTCGGTCCTCCCCTCGTCTGAAGAGCAAGAAGGGTCGTAGCGCCGCCTCTCCCGCCAGTGCTACGGCCACGGACTCAGACAAGCACGCTCCCAAGAAGTGGTTGTTTGGAAGATGTTCACACGACGAAATTAATAAGGGTCTCTAGTCGTTGAAGAAGACCTTGTACGTTATCTTGCTGCTCTTTGCTAATGCCCCAATACTGTTTTGCATGGTTTACATAGTCTCCGGACCACTGACGAGCAGAGTGCCCCTATTATTAAGCAGACCAACAAGTAAGTATTCTAATGTGATCATCTCAAATCACATGCTGATCATACGAGCAGGACCGATGACACCAACACTGCCACTAGCGAGGAGGGTACTTCTCTTTGATCTCTCTGTGACATCTGAGGTCAACTTTAAACAAACATCGAGGCTCATATCGAGAAGGACCGTGTCTCAACGGGTAAAATCTCATGATTTGACGAGCAGAGTGCCCCTGCCTCTGAGGAGAACAACAAGTACAACGGCCGACCTCCCAGCTCACCTCTTCGCCAGAGCTCCAACTCTGGGGCGCAAGCACTCAGTCGATAACCCTCGTCGATGGCAGCCGTCGTCATGCCAATTATGAGGAGGTCAGTGCAAAGACACTTCTGCTCCGCGTCGCACCACACTCTAGCGCCGAGAAGGAGGCCTTTGTCGCCTTTGCTCGACACTAAACTAGGCTAACAAAGACTTACTTGTCTGCATGCGGAGCAACTGTTGAAGACGACCTTGGTCACAGAGTGAGTCTTGCAGACTGGCAGAGGGCTGTTATGGACGAAGAAGACATGACCTACCTCCAGCGTACCCTTGAGTCCGTTCCCGTCGAGTGATTCGGCAAAGTTGACACCTAGGCCGCCAGCAAGAAGGCAGAAAGGGAGGCCAACAAGGTTGAGGCTCACCTCGCTGCTATGCACGCAGCTCCCGAAGAGACCAAGAAGGGTCTCTGGTCCCTAAAGAAGACCTCGTAAGTCAGCTACAACGGCCGACCTTCCAACCCACCTCATGGCCAGAGCTCCAACTCTGGGGCGCAAGCACTCACTCGACAACCCTCGTCGACGGCATCGTCATGCCATTATTGAGGAGGTCAGTGCAAAGACACTCCTGCTCCGCGTCGCACCACACACTACCTGCCCACGGTCGCTGGGTCGACGGACGGTTACGATGTCGTGTATCCGGCCGTGATGAACCACATCCTGGGCCTGACCACCACCAATTGGGAGAACAACAAGGCTCTCATCAATAACAACCTGCGCCAACTGCAGGTCCGTATGATCATGTCCGACCGCAATTAGGCAGCGAACCTTCAACAACTCTCGGATGTGCGCCTGGTGCAAAACCAGATTATTGAGCAGAACGTAGACCTGCTCAACAATAACTATGAACAGCTTGTTGAGCATATAACGACCTACGGCGACCGTATCATCAAAGCATAGACAGACCGTGACGCCTCTCCATCGTCCTGAGCGCATCCGAACGTTTCCAAGAGATGAGATCTCTGGTGACCGCAAATCAATCAGTCTCGCGCGGATATATATATAAGCTGTAAACAGTTTGTTGTCGACAGGCTGAACGTGTCCTACCTTCTTCTGGACTTCACTACCTCCTCTATATACCGCAGCTCAGGTTCCTCAGCCTCCGAGCTCTGCTACTACTGCGATTGAGACGTCTCATGCTCAACCTTCGGTATATCAGTCTTCGGCTTAGCCTGCTTACAGTCTTGTCCCATCTTCGGCTTCTCGAGGATCACGTTCTCCTCAAGCTCTTCAACCTTCCTTGTGGGCGGCCTTCATGCTCGTATTCTTCATGGGTCTCTCCTATGAGATCGACACCAGTAGGTTCTTTTGTGCTCCTCTGCCGTACCACTCAACTGATTGATACGAAGTCCGCCGCAAGCTGTCCAATTACGACATCTGTCGCTTCATTGAGCTACAGCGCCGCGAAGGCGACTACGCGACTACGAGGCTCAGGACAGCAACCTCACTCGTTCTCTAGCCGCCCACACTCGCGCCACCCCTCGTCGTCCTGTCACGCCCGCATTTGTTTGAGCTTTGAGATGGTAGATACCACGGGAAGGACCCATACCAGCCTGCGCATGAAACTTACTGGGCTCACCATCATCTTTAGACGTCGTGCTCCTCAACCTTGCGGGTATGATTCTGTGGCTTGGCGTCCTTACCGTGTTGTCCCATCTTCGAGTCCTCGAGCTCTCTAAGTATCAGGAGGAATCACGATCTCCCCCACGGCGCTCAGCAAGTGTAGGTATCTTATATATGCGTCCCAAAGTCCAGGAATGCCTGGATAACACAGGACCCAGTGAGGATACGAGAGAAGAACAATGACATGAAGGCGATCGACGCGTGAAAGCTCCTGGACGACTTCCGCCAGCGCCTTGTGAAACTTGGTGAATCGTTCGCAAACAGCATGCAAGTGTCTCGACATCCACGCCAACCAAGCCACGATGAAGTTCACTGCCAAACTTCTCTTGCAACCTGGTGTTGCGTTACGCAAGCAGAGCTAGGATGCTGGGGCAGTCGTAATGCCACTTCACTCAATCTGCAAGTGGCATGCGGGTATTCTAGAAGGCGAGGTGGGCCCCATCTGATCTATCTGGTGCCTAATTGTCAACAGCGCATGTGACTACTGTCGCCGCACAAAGATGAAATACGACAAGAAGAGTCAACCTGCGGGACAGAGTTGCACGACCTGACGTCGTGCTCGCGGTGGACCTCGCGTCTGTGTTGTCACCCAGCTTTGAGTATCGTCTCTGCAGAGAATGGCACTCTGTTTGAACCTTTCCATCACTTCTGCTTGTTCTCGGGTCGGGTGCTCCTAGTGCGTCTACGTTCAAGGGCCGGTCACTTAAAAGATGCATGACGTGTTGCGACAGACATGTAAAATGCGACGAGAGACGACCAGTCTGCCAGAGATGCACCAAATCCAACCAGGAGTGCGTCCAGAGGAACGGCTCTCGTTCCTTTCCTACCTCTGTAAGAAACACTCAAACTCCTACTGGCACCATGAACATCTACACCCATGCTACGAATACTCACGCTAGCAACACCAACTTGTAGTCGTCGAGCGGTGCCATGGATCTCAACATCAAGATCGAAAACCTTGTCTTCTCCATCCACCAACGGTTCAGAGACTCGACTTGATATATAGTGTCTCCAGGAGCCTTGGGCTCTGCATAGCGAGGTGTCGATTGGTGTCTTTGGATCTGCATGCGATACCATCCTTGTTCACAGTCAAGCAGGATTTGCCACAAACGTGGGACGGCTATCCCAGCTGCTCCCCCAGGACCAACAGGCCGCCTCAGCACTATTACGGCCGCAACAAGGAAAAATCGATACCTACAAGCTAGGAACTACTGAACGTCTCGGGCTCGTGGCAACAGAACTACTCGAACCTACGGCTGATGCTCCGCTTCAAAGCACAGGGGCTCCGAATGGTGGAACAAGGTGCACCGAGAGGGAAGAGATGCTACCTCTTCCGGTAAAGTGGTCGACCTTGCTAAGGCTGGCCTCATTACTCAGAGCGACATCGAAGAATTCAACTTCAGATACAAGAGATACCCCAACAAGGCCGGAGGTGCCTCTCCGCTGTTTAGATAAGGCTGTGAACTTTATATTCATATTGTGAAGCATCTATCCTGCCAATCTATCGCAGAATGCAGAGATACCAGAGTTGGAGTGTTGGAAGAGAGGCTCTTTGGATTCACTGGCCACCGATCAGTACGTCGGTGATACAGAAGCACTTGATCCTGCAGACAAACAGTCAAGCACTGATCTCTTGCAGCCAACTTCATACCAGGAGCCGACTCGCCGAGAACGAGGACCTCACGCTATTCCAGCATATGACCAACTATGTCGGTGAGGCGAACCTGAGCAGAACGGACGCCAGAAGCGTCAAGATCCCGGTCTACTACCCTGTTTCCAACAAACAGACCCAGCACGAGGCGCGGTGTCGTATGCAGGTGATGCTGCACTATCTGGTCTACTTGAATATGGAGAAATTCAACACTCTCAACCAAAGCCTTGGAGATGTAATCTGTATTCTATGTCAATTTCCTTCGAGTTTGGCTAATGGGCTCGACCTCGAGATCAAATTCGAGGTCCCTTGTCGCAAGATCCCCCAGATGTTCTGGAACCATCAAGATGCCTTCTCACTGGACCGGAGTCATCTTTGGAGACATGTGGAAGAGGACTCCATGGACGAGAGGGATCCCTCAATGAAGTCCTCTTCATCTAGTTCCCCTTTTTAGTCCAGCTTGGACGCAAAGGCAAACGCGAAGAGGGACCTAGTGAACTTCGGCCGTTACGCTGAGGACGTCCCCTCGATGACCACCCTGAGCATGAACTAGAGTCGATCGACAGATGCTGGATGCTTCTTCGACACATTCATTACACGACTCAAGGGAAGAAATTTTCAACCAACTCCAATGAGCCCGCAGTCTCGCGTAAGACCAAGGCTCAGCAATCAACTACGGTTATGTGCAACCCAATGACCTGATTTTCATGTCCTCAATCAATAAACCCCCTCCTCGCCTTAGTGTTATGCTTTGAACACGGTACTGGCTGCGATGGAACTTCAGTCTCCTGACTCCTTTCAGCAAGCTCATCAAGATGTCTTCTATTTGGACTTCCCTCCAGCAAGCTCAATTTGTTATATATCGCCAAGCGGTTTTTCAAACTTCGCGAACCGCTTGCAGAAAAGCTCTTCTGCACTATACTACATCCCACACGTTGCTGAGACTGCCTACTCGTCGTCATTCACCGGCTATCGTGACGGCTCGCCTGCTCAATGCACCCTCTCCTCCATCCAGCAAATTGGACCCAAGAAGACCTACGTGCTGCCAGTGGAAGGCAACCACCGACAGGTCCCAAGCTAGCCTCTATGCGATCACTGACTTGAGATATAACACTCGCAGCAGAGTCGTGACTTTCCCTGGCCGCAACAGAGCAGAAGGGAGGGCGAAGAGGCAGAGCCGCCATTTCTCCACGTCAACTTACTGGCCAAATTTCGACGAATTGTTCGGCCTGAACGTGAGAAATGCTCAGTGAAAGCATTTGAAGGCACGCGAGTCCTGGTATGCTCTTGTGGACGTGATCAATCCGTTTGCAACCAACGAGGGCTAGCTTGATGAGCTCTTTACTATACCAGGTCGTCTGCTTCTACTTTCCGGTCCTCCTAGTGCTGGAAAGACGGCTCTACGCTATATAGCGCCAAGCTCGCTGTCGACAGTGGCATGAAGATCTTGGTTAAGAAGAGGCAGAACGCCGAGCTTGATCATGTCTGCCATGAGATAGCTCGCTACTTTCGTCAACATGCCATCATCGGTACCAACTCTTTCTCAACGACGGTCTCAGCTGGCGCATGTCTTCTCGTCCTTCCGGGTCCTTCAGAAAGATCTTCATCAGCCTAGTCGATGGCGTATGGAAGTCTTACGTCTCTGCGAGTCTCGTGCCCAACTTCACTCGTTATCAACCTTCAGCATGCCTCGTAGGCGTCTACTTATTCCGTCCGTCCAACACATGAACAAAGAACACAGTGTTGCGTCAGTGGACGACCCCCACCGATACCGGGCATGCTGCCTTTTGCTTTCTATATATGTTCGAGTGCCTCTGCTCCCAGATCGTACAAGACTTCACCTTACCCTTTGCTGGTGTTCTTGAGTCTGCTTCACCAGCGGAGGCACACGAGTCCTTGTATGTTCTTGTGGACGTGGTCAATCCGTTTGCAACCAACGAGGGACAGCTTCAAGAGCTCCTCAAGGAGAAGATCATGCAGGAGGTCTTAAATCTCACGTTATTGCATACCGGGTCGCGCAAGGCTATCTGGCAGTACAACAGCACTGCCCAGAAACCATGGTCGGCGCCGTCACGTGTGCAATTGTGCAGTTTGCATGAAAGACCAGCCTTTAGAGTCCTTTCCCGATGTCAGCAGCGACACGCGTCATCAAGATGGCGCTGACACCTGCCGTGGTTGCTTCAACAGATATCTTATCCAGCAAGTGGATCAGGGCCAGGCTCGCGCCAAATGCGCCGAGTGCCATGTGACTCTGCGCTATACACACGTCAAGATGGTCGTCTGCAAAACCACTCTCATGAGGTATGAGAAGGTCCTGCTCAATATATTCGTTGCCCAGCATGCCTCTTGGTCGTGAAGCCTTCCCTGCGTCCGACGTCTCCCAAACTACAAGGCGTTACAGCAGGCTGTTGCCGTTGCCACTTTCATCCCCAAGCACCTCTCTCCCTTCGACCTTTGAATATATTTGAAGGGCTTTGATCCCAGACCGTATATTACATTGGCCTACCCTCGGCTGGGTTCTTGTCTCTTTCTCACTGGCGAAGATATATATTCCTGATTCTCTCCTGACCACATCGGGACCGCCAATCGATCGCATTCCAGCTGCACCGTATGCACCTGGAGCCGACCCTGCCATGACAGAAGCAATGCAGGGCGTCTTGATAACTATAGTACTCGATATTTTTGCTCATCTCACTGCGACTGGTCCTCAAGCGTCCCGACCATGACGACGAGCAGCAAACTCAACTCTCTCCAGAAAAGATCCAATGTTTGCATTGCCTCAGTATTTGCAACAGTCAAGTGCACAGAGACATGAACATCGACGCTATCAAGAGGCGCAGAGTCGAGAATGCCATGACCCATACGAGTTTCAAGAAACTGAGCAACCGACTGGAAGCAAGCAGCCCAGTCGGGCATGTCGCGAGCTACGAATCAGTACTGGAGGTCATGATCAAAATGACTGCGCTGATCGACACCACACCTCCAGTTGGAGAGAGCGTCCTCCACAAACACGATCGCGGTCAAGTCTCAGGCTAGCAAGTTGATTCCAAAGGTCTCTGAAAACAGCCTCTACAGCCGTTCTTCCTGCTACCTCGCGGTCCACAAATTCAAGCGCCCCCTCGAAGCGGACTTTGTGCTTAAGAGCTATAACATGGAGAGACCTTGTGTTGACCTCTACCTTACCGAACACTCAACCCTTGTTTTATCCTTATTACCAGTATCGTTAGTCGTTGATACGCCTACATCTGTCCCACCAACACCTAATCTGTACCTGTCACCGGCCCTAAATCTCCTGCATACTCCGAGCCTGGCGGTGTTTCGCTCGAGCCTGGTGGTGTTTCGCTCGAGGCTGTCACCGGCCCTGAGTCCACCGCCCTCTCCACACCTCCGTCAGCTCGGGCGAGGTCTACCACACTTCGGATCGGGAGGACAAATACGAGGACAGCTACTACGAGTACAGTGATCCCGAACTTGATTATCCAGGCTGGGATGGCGCTTACTTCTTGATGCCATCTACGCATCATGAAATGTGCCTGTTACAAAGAAGATGCAGCGTGGCTCGGTGACACGATGCTGCCATATATATTGTAAGGCGTGTTTGGAAGATATGACCAACAAGAGGAAGCATAACATGGCGCAGTAACCTGCTACACTCCCTGCCACGAAGAAGTGCAGGAAACGTCATCATGCTACCAAGAAGGCTCGCAGAGACAAGATCGTGATGGCAAACAACGCCATCAAACATGTCCCCGAGGGTGTCTTCGGCTGCAAAATGTCCGTCTCCCGCTGCAACATCTGTCTCCAGAATGGAGAGACCAGAGACTTTGCCGGAGTGGGCCTAATCAAGTCGCACTTAGGTGCCTCAAGGGTCCACAACAGTACTACCAAAACAACCGGGTCGATTAACGCATCAGTCTCTACTCAGAGAGGAACGCCCTCAGCAAAGACTCTTGCTGTCCAATTTCAGGCTCGGAAGTGGTTTGCAAAGGTCTTTGAGAAACAGTCTCTACATTGATATATGTATATATACGAAGGCAAGACGCTACCCAGGATCTGATCTGCGTCACCTTGGCCATTGAAGACATGGAAAAAAGCTCCCGTGGCATTGATCGCCGCGCTCGACGGCTTTTGTTCTTGCTCAAAGCCGCAGAGTGTATATATGCAGTGCCAGGTCCAACGCCAGGACAGCACGATGCTGCTGCTTGTCATAACACTCAGCAGGACAGTGCAAGGATCCAAGAGCAGAACACTTACGTTGAATGATTGAGGCGTCCGATATGGCGCAGTAACCTGCTACGACAGCCGGCCACGAAAAAGTGCAAGTGACGTCGTCGACCTAGCAACCAAGGCTCGTAGAGACGAGTTCCTGATCGCCAACAACACCGCCGAGCATCTCGACAGCACGAAGAAGATCTGAGAGTCTCTTCCGCTGAACCATCTGTCTCGAAAACGGCCAGACCAGAGACTTTGGCGAAATAACACATTTGCAACCATTGCAAGCGACAACCAAGATATATAAGAAGATGCGCCATTGCACATGACGGTCCGGTATTCACCATGGCTTTGGCTGCCCTCCGCTCGAGTCGACAACACAATCGCCATCAGCATCGTCAGCCCTCGGTCAGGATGGCATTACCTTGACCGATCTGTCCAACAGATGGCAGGCTATCAAGCAGGCCAAAAAGCTGTACCTAGGTGCCTCGATGGTCTACCACAGTACCAACAAGCCGGCCAGGTTGATCGACACAACAACCTCTACTCAGAGAGGGACACTGCCCAAAAGACCGATTGCAGTCATGTCCCAGGTTATATACTGGTTTGGAACTCTGTGTTTCAAACGGCAGAGCTTCGATATATATGCTGGTTCTTCCGAATCGTCCAGGCAAAATATTGAAATCAGGCAAGCACTACGTGCGAAACCAGGTACGCTACTGGCACGTCGTTGTCCACAACACCTTGGACGTTAATTAGGAGCCCATCATTCCGTTTCCAGAACGATCTTATGAGTGTCATTCGGTAGATTATGCACTTTGACTCAGAGGATGGTCGAGACACTTGCACCGTTCGATAAAACCACTCGACGGCCCATTGGAGACCTGCATCAAATGTCTCCCAAACACCGGTACATTAGATGAATCTTTCACATGTTTTTCAACAATCTGTACGACAACGTTTCCAGACCTAATTGAGTTTTTGTCCTCTCAGAGATGGAATCCTCGGGACGTTGGTCAATAAGGTACTCGATCATTATATAACTCCCGATGGCTCTTCATTTCCTTAGGCAACTTGCTTTGCATGTCAGCGCGAACCACAAAGAGCTGTCGACACAAGAAGGCTATCATGCAACTAGAGGGTTCTGGAATGCAAGATTCGCCATTCAGCTTTCTTGGTAGGAAAAGCGAATTGTTGATACACCTTCTGACTTGACTGTCGGAAAGCATGATGGACTTCAACAGGTTATGGAAGACGCCATTGAATGCTAGCCGATATCCGCGCATGGCATCAATGTTGTAGCAGAAGCAACACGGTGCACAACGATCATCTCCTCAAACCTCATCAGCCTCGAGTGCGACCTCAACCCCCTCAGCAGCAGGACGACCGCCGAAGTGTTTGCCATCTTTGTGTCTGGATTCAAGTAACTGGTCGTCTGCGACGAGGCTAGCCACCATCCCAGCCGAAATCCTCTCTTGCAGTAGTGTGCTGCTCTCTGGCTCTGACACCATAACCCAGACTTGCGCACAACTCGCTTTGGTCAATCCTCAATCCCACACACAAAGGCGAATTTCACCAGAATCAAAGACCTCTCGCCGAATTCCTCAACATTCACAACTTTGAGGAAGTCCGCAACTTCATTAGCATCGACAAGTCCTTTGATAAAGCCAACCTTGCTCCAAGACGCAGTGCTCGGGTGAATCCTGCTCTGCGCACGTTCCAGCCTCTGCCGGCTCGGGGGTCATTGTTCCTCATGCTTTGAGTGTTTAGTCTCCCGGACATTGACGGTACGATGAGCCTGCGTGCATTCAGCTCACCCAGCAACTCGAAACGTACTCGCCACGAGTCTGACCACAGCTCTGCTATTCTCGGTTCTACCAACAGTTCTCAGGTCCCTGACACCACCATCACGTCTCTCCACGAGGCACACGATACCCCCACTATCTCTCCAGAGCATACTACCGGCAGAAAGAATACTGCCATTATCAACAAGTCCTTGGGTCGCATCCAACAAAAGAGCAAGCCTTGCTCTAGCATTACTACAGCCACTTCCACTATGCCTATAATACTGCTCCACGGGGCATTAAACACGGTTACAGAACCATTAGGCACCAACCTCAGATGCAGCAAACGCAAGGTTGCCTTAAGCTCCGACAATAAAGGCAATCAGGTCCCCGTGAATGACAGACCCTCCACTGTTACTTTATACAAGGCCTTTAAGTCCAGGAAGTCCCAGAGACTCCTTGAAAAGACCGTGCTTGACGTTATTGATAAACTGCGGTCACCAACAAGTCTATGGGTAACATTGACCAAAAGAGAAATTCTCGCTCTCGCATCGCTACAGGCAGTATCGCAGAGACGGTAACGACGAAGACCTATCCGACATGGACGAGATCGACGACGACGACGACTACGAACACATACGCTAGGGCTTGTTCGGCCGCATAAACGTAGACGAGGCCCAGTACGGATCGCAACGAGCTTTACCCTAAGCCTGAGGTTGGAACCAACAGCAAATGTGTCACATGCCGCAACTCGTACAACACCAAGAGATAATACAGTATCCCTTATCCAACGTCCTGCTCTGAACGAGCGCCGGAACCCTCACTATCCTCCGGTTCTCCCAGACTACCTTGCGCCAGGCATATTAAAAAGTTCTCCAGCCAGAACTTGATGCAACCGAAAGCCCCTGTTGACCTTCCGCCTTTGAGCTTGCTGAAAGAGATGATGCTTGTCGCATGTCATGGTTACTCGACCCTGCTTATCAGTCAGCCTGATGAGACATGGGTGCCGATCAGAGAAAAGAAGAGATGACATGTAGAGGACCGCTTACAGTCTACCGAGAACAAAATCTCCTCAAAGGACTTTGCTACAGGCACCAATCTATATATACGCACTGAGCAGTTTGAGATCTTCCTTGCCCGCACTGACAACCGGGAGTCAGTCGTCCTTACTGCTAGCTATGAGCACCTGCTTGTCAAAGCGGACTCCAGGACAGCATGATGTCGCTTTTTGGCATGATGCTTATCAGGATAGTCCAAGAAAAGAACCTCCGCGTTGTATGCTTGGGGTCTTGTCCTTTGATCAGTCAGACAAGACAGACAAGACAGACAAGACAGACAAGACAGACAAGACAGACAAGACAGACAAGACAGACAAGACAGACAAGACAGAGAGCCAGCAATATAAATCAACTACTACATCGCTCCTGATGGCCCTGTCGTAACCATGCGGGAGTACATGAAGTGCTTGCGTGGTATCAACGTCGTTGCAGAGCACAACAAGTGCTATAAGCCCCTCCAGGACGACGAAAAACGTACACTACCAAAGATCTCCACAAGCCTGGCCAAAGGCTTTTTGTTGTGCAAGAAGCGGCATCACAACTACGGCAGTACTTTGGGCATATCACTCATCAGTACACTCGAAAAGTTTTGACAGATATTTTCAACACGGGAGATGATTTCAGTGCTTAGTATACCGCCAATGGTCGCTATAGACGTTGTCCCTCTCTTACCATTAGCAACCGAAGACTCCGACAACAAGGATGCTAGCGGTCTTGCCCTGTGACAGACAAATACAAGACCGATCTCAAGGAGACTGTGACGACGGCAGTCCAGGGAGAAGAGATTGTGACGACCCTTTCACAAAAGAGGTTTGTGGAACAGCTGAGCCTTTCTTGTGTCGTGCCATTCTTATCGCCTTTTATCCTGCCACCCCTCTGTTCCGCACACAATTTCTGCGTTTTGAACTTACCACCGTCTTCATCCTATCACGATGAAAAGACTCGTTCTATATATCAGCCCCCCTGATTGGTCGCCGTGACTACGGCCTACGATTAGAGAGCCCTCGACGGTCTCTGAGAAAATGCAAAAGCAGGATCAACAGTACGCTCCACTTCCTGGCATCTCTTGCCTATATACGCCTGTTATGATGGCGTAAGAACTCGACCGGAAACTCTGCAAAAGCTACCAAGCTCCATGAGCAACTTGCCAAGGTCAAGAATCAACTTAGCCAAGCTAAGACGAAGAGTACCGGTCGAGCATCAACCATCCGACGCCTGAACGACGAGCTCAAAGCCTTGAATGCAGCCAAACAGCCAACTTCCAAAACTCAGAAGGCGCGCAAAATCGCAGTCGACGATTGGAAGAAACCAAAATCACCAACTCCTCGGCGATAGGTCCAGAAGTCAAGGTTCTGATGAAGAAGCCCTCCAGATTGGGTTTTATATACCACCAAACCGCCTACAACACAGGGCCTGTGGTCAGGGACACCTCGACAGGTTGACGATTTATCAACGTAAAACCTAATCATGTTTCTACGACGAAAACCACATCTTCACAGTCTCTGCTTGACACTGGCAAGCGAGGTGAGGCTATATATAACTTCCAGCAGATGCGCAAGGAACCCCGCAACCTCGTTGCAATCTATGCCGTGATGAAGAGCGGCATTGAACTGGTTCCTTCCACCACTCTGCCGTGGCCCTTCAACTACCACCGGTCCAATTGGACCCTGCCACATAGGTCGTGCTTCTCGAAAACACATGAAAGTCACACCGACTCCTCCTCGAGCAATCATGGAACAAGAGCAAGATTAGACCGCAGAGGCATCTATCGTGCTGGATGCGTTGTACGCCGACAAACGACAAGGAAAACGGGCCGCATACTTGGCTGAAAGCCAGGTCTACAATATGTTCGAACGTGCAGGTGTTGTGTTACTAAGATGTGAGTGTGATGCGAACGCTGCTGTTGCGCAAAACCAACATGTTATAGCCTGGAAAGCAGCGATTGTCGACGGAGCTTGGGTTTGTGCGACGGAATGCGAGACAGAGCATCTCAAGAACATAAGCTCCATTCAACGCTGGGAGCATGACAGGTCCACTGCAACGCTCATTGTGCCGTTTAAGACCAAATTTTGTACAGTTGAGTGGTTGCGCCTGAAACTCTAGGAGTTTTGTGGACTGTTTCCTGCCAAAGGTCTACTACAAAGAACCTTCTCGACGCTTACTAAGACCAAAAGAAGATCACGCGCTAAACTTTGCAGCCCTGGTCTATATCACAACAGAGGTCAAGAACCCCGTCACTTTGCCTTAGTCGTCCTTGATATCTAGCGTTATGGACGTGGATATAGCATCCGAGGACTAGTTCAAGATCAAGAGCCATCCAGCCAGCATCATATATACCAAGCAACAGCTGGAACGACTATTGTGTACTTTGTCTCCACCAACCTGTTTGGGCAGGAATTACAAAGCCGCCAAACCAAACAATCCGTAAGTGAGGTAAACAATCCTTACCAGCAGTCTCTGACAATGTTCGCAGCCTGTTCCAACCTGGTAAGAGCATGCCACGTTGAGTACGAAGAGGAGTGGCTCCACAATGCTGGAGTGGATGCTTTTATTTCTGCTAATAGTCTTGTGAGGTTAAAGCTGCAATACCTATCCTGGACATACTCCAAGTCTGCAAGCAGGTCAGTCACGAGGCGAGTCAGGTTTTCTGGACCAAGGCCAAGTTTTTCTGTGACTTGCCCTATAAGCTTGTGAACTTCTGCGAAGCCAGACAGCTTTCCCATTACGGCAAAAGAAAGTACGTCCCTCCTTTGTTTCCGAAGGACCAAATCCGTCATCTCGAATTCTGCATCTTCTACGATCAAGAAGAGTCAGATGACGTTTTAAAGGGTCTGTGGGCTCTGGCCAGGGTTGCCAGTATCGCCCTCGAGCCCAAGTTTCTCCTGTGTCGCTCGAAGAACCCTATAACAAAGGCGAGGTGTCCGCGGCAGACATCGATTACTTCTCCAACTATGACTTGGACAACACAGTCTCCTTATATATAAGGTCCTTGATTTTCCATACCGCAAGACGAACGTACGAAAACTTCTCGACTCAATTCCTGAGCGCCTGCGTGGTTATGAAAGGCACTCAGAAGGCGATTGCAAGCTTATCGCAAAGAACGGATGCGATCCCCGCCATGGCCGCTCCGTGATGTCGTTCGAGAGGACCAGCTCGGGCAGAAAGAAATAGCCTTGTGGCATGCCGGATTGATGACTTGTAATGTCTTCTGGCGTAAGTGCTCCGTGGTCGTTGGCTCGCGTCACGTTCGAATGAACGACTACACGCAAGACTGGCAACGCAAGCAAGCTGACTTGACTAGAAATGGACTTGGGACGTCTCGAGAGAAGTGCGCCGAACCCCGTTCCGGACCAGCCTTACACCTCTACTACGCGCAACGAACTGGCAGAAACTTGTCTTCAAGGTTGTTCGTTCGTTTCTCCGTGGTGATGCTCTTACCCAAAAAAGAATATATAATGGTGGCTTTGTTGTCCAGAGTTACCTGCTTGCTGATCTCAATCCTGGTCACACATAAGCTAGTGCAAGAAGAGTGTGACTATAGCCTGCCACTATTCCTGTACTGCGGAGGCCGAAATCGATGCCTCCGGATAGTGCTTACTCACCACTGACAGCACTGGACGCAAAGGTGCGGGACTACCGCGAGCAGAAGGTGAAGGACAAGGAAAAGTCGGTGAAAGAACTGGGGAAATACGACTATGTCCTGGCCAGTATCTACACCGTCAGCAGGGAGTTCGAAGCCAGTCGCATCTGTGCTCTGGACCAGAAGTGCAGCCAGCGCGGCGAAAAGAAAAGAGCTCTGCCACTGACGCCCAAACAGATAAGGGAGGCTGATCGCAATGGTACGGAGCCATAGCCCACCTATGTACCACTCAAGGATTCTATACCGGACGCGCACCTGCGCCAGTCTCTGTTTGGAGATGGCAAGCATTCTCACAAGTTCAAGCCCCTAGTTACAGGCCCAGCATGATCGAGGCCAAGATTGTCATGGCACAAGACATGCGTAGAACCAAGAGTACGGAGCTCGCTTCCTTCAACGTGGCCGACATGAGCGATTTGAACCAAGTCTGGCGCGCTGGCACATTCGTACCCGACTCATACCCGATCGAAGCTGGTGCATGTCGGACGGGCGGCACTGTGGTGGCTCTCGTGGTCACTCTTCTACAATCTTTCGGGGAGGCAGCTCGCACCATGAAGATGCTCCGACGCATCAAACAGCAAGGACGTGTGAAGTGCGAGGAGCTTGCGAGGACAGGATCCAAGCTGCTACCAAGTCCGAGCAAGAGGCTCAAGAAGGATGTTGTTCCAGCATCCTGCACAATCTCTCTTCTCCCAGAGCTCATCGCATGATTGAAACTCGTGGTGCGAACGCTAGCCCTAGCAGCGGTGTCGGACAACTTCGACTTTCTCCCATTAATTTGCTGTCTCGAGGGGACTTAGTGTCCTGATCACAAAGAGCGCCGCCCGTGCACAATCCAGATCGTCGAGGCATCCACCTCAGCTTCTTCACAGCAAAGGCAAAGCTCCCCCATGTGAGAGAGTCGATACCCAAAAGGTCGAAGCTTTTAGAACTGATGCATCCTCTTCCTAATTTGATATCCCTCCAAGATATCGATCAAGCAGAATGCCAAGTTCTTAGGGAATTACGATCAAAATCGTTTCAGCCAAGTCATCCCTAACAACGACATGGAGACACAGTTGAACAAAGCTCACAGCGAGTGCAAAACCCCTCGCCAGGAGATTGTTGAGCGCGAAACCTTAGACTCTGCTCTCACGACTGAGATTCAATGGTTGGATCTAAGTGCTCAAGCGTCAACAAGATTCGACCATGTCAACAAACAGTGCGACAACACCATCTCTCCACAGAACAATTTGCAGGATACGCACATGGCAAACATCTTCAGCACCATATAGGAACAGATAAACATCATGGCGGAACACCTTACTTACATGTTCGGCCAACCACAAGATCCGCCGAGGAAGCTGCGCAAGGTCGGAGGACAACAACACATGCGCACAACGTCATTGCCAGAACATTATCGCAAGCATTCACGCACAACAAGTCTGAAGAGACTCTTCTCTCGCGGCTACAAGTCAGTGCGTCGCGCTGTCACCTCTGCACCACATCAAAGGTTGGCGTCAGACGCCTTCTCCTTCGGGCGCCCCAGTCAAGGGATTTATCTAGACTCTGTGCTCAGAGCGAGTTGTTCAAACTCAGATAATCTTCTGCCAGACAAATTCTTCGACTTGAGCATCAAGCACGACCGGCTGGCATCTTGACCAACGGAGAAGACAATGAGCTAGATCTCGAGGGTAACGATGGTCCAATCTCACGTTGTCCAGTCACTGAAACGATTCGTAAACAGGCGAAGTGTACAGAAGGAGAGTGGCAAGGCATAGGTGCGTCTCTTCTGCTGGCCAGCAGCACCAAAAGGACATATACGACCCAGTCACAGCTCAACGCATCCGGCTTCCATCACTTTGTCCAACAATACCCATTAAGGATCAGACCGCATCGAGACCATGTTGTATACTGTCATCGAAAACCAGCAGATGATAATGGACCGCCTACAACCTCCTCCCAACCCTCCCCTGTCGGAGGTGGACATCCCACGCCATCACGGCCTGGTGACTGACAGCGAACACATATATGTTTCTTTTCTCAGCTTTGAGTGTTTATACACCTACAAAGGTTTCAGTCCTATTCCTGTTGCTGCGCCGCTATCAAGACGTCGAGCACGAACAAGATTCCAGCGATTAGCGAGCCACATCGGAACCAATTTGGGACTCCTGGGTCGACGTCGACAACGAGCTCGCGCTCAATATCAGACAAGAGTCCCAGACCGTACTGCTTTTGACTTGCGGCCCGAGATTCTATCCTGATTGCCCCGACGAGATCTAGAACAGTGGGCCGGTCATCAAGTCTATCGCAGGAAACACTTGTCAAGACACTTTACATATCTCTTTGGATCTGGAAGGTCGATCCGAGACATCAGCTCGTGTCTCGTCGTCTCGCACAGATCGCGTCTCGCAGATTTTCGCTGACTGCTTGAAGTTTCTCAGATTCATCGCAAGCAATGTCAATAAGCAAATGCTGAAGATGAAGAGTCTCCCCAGCCCTGCGCAAGAACGATGTCAGTTTGATCGAGCATTTGACTCCGAAGTCCCTCAGCTTGCGACATCTGCTCCTGTCACTATTATATATGTCTGGCCAATACCGACACCACTGCCCGTGACCACTGGGGCATGATCGGAAGCCTGCAGAGAACATATTTTGACCCAGTGTCGATCGTACTTCTTGCGTGTGACTTGCTCCAGAGTCTTATATAACTACAGCTTCGAAAGTCTTAAAGGAGCTTTACAAGAGCTTACGTTATATGCTCCCTTGCAGAGTTCGACCACGATCGTTTGCCCTTCGATGAACGAGTTGAAGAGCCTGTTGCCGGAGGCTGCGAAGATCCCGAGGAGCCAACGACTCGGGCACTATCCTAGCTTAAATGAACAGAGCATGGACTGCAGCAGAAAAGAACGCGCAGCGAGAGAGGTCACATCAAAGGCCGCACGTGAACTCATCCATGAGGTTGCTCAGCTCAGAGCCAGGGTCAAAGAGCTCGAGCAGGAACAGTCATTTACTCTGAGAGTGCCAAACCTTCAATCAGCCGGCAGAAACTCCACGCGTTCGAAGCGCTTAGGAGTGGATGCTGCTGGTCCCGAGATAAAGAAAGCTCGTACAACGTAGCTCATTGGTTCATCGGTCCGGCGATCCTGCCGTCTCTTCGATGCACACATGTTTCTGGCCTGTGGTATGTGGACTGGCTGCGTTCCGCCAACGACGAGACCGACGCCGAGGTGTGCGACAGGACGACAGAAAAACTCTTTGATGCTCTGCGACCTTTTGTGTTCGGGACAAAGCTGGTCATCAAAGAAGTCGTGTACGACTATGTGTTTGATGCCAACCACACCAGCTCAGACCAGCCGTTAGCAACCCTCGGACCCGATTGTGACCAGCTCGAAGCCGGTACATTTCTTAGCAGATGCACCAGGAGAATTCCTAAGCATCTCCAAATCACCTGCCGCTTCGTGCCATCAGTTCCTAGCAGGAGCCTTTTCTGTCAAACACGCGCCTTGCCCTAGTCTGTTTTATATAAACGTCTTCTGGTGATGGTAACACAGCAAAGCCTTGACAGTTGATTTCCGTGTCGATGGGGCGTACGAGGTATGCGAATCGTCAGCTCCCTGGACAGATTGTTGAGTCAAACGAGATTGTTGGCCTATATCGACCCTCAGTCATTATACCTACTTGTACGTCAACTTACAAGTCCGACCTTGATAGATTGTCTGGGCAACTCGCCAATGCCCTTGTAGATGCTGGTGTCGTTGCAAGCAACGACTCCCTCAGCGCGTACAGGACGGTCTGATCAATGGAGAATTCAAAGTCGCAGTCGCGACTTATGGTCCTTTCTCCCGTGGTCTGAGCGTACCCAAGCTCACCCGCGTCATCCAATTCGACATTCCCAAAGAGCTATACACATACAGCCATTCGTCTGCAAGAGTCGGCAGAGATAGTGGCAGAGGCAAGATTCTCAGCCTGGTGTCAGACGGAAGAGAGGCAGCCTTTATGCACGAATACATTGATACTGTCATGCGTGCTAGAGGCACTACCTTGACCATCAACGGCGAGGTTGTTCTATGGCAAGACATGAAGGCTGCCAGGTTCCAACGTTTCCAGTCCGACTGCCGCCAGCCCCAGGTGACGGTCGAGCAGACTATACCCCCCTGGAACGAGTCAATGACACCCAGATCGATCGCCAAGGCGTGCGGGATGATTCACTCAGTGGACAGATCAAAGTCGCAGCTCATATTCGACGGTTTGGTTAGCAATGCCGTTGTCGGCGTCGGCCGCCACCCCAATCCTACTCAACTCTACCGAAAGGCCCCCTACTGCTATCAATTCTCCCAGATTGTCAGAAAGCCATGCGATATCCAATTCAGAGGTGGATGGAAGTACGAAGTCACTGCTGCTTCCTCCAATGAGTTTACCTTCGATCCACTACAGCACAAGGCTGTCCTGGACGCTCACTTCACAACTCTGAGTCGCGCTATACTCTCCTATCCAGTCCAACGCACGCTCACGCATTCTGAAGTAACGTAGGTCCTTGCGTATGCTCTCCTCTCGATGCCTCTCTCATGCACAGTCGCTGATGTGTATTGATCCAGATACAAGCCACCATGCGTAACAGGCTTGCATCCTCTACCCAGGAAAGCCCTACTCCCAAAAGAAGCAGTCGCATCGTTCCCTACACCAAGATCAACGGAAACCTCTCGCTCAAGGGAATCAACCCCTTGGAGACTTGGCCAAAAGACATGCAAACAAATATCCCAACCAGAGCATCAACGACAACGACCTACGAGGCAATTTTTCGATCATACTATGCGACGAGGCACACAGAGTGTGCGGAAAATCAGATCGCAGCGAGGCCATCATCATGCGTACCGACCCAAATTTTGAGCCAGCGCCGAAGACTTTGTCCATCTCCGCCACGCCCGTGATCAACTCAAAAAGTGACGTTCCAGGATTGATGAAGCTGCTAGAAACTGGAAAATCGGACTGGAACGAACGGACTTTATAGAATGAGCTTGCCTGTGTCTGGGTAAGGCGGTTTTAGAAGGTTCAGAGAGACCTACACAAGGCGGGTCAGGCATGCCCAAACAGCATGGCTGTATAAAGTCTATCTGATAACCATTCCCTCTCGCAACCAATCTCTACCATAATGCCATGGATAGCTAGCAACAAAAGACCTTATGGCCCTAAAAAGACTCAGAGAGTTCTTCACAAGCCCGGTCAGGCATGCCCTGACAGCAACCCACAGTGCCATCGGCACTACACCGGCTGGTGCCACAAGTCACTCCACAGCTGCCACCAGGCTAGTTGGTATACCTGAATCCTTACACAGTGTTTTCGTACTGACTTGCTCCTATAGATTAAGCCCTTAAGGCTGCGTATTATGCCCATGGGCAGTGGAAAGATGCACCAAGCGGCTGGAATGCAATCCACGAGATGTGTGTTCGTCGTGAGAACCCCATGCGCTGTCCTCTTCACAAGGGGATCGAAGACGAGACGCAGAAGTTGGTCCTCTGTTGAACCAAAAGCAGTTCGATTCCATCGACAGGGCGAGAAATGACGGCTAGCAGAGCAAGACTGAAGGTCGAGGAGTGCTCCAGATTCGAATGCTGGAATGCTATATAAAAAGCTTGCGTACGTTGCGAGAACCCAGTTTGTCTCTTAGCATCATGGAAACCACCGAAGACACGGAGCGAATCACACTCGGAGAAGAGCTGTATGGTGAGCTCGCCAGACTTTTGGCCAACATCATGCGCCTGGCAAAAGAGCACGAACAACTCAAACAACATCATTAAAAGCTCGTCACTTACACCAAAGATGTCAGAGACATGCCATCCTCCCATTTCCGAGACCTGGCCGTACGTATCCCGTTTCTAGCACATGCATCAACCGCTGATTGGCAGCAGCAAGGCTACGCCGCAAAAGCATCCTTGGTGGTGCCAATACTTGGCTGCGTTCAGAGAACTTGAAACTGGTGGAAGCGAGATTGGAAAGATTGATTCACACCTCGCCGGATTGTAGCCATTGCCTCAAACTGGCAACATCAACACGGAAGATTCTGATCACCACGAGGTCGAGACTTTCATCAAACACGCTACCAAGTTGCTCAAAGACACGCTTTACAAGGACTGAGAAGATCAGGCAAGACTATGAACTTGAAACTAGTGGAAGCGAGATCTTGCACTAGCAGATCGAGAATGAGGTACAGAAACTGACCCCGTCTTGAACAAACAGCAGTTCGGTATCGTCCACATCGCGAGTAAAGATGTTTAGCAGAGGAAGAATGGAGGTCAAGGAGTACTCTAGGAAGAGCCGATTTCTCGAAGATCAGCAGAGCAAGGCACGGTGGTATTGAGATTAAATGAACGAACAGAGACGACGCAATTCGCCGGACCTTGATGGATCAGCAGAGAAAAGTTCAAAGGAGAGCCAGATGGACAAGTCAAGAAGTCAGAGGCCAAACCCATCACGCGAAGGAAATCAGGAATCACGAAGACATGACGATGGGCAAAAATCACAGGAAGGCTCAGCAAGGATACCCCATCCGATTCGACAGCTGATGGTGGCAACGCCGCAGTTGTTCCAGGGCTACCCTGGCCCTCACAACCAGAGGCAAAATTATTCTGCTTTTTCAACATTACTATAGAACACTTCTCTCCAGCAACAGTAAACTGCCTCACAGGACGACATAATACCCTGCAGGCCGCCAGATTACTTTGTTTGCTAATTGCTTTGGGCGGCGATCCTTGTTATACAGTACCAACACGGTTGACTTCGACATTTAGAGCGACCCGCCTACAGGTTCCGACAGCAATGGAACTGAAGCAGAAGGCAACTACTACAAGCAACAGTGGCAATCCACGTCGATAGCCATGGTTGATGACAGGCCTACTCGAGACATTTTAGCTTGCCCTTGGCCGATGAGAAGCACATATTATCAAGGTTCTTTTTCCAACATGACCAACGTCTGCACAGAATTCTTGACCAGGTGTTGTTCCTGCGGACGTCCGACTTTGCGTAGCGGTTGCCAAGATCTAGCAGATTTTATGGCCTCGAGGTAGAAATGATGCTCACGATCTTGGTGCAAGATTCTCTTTTTTTGCTTTCGATCATATATACAGAAGAAGCCTGGACTCTGCCGGCAGAAACGCTACTGCTGTCGTCAAGAAGTCCCTGAAGTACATTAAACTAAAGTCTGGAATCTCAACAACCATCTGGCTCCTTGCTCCTTCTGAGTCGAAACCTGGGTGTGAACCTGCTGATCACGAGGTCATCCATGTTGCAGCCTGCATGTGCAGCTGGATTCAAGGTCCACAATAGCAACGTCGTCACGCGCCCCATGCATACGAGCACGGGCAGGATACTGATCACTATCCAGCGTTGAAACCGAGAAGAAGCAGGCCAACAACGACTCTGAGAAGCCCTCAAGCGCGGAGTAAGCCCTACACACACAATCATCTGGTTTCTGGATCATGCAAACCGATCCTCTGGCACAGTACTGGACACCAACATGACCAAGGTGCACCACTGTCCCAAGGCCGGAAAAGGCAAAGTCGATTGTGTCAATCGCGTCAGACGCTCTGCCGACATCGTTATTGTTTGCAACTTCCAGTGCCGCACATCATCGTCTCGCGAATGGACCGGACGTTGATCCTGATGCCCAAGTTGTGGAACGAGGATGCGGAATTTACTCTTGCTGGCAAGTTCAGTCATAAACTTACGGTTTCTGCATGGCAAGATTGATGTGCCAGCAGCAGCCAAGCTCAACTCCGACACAAGTTTGGCAGCGTCGTCCAGTTTAATCAACTGCTCTCAACTCCGAAAACCATCGACGCATATCCACTCCGTCCTCTAACTCCCATGTCATCCGACCTTTTGTATATATAGTCCAGCCTTGTAGGCTCGAACAACAAGCCCAGTGTTCGCCGAAGTGGAGTGTTATCTCCAGAGCAATGTCGGTCTCAGAACTCGACGCCGACAAGAGCCTCTTCGACAGATTATCTACACTTTTTCGGCATACACCGATCCCGGTAGACCAATGGTGCTGCCCATGGTCAAGGCCATAAGACATATACACGACATTTACTATCATAATGAAACCAACACCAACGTTCAGAGAACATGTTTTGTCCTTCATTTGAGATGAAGGAATAAGGACAGTTGCAAAGCGAAACTGGACGTTTTATAAGGTGAAAAAAGAAGATTAGAAGAAGTTGGTTGCAATAGAAAGGTCAGTGGCTATCATTAGTGTGTAGTTAGACTTGTCAAGGATCTCTGCCTTTTGCTGCAGTCCAGGCTCTACATGCGACATCCTCGCTGTTTTGCTCCTTTTTGTCTCTGGATATCGGCTTGATCGGTACTGGAGACAAAAGTATTACTTTGCAAACAATCAATTTAACGAAGTTCAGCGGACTTAGAAAGCGCAAAACCGCCTCCTGCCGCAGTAAAAACAAAGAAAAAACAACATGAAGAACAAAGGAATCGCAACCCCAGCCTGACTCGACGACTTGACCCTCAATCGAAAGTCATCAACCAGCATGACCAAGTTGAACAACCAACAGATTCCCAGAAGCCTACCAATATCGAGAGACGAGTTCTTCATCGAGTAGACTTTCTTCAAGTACCGCTCTCGAGGCTGCGACACTCCTCAATCCAGCGAGCAATGACTTTGACACTATCCTGCGTCTGGCCGAACTTGGCTCTAGCATCATCGACCAAACTCTCCATACCGGCCTGCTGGAGCGATACCCTCTTGGCAAGGATACCTTGGTAGATGCTGTACTGATATACAGCAAGGACTTTGAGCAATTCCTGTGCGTCAAAGAGCAGTTCTTGGAGGGTAGCGACAGTGACGTTGGGATACGAAAGCGCCTGATGAACGATTTGGAGAGGTCGGGCGACAGAGCAGGACGGGTGTAGACGACTGTATGGAAGAAGGCTTTTGCTGATCTCATTGATCAGGTCGGCGAGTTGAGAGGTCTTGTGAGGAGATATGTGTCTGCTGTCGGAGTCGGTCATCACTGTAAGGGTGGTCGAGCTTGAAAGGCGCTTCAGGGCGTGAAGTTGATTGTAGTTGTGACTGAGGGCTGTGGGCGAAGAGTTGGCAGAGCTGCTCAAAGTAGATGTAAGGATTTTCTTAGTGTCCGGGGAGACGGAGTTGACCTCTGTGTGCCCTTCGATGGCAGGTTCAGGGCCGTAGGGCTGCTTCATCTGCTCCTCCCACAACTTTGCTGCCTTGGTCCTCTTCTCTGCTTGAGTCAGAGATGATGGTGAAGAGGAAGCTTTGCGTTTCTCGCAGGCGCGCACAGTCATGTCTGATTGCCGTCTCTGTGACTGACCAGGAGCAGAAAAGGTGTAGGGGGCGACGGTAGGACGGGAGCGACGGGGACGCAGGATAGTGTTGCCCAGGCCAGGAACACCGCTGGGATAACGCTTGACGGTAGCGATGACGTTGTGATCAACGTCATGCTCAGGTAGCGATGGACTGACGATAGGCAGAGAAGGCTGTTTTTCCACTGAGGTTGTAGAAGGGATCTCAGGGGTTTGCTCTGTAGTTGTTGAGCCCTGATGAGGCGCCAGGCACGAATGAAGGTCTTTGAAGGGTGTGAGCTCATCGTCCACTGCAATCTCCGGAGCTTGTCCAGGGGTGCAGAGCTCCTTGGTGTCGACAGAAGTGCTGCTTGTGGCAGTGACAAGCTTGTCAGGAGTGAAAGAGATACCAAGACCGACCATTTCCGTGCTAGCACCATCGTCTGCGTCGTTGCATGATGTAGAGAGCGGATAAAGGAGTGCTTCTGCTGTTGCAGGATCGAGGCATGTGCGACTCATTACAGGGGAAAGTAGAGGGTTGGAGGGTAGTCCGTGGTCAGGTCGAGATGTTGAAGAGTGGCAACTCGAGCTGCTGGCATCGTTGATCATGGTAGCGGTGTCGATGTGATCGCTCACCGAACAATGGGGTTGTAGAGGCCATTGTTCAGAATGCTTGCATTGGAAAGAAGGTGTAGTGCTACTTTCTGTTTCGCGCGTCTAGACAGGCTGGGACGACACGATTTTCGACGCGTGCGGCTCAAGGCGTGGACGAAGGCGATTCAGGAAGACCCGATCTTGGTTTGAGTTGCAGTTGTGTTCTGATGGAGAATTAGTGTGATGGAGTTGTAGTAGATGTTTGAGTCGAGGTGCAGCTCACGCGTAGAGAGATGTGCACAGAGTTGTTGCGGTATCAAGGAGGGATCTGAGAAGTGAGCAGCGCCGAGGTGTGAAAGTGTAAACAATCGACCGATCTTCAACGCAGACGGATTTTATCGTTCTCTCGGCCGGCCGACGCGCGTATTCCTCTTGTTTTTTTCTCGTGCGATCGCTGTTCTCTCGTATACACGAATGTCACTCCCGCTGTCTGTGATCAAGATGTGCTTGAGGAGGACAAAGTCGACGATGGAGACGATGAGATGCATGAGGATAAAAGTCAGATACGCATCCCGAACCGTAGCACGATCAATACTTGGAAGCCGCTACATGAGCCGAAGTTGTTCTCCTTGTGTAAGGACTCGTCTAGGAGGGCCACCACGACTCCCATCTCCTGGCATAATGGATTCAGCACTCTTTGACCACCTCCACTTCTCCTTTTGCTCTGCTGAAGCCACTCCCTCAAAGCTATCGACTACGTAGCGACCAAGGATGGGCAGAAACTTGAACGCGCTGCCGATTGTAAGCAAGGGTCTGCGTCGAGGAATAGATAAGATCAACTTACTGTCCACTGCCTCCAGTAGCCAAGAACAGATTTGTGTACTCAGAATGATAATCAACGATGAAGTCACCCTTGGGTGTGTCGGTGTACCAGCAAAATTTCGTCTTTGAGAACGGACGGTCCCTGAAATTCGGTAGGAAGAGTGCAAGTCCATCTCTCAAAGCTTGCTCTGCATCAGCAGGCAGATAATCAGCCTGTGAGGACAGATTTGGTGCAGAGTACCGGGCTTGTTCTGAGATGTGAGTGGTTTCGAAACCATACCCATGTCTTACCATTTTCAGGATGTTGTTGTCAGGAGTTGGAGGAAAAGCAAACCAGCCAGTACTCAAGTTGATCATCACTGGATTTCTTCGCATCTCGTTCGCTTCTTCGGTGCTCAATTGCATGTACCCGACCGGCTGACCAGTAGAGATGAAACGATGACCGGCCTCGATGAGATGTGGTGTCCAAGCTCCACTAGCCATGATGACTGTATCGACATCCAGAACTTCCTCATTCGCTGTGCGCACTCCAGTAACTGCTTTGCGGCCGCCGCTGTCTTTCGTGATGAGCTCAGTGACGGTGCTGTCATCACCGACCAGGAACGTAACTCCAGCATCTTCACATAGGCCAGCCAAATGTTCAATGCTCTTTCCAGCATCGACCCACCCGGCATCCAGATTGCAGTAGCCACTAGTTTGTGTCAAGTCGCCATGTATACCAGGATACCTCTCACTCGCTTCTTTACCGGTGTACGCCCACAGATTGACCTCCGCACCGATAGTCTCGAGATTCGCTTTCGCTTCTTTGAGATACGCATTGCCGAACTCTGTTCCGGATTGGGCGCAAAGCAGACCGCTGCGATGAAAGAATGGGGAGAAGTCTTGTTGCCATGCGACTAGGGCTTCCATGCCCATCCGAGCGTAGAATGCGTCTGCATAATCTGGTCTGATAATACGAGATATGTCGACTGAGGAGCCACCTGGCACTGGTGGACGATGGCGATCGAGGATGAGAATGTTGCTGTAGCCGCGATGGCTGAGTTCCAAAGCTGTGGAGAGACCGAAGACGCCCGCGCCAACAATGAGGATCTTTTTTTCTTTGTCCATATCTTTCCTTTGTTCTTCGTCGACTGTTCGAGTGGTTGTGAATAACAGAATTTTCACATGAAAAATGGACGTTTATATAGCTATCTGAGATGTTTCCGTGATCTTGTCAAGATTAGGGCGTGAGGTGTGGAGTCGGCTTGAAGCCCGTCTCCGCGCTCATCGTCCAACCTCACTTCTTGACGGAAAAGGATCCTATGATTTTCATCCGGATACAAGAAACAAAGCCAGACGTGATATATGGAGGGATCGAGACAAGATTTCTCTTCGGTAGGGCATTCTGACTCATTGTCATCGTGCATTTTTACAGATATGATCAGACGCATCAAGTCCACCGAGACATCAGATCCGATGCATTCTCGCAGCAGCTCAAAACATGTCGACAATCCATATAGATGCAAAAAATCATCGAAGAAGTCATTTGCGGTCTTGGAGAGCCACCGGGATATCCTCTCCCATAAGGTACTTGCGAACATAAGAGTACCGTGCATTTATATGGCGATCAATCCATAGCCTTGAGCCAGTGAAATATCTTGGTTACAACAACTGTGATACTGATCCAGACCTCATGTGCCCTCCCGTATCCATTCAAAGCGATATCAGAAGCTATTGGAATGCAGAGTCATTTGAATGCATTTGAGATATCCGTGGAAAGATTCTAAGACGACATATCTCAACCTTTCTGTCCTGCTTCTTCAGGATACCGTGTAGCAGCAGTGTCCGGGACTTTGTTACAGTCCAACGGGAAAGTCAGCCTAATCGTTCCTATTCAGACATCTGGTAAACTCGAAGGACGGGGGCACATATATTCGAGGCTTTGCTTTCCCTGGAGCGTTAGGTCCGGGTTGACTGTAGGACGACGAGCAGAGTATATTACATACACAAGTGTTGTTGAATGAGATTTTCGATCATTTTATCGAGCGAAGTGAACAAACGACATCCATAATAACGAGGCCCATGCACCATCTTATCGCAGCGCATCGTCACAACATTCACTGCTCTGCGTCTCTACCACATCCGCAAACACCACCATCCCCTCTCATCTCCATCAACAACAACCACAACAACAACGCCACCATGGCCATGTTCCGCTGCATAATCTGCTTACAGAATGGTGAGGTCAGAGACTTCGCCGGGGTGGGTCACATCAAGTCCCACTTGGGCGCGTCCAACGTCCACAACATGGGCCCGTTCATCTGCGTGCAACCCGGCTGCACCATTCGCGCCAACAGAGCGTCAGTCTTCCCTAGAAGCATCTGCGAGTGCACGATCTGCGCTTCTTGACCAATCTGACTGATCAAACGCAGCGATCGCATCTCCAAGCACCGCGACGGCAACGGCGAGCACGATGCTCTCTGGGCAGAGGACGCGGTCTTGAGGGCCAACATCGCTGCTCAGGCGCAGGCTTGTCTGCTCCCTGCCCCTGCTCCCGCCCCTGCCGCTCCCTCGCAGCCGCAGGGTGCCGACGACACCGACGACGACGACGAAGACGACACCGCCCCTGAGGCTGGCTCCTTCGACGAGCAGCCCTTCGGTGAGGGACCCGGCGGCAACACCAACCTCGCCATCAAGGTCAACGGCATCCCCCTCAGAGAAGAGATTTTCGAGGTGTTGTTCGAGGTCATTGAGGCAGAGCTTGCTGCCTGCGGAGAGGAAGAGCTTTGCTCTCGACTCGAGAACCTGGAGGCCTCCTTGCAGGTCTTGAGACAGGCTTGCCTGGTTAACGAGCTTCTGGCGCTGGTCAAAGGTCTCGCAAAGATCGTAAAGAGCCAGAAGACGGTGAACACCCTGGTTGTCGTGTAAGAGATGTACTGATCTTTTGGAGAATGAAGTGAGTTACTGACCTGTAACTATAGCTATCAGGAGATTGGCAAGACCTTCGGGCTTTAGGGCACTAAACTTTGTCCGAAGCGCTCTCTTCTGGCGAGGCCCTGGCATTTTGTGTCTATAAAAATGCAGCAATTGTTCGAAGACCTTGGATTGCGCCACAGAGAGCGGTTGTGGGAGGAGAGGAAAGAGATTAAAACAGTGTTCAATTCTTCGGTTCAAAATGGAGTCCATGAAATCAGCGAAACCAGCGCTTCTGTCTTATAAACAAGCCTACCTCATAACATTCCCCGTCATACAATCAAGCCTGATAGGTGATAGAGCCAGTCCTAATGGCATCTCTAGCCGCATTCTTAGCAGCCTTGGAAACAAGATCCTCCTCTGAACCATCAGACTCGAAAGCATCAACAACAGTAGAAGCAAACTGGCGAGCAGGAACCTTTCTCGCAAACATGATGTCAAGTTCGTGGTACGTGCGGTTCCAAGTCTCGGGAAGACGGAAGTATGACCACACAAACATGCCAAAGCAAGTGCCGGCCCAGACGAACCCAGTGTAGCCTTTGAGATCCCATGCTTCGGGATTCATCATGTATTGTTGAAGCGTGCCACCCACGAGACCAGTAAGGTTGGAGGCGTCACGGGCAAGGCAGATGGTCTTTTGGCGCAGGCGGGTGGATCCCATTTCGGCGGGGAGAGCCCAGCCAAGCTGGCCAGCAGAGAGCTGGAAGATGAATGTCCAGGCCAGGGTCAGGATAGCTTGAGTCATTGCAATTTGGTGGTTGTGTGTCCACTTGTTGAGGATACCGATGATCATGAGAATGACGAACATGCCGCCCATACCCCAGATGTAGATTGTGCGGCGGCCGAAGCGAGGCATGAGAACGACCCAGTTGCAGATGCATCCGACAAAGGCAAGAGCGGTGCCGCCAAGAGCAAGGGAGTAAGTAGCGGACGTACCCATGCCGACCTGAGAGAAGAAGTAGCTTGAATTGTAGGCGAAGCAAATACCGCAAAGAATCTGGCCAGCAAAACAAAGACAGGCAATCTCGGTGCGACGAAGTTCGGTGCCCTTGAAACAGTCCAAGTAGCTTGTGCCCACGGAAAGCTCTTTCTCGAGGTTGTCGGTGTAGACGATGGTGGCGAGAGTGTTCTGAGGGTTTACAGCAGATGGATGGGCGCTCGACTGGAGGCGACGAAGAGATGCTTCAGCTTCTGCGTGCTTGCCCACACGAACAAGGTACCAAGGAGACTCGGGTGAGAAGTAGACAAGGGGAATCAGGAAGCAGGGCCAGATCCACTGAATGGCAAAGGGAATGCGGTAGCCCCACTCGTCAGTGCGTGTCGAGAGTCCCTTGAGGATGCCCGCCGAGACGAGTTGACCGAGGATGAAACACATGTTCGTCCACGAGGTAAGATAGGTACGAAGGGAAGGTGGGAGTACTTCGGAAGCGTAGGCTGGAGAGGTAGTGGCCAGGATACCCCATGGGATGCCGCAAAGAACTTCACCAACAGCAAGAACGGGCAGGCTGGGCGCGAAGAAGACGATGAAGATGAAGCACATCAGCGCAGTGAGAGCGCCCATTGTAACTTTCCGGGATCCATATCGAGAGACAAGAAGACCACTGAGGAGACATCCGATGATTGACCCAGCACCGCCACCCTGGGAGACGCCGGCTTGCCAGGCAGCAGTGACTATAATCGATGTTAGAAGCAGGTTTGAGAGTTGGAGCCTTGATGACTTACGTTGATAACCGACAGGAGTCGAGGGAGTGATGCCAACCCAGTTACCGTATTTGATCAGGAAAGAGGGGTAAGCGAAGAAGTTGGAGAGGAGATTGGTGTCATAGCCCTCCATGATGACGCAGCAAGAGTAGCCAAGAGACCAGAGAACAGCAGGTCTGTAGACCTTGATGGCCTCCCAAGTACCCAATTCATGCTCAATGGCGGTTGATTCGTGGACGGCTTCAGCAAGGTAGCCGGTCTTCTCGCGGTCGAGTTCGCTCATGGTCGGGAGGACCTCCATGGTTACGGCTTGATCGAGCTTGTCGGCCATTGTGAAGCGATTGGAATAAGAGTCTGTGAAGACGCTACAGGTTTGAAAGAGGATGTAGCTGTTGAAGTTGAGATTGCTGTTGTGATATGATGAGGTGAATGATCAGCGAGGGTCATGAATAAGATATACCCACTCCAGAGTGGGTTGTGTGACAAGAGAAGATGTAGTTCAAGCGGCAAAGAAAGATCGTAACGTCGCCCACGACTTCTTGCTTTGTCGCAATTGCGAATGGCGGAATTGACTAGCGTGAACTCATTGACACAGCAGATCCGGGGTCATAGAGTGTTCGAGAGCGCCGACGACCCTACAAGCAGTCTCGGACCGATTGAGGGAGCCGTGAAAAGTCTGTTCAAGATCTTTGCGGGGTAGACATCGTGGAGTTGGTGCGGGGTTGACATGTCAGTCGCGTGCGATGCTAATCCGCTGGCGGGATTGATACCGCCTCCGTAGACAAGCTGAACGCAACGGCCCGTCCAGCTCAGGGTATCTACGCTATACAGAAACGCTATAGGGACCCCGGTGTCGAGTCAATGTGTCACTGCAAAGCTTCCATTCGCACCCGCGGTCCCGCATCACGGAGGCGGGATTGCAGGGATGAAGTTGTTCCCCGCTGGCGGACTTGTATCCAACCGCCACTGGCGGCATATGGCATGTGTTTTTATGACTTTGGTATCCGCGAAGACCACGATTCGATCCGCGGAGTTTTTCCGAGCCCCAGCGATGAAATTGTGGAGACATTTGGATGGAAGATACAGGACATTCAGTAGTCAATGATGAGTTCAACACTCAAAACAAAGTCCATCAGTCATAGGATATTCAAAGCCGATGGGTTCTCATACAGTAACAGATACAGATCAATGACTCAGACGTCTGCTCATCGTTGCGATGAGCACAGTATCAAAGGACTCGTACAGTATTTGTGTCATTCAGTTGTGGGTCAAGTTATGTAGTAATGACAGTCCATTAACGAGGAGTCTGCGATTGATTTACCACGAGGATACTCCTTTGCAAGTTGCTTTGTCAATGCCAGGGTGGAATCATCGGTTGGAGAGTTGCGTGGTTGCACTGTTGTTGTCGCCGCTTACGAACAGGGTGGTACACATAGCAAGTGGGACTTGGCCACAAAAACGCTTCCACTGGACTTCGATATTTCTATGCTATCTGGGAGTAATATCGAGGGGCAGTCAAATCGACGTCCAGCACTTCCGCCGAATCATCCAAACCGATATGTATGCTTATGTAGTACTGATGTGTCCTGAGGATGATGTATGAAGATTCTTTGATTTGGTTGGAGATAAATACAACCGACGCAAAAAACGCAAAACCCTTATCATGACTATGTCGGTTTCTCCAGACTTTCTACAACTCCTGCTTCAGCAACGACTTTCGTCCTTGTTTCCCAGCCAAACTTCTCAAACGGAAGACCTTTGCGGCATGTCTTTCTACATGCGTAGCAAGCTTGCCATGGGGAGAAACAGTGCCGATCTTGGTACCAAAGAGACGAGCATCACTTTCTTCCAGGCCCTTGGCATAAGATGTTTCGGTAGAGTTGTACCAATCCAGTTTCTCAAAGATAGCTGCGCGCTCTTTTGCGTCCGAGACCTCCAGGATAGCTTTGGCATCTTGATCGTCCATGCGATGAGCCCAGAGATCGTGGATGTGCCATTCCTGAGCCACTTGTGGTGCCGTGCCACCAACACCTTCAGAGACAAAGATCTCCTCCAGTGAAACCTCCATATTTACAGCCTCATCGGCGGCATTGAGGAAGACGACGACCTGATCACCGTTGGCGAGCGGTCCACTCCAGACATGAGTCTCGCCAATTCCGAATTGATCTTTTGCGACTGTGGTGTTGCGAGAAACTCGATGGACGGGACGGCCACGAGGATCTTGCGAGATTGCTATGATGGCAGGATTGTTGATGATGGAAAGTGTCTTGGGTGACATGACGCGAAGGTCGTTTCCGAGAAGCATGGGTGATCTCAAAGCAGCCCACATGGAGAAGTGGGCTTTGTACTATTGAACCCGAATCAGCATGGTCGTTCGTAGCAAGAGCAGGAGCGAGACTAACCTCCTCATCTGTCATACCACCAAGGCCAACCTCGAGCATATCCAGGTCATTCCAAGCACCGGGCATACCGCGATCAATGTAAGGAGCGACCTTGTTCAGTATAGCCAGTACCGAGCAGTGAGTTCCTGGCGCAATGCAGTGAGGATCTGTGGAAGCACCGCATCCGCAAAGCTCATCAGGTCGAGCGAACGAATCATAGATATCGCCGGATACGCGCCACGAGTTTGCGATCGAACCACCCCACTGTAGAGAAACGGTAAGCTGCTGTACCCATTCTGCCAGAATCTCTGGAGTCACTTACAGTGTGGACGAAATCTTCTCCCCAGCTACACAGGCTGTATAAGATCGACCTCCCGGTCTTCTTCAAAGCTTTGGCCATCTCATTGTAGCGGTCGAAGGAGATCAGAGGTGTACCCATACGACCCATGTGATAGCAGTTGTCTACCAAGAACTCAGCGCCTGCCTTCAATTGTGTTCCAGCCTTGGGAGTTACTCACCATATTTGAGATAGTCCACACCCCATGAAGCAAAACTTTCGGCATCTTGTTCCTCAAAGTCGAGTGATCCAGCTGTGTTGACTGTCAGCTTGATAGTCAAAGTCATGAGATAAGATGTAACGCACGATATCTTGCGCATGTATACTCTCCAGCCGACGAATACATGCCGAAAAGCAAGCCCTCCTTGTGCAAACCGTCGGCAACAGTCTTCATGCCGTTGGGAAACTTCGACTTGTCGACGACAAGGTAGCCATCCTTGCCACGCTTCTCGCTCCAGCAGTCATCAAGGACCACATAGTTGTATCCCAGGTCCCGAAGTCCGGTATCAATCAAAATCCTGGATGTACCGAGAAGCAAATCTTCGGAAACATCGCAAGCAAAGGTATTCCAGTTGTTCTGGCAAATGTGTGTAAGTCAAGCTGTCTGAATTTCGGTGCAGCGAAAGAACATGTCAAGACATACCCATCCCATTTGCGGAGTTCTAGCAAGACCATTCTCGACTGCAACAACACCTGCAGTGAAAGCCACTACAGAGGTGACCAAGTTTCGGCCCATGTTGGAAGTGGTGATTTACTCTGGTGTTGTGAATCAGCTTGTTAGACTTGGAAGTTGCAGAGGAAAATTGTCAGGAGGGAATGATTTAAGCCACAAAACGTCAACACGATCACAAGGAAGGTTATACATCTTCCATTTACCCATGTTGATGATTGGCTGATGCATCAGACCAGTGGAATTGTGCGGAATTGGTGGAGCTGAGACATTCGGCGGGTCTGAGCGGCATTGGCTATAGGCATTGAGCGGTATTGGCGGAACTGGCGGGACTGGGCGGGATCGGTGGGATTAACAGCACAGGCGGAGATGGCGGAATTGACAACCACGCGACAGACAGAGTGAGAACCTTCGGGCCGAGAAAAGTGGTATTGTCGTGAGATAGAGCAAGCTGTGATGGGGTCGGCGGAAATGTGTCGGGCTTGTTTGGAGTGTCACAAGACTTGATGCGGGATTGAGGTGGAGACTGTTACCACAGTGGAGGCAGTCTTCCGATGGTCTCTCCATTCTCCTACGCAAAGCACTCAATGAGCGGAGCCATCCGTTGCTCGAGTCCATGTAGGACAGAATCGTGGACCCTCGGTTGCTTGTTTCGCCTTCAAGAGGGCTTGTCTCCATTCTCAATAACCATACGTTCTTTGACCAGAAACTGAACTGAAACTTGATCGTTTGGAGTTCTGAAGAAGCAGATCTGTTGTCGTACTTGTTCTCATCCCGGTCTCTCTACCCAGCAAAGGACCATGGAGCTACAGCCAAAAGAAGTTCTTTCGCCGCTCATGTATGTGACTCTTGAAGGAGTGGGAATGAGTGCGATATCCGGGTTACTTGGTCAGGTCCTCACAGCAGTCCAGCAAAAGAAGGTATGCGCGGTTTATGGTTGCAGAGGATGAGAGATTCGAATTGACAATTTCACAACAGACAACGCTCGAATTGGATCATGTCTCTGTGGTGCAATTCATGCTCTTCAGTGTAATCACCACCGCGCCGAATTTCCTTTGGCAAAGCTGGATTGAGGAGAAATGGCCCACTATGAAACAAAAACAAGAGAAGCGAGACAAAGAGAAGTCGTGTCGTCAGAAAATCAGTCTTGGAAATGTCGTCGTGAAGTTTGTACTCGATCAGTCGCTCGGATCCCTGGTGAACACAATGCTCTATTTTTGCATTATGGGGCTTATCAAAGGGCAGAGCTGGCAGCTCATTCTCGAAGACATCCAGATGGCAAGTACACCGATACGACTCTCAAAAAGGTATCCCTGCTGACGAGACGGGCAATAGAATTTCTGGTCGCTCATACTGGCTGGATATCGGCTGTGGCCTTTTGTTTGTCTCTTGAACCTCTTGCTGGTTCCTCTGCAATACCGCTCACTCGTTGGGTCGTTGGCTGGGCTGGGATGGGGTGTGTTCTTGAGCTTGCGGTGAATAGAAAATGATTTGCGGTTCGCTGGGAATGCTAGACGCGATGTCGCGGTAGGCCGTCACGGGCGGATCTTTGTGTAGGAGGCATGGGTCAACTTGAAAGGTTTGATCCTTCCGAGGAGCGACCCTCGGAAGTCGGTGGCGGGAAAAGGAGCCGCGAGTGGGGTAAAGCGAAGTCTATTTTGACGGCAAGTGCAGTCTCGTTCGAATCCAACCCACCATCGTTCTCCATTTCCCGCCGTGCTCCGCTGATACAGGCGGAAATCACGAATCAGTGGTTGTGTGTATCAATGCGTGCCCCGACTGCTTGTCATTTTTGTCGGTACGTGAGCTTGACTGCAGCGTCGAACGTATGGATCTGTAGCCTGACACGATGTGGCTAGGTCACGGCGGCGCAAATGTGATCGGGACGAGAATCAAGGCCGACAGACATGCTCATTGTGTCGCAAACACAACGTGCCATGTACCACAACTGCTCCTGTCAATCCAAGGCCGCTTCCATATCCTCAATCCACCCCGAACACATCATCAAATTCCAGGTCACAGCAGATCGTCAGCCCCTTGCTTGAGCAAGGCGAAGATCGCTCACACACGTCTGCGCTACCTGCTCAATCTCAGCGCTCTTCTTCTTCTGCCGATTTGCTGGCCAATTCCACTACAACTTCGAATTCGAATCAAATCTCTGTCTATGAGATCCCGTTCGACCAGTATGGAGCTAGTCATCTAGGTGTCCTTCCACCTTCGGCGGTTTGTAATCACCTTGTCAATCTTTACTTTGACTACATTCATGATCAATTTCACACTCTGTTCCAGAAGCCTGCTTTCATGGCCGATTTGGCCAGTGATAGAGTGCCGACAGTCATCCTACTTGCTATCATCGCACTCTCGGCACGCTTCTCGTCCAATGAGTACTTCCAAGGCTCAAGCCCACGTACCCGCGGCGTACAGTATGCAAGAAGGGCTTCTCAGCTACTCGATCCAAGTGATGTCAGCTTGACCTGCATACAAGCATGCGTCTTACTGGGAGCTTGTCGTATCGTTGAAGGAGACTCTGCCGGAGAGGCAGTTTATTATGGTATGGCCTGTAGAATGGCACAATTGCTCGACCTGGCACACTGCAATTGTGACAGCCGACTGGAAAGAGAGATCAACGTTCGTGGTATGTGTACTCCCGTCACGACATGTACGCCGGACAGCATGATAGGATTGACCTTTTTCTCGCTCGAGTCACCATCTCTCATATCATGAGTTTGTTCGCTGACCCGTAAGAACAGTCTGGCATACGCTTGTTATGATTGACGAATGGTCTTCCTCGGGTGTTGGTGTACCACGACAGATTGCGAACCCTCCAGATCATGTTCCTCTGCCAATGGAAGAGATGGCTTTTCTTGGCTTACGACGACAAGACCCACTCTACGCCTTGAACCCCATTCTTCACCCCTTTCAACCCACGTCTTTGCTCGGACAGATGATCGTGCTCAACGGCATATTTCGCCAGGTCAACAAATTGAACAGTCAAGTCGCTCAGAGTCAGGATACACCTCCAAATATAACCGCCATCCATGAGTTGACGAACAAGCTCGATATCTGGGAGGCATCCCTGCCTGACTATATGCGAGACAATAGATCAAACCTCGCGCACTACGCTGCACAAGGCCTTGGCCGCATATTCGTTGCTGTGTATCTTGGATACTACCACTACGGTCAACTGCTCATGTACCAATTTCTCCATCATGATTCCAGCGATGATCCGACTATCACCGCCTTCTCTCAAAGATGCAAAGACCATGCTCGGAAGCTGTGCGATATGGTCTATGCCGCCTTGGACACACCGGGCTGCGACGTCTTATACAATATGGTTGGCCATGTTCTTGTCATCGCTTCCACCGTACAGATTCACACGCTGTTGTTTTCGTCCGACACCTCAGAGATTGATGCCGCTCGCAGCCGTCTCGAGCGCAATTACACCATACTGCTTCGCTTGCGTGATGTGTGGCCATCGCTCGACTTCTGTATGATGCGACTGCAAGTTTTCCACAAAGCTTGCGTGACCTCGATGGAGACGTCTTTCAGACTTGACGCTTGGATGCTGAAGTTCTTGTCAGAATTTGCAAAACCTGTAAAAGACAAACAAAGCCCAGGTGATGCCGAGGCTAATGGGTGGGCGATTGGTGATATCGCTGTCACTCCAACATCAGATTTCGGCTTGGATTCATTAACGGCAATACTCTTTGCTGCGCCAGGCCTATGAGCAGTGTAGCCAATCTCGATGATCTACCAAAAAAACAGCTGAACCTATGATTTTGTTGCTTGTTGCTGCAGACGGCAGTTGGTAACCAGCATACGCAGATACCCTCTTCTAATCTCACGATGTTTCCGATGGTGCAAAGATATGATCGGGTATCAACATAGAAACTCCGACGCAAGGGACCGAGAGCCAAGATTACGCAAGGGATTGAAATCCATGATTAAGCAAGGGATGCCTTACTACATGACTATATAAACCTCGTCTGCTCGTCACATAGAGTTACAGATTCCACGATATGTGGACAGTCCAACTTGTGCGGCTGTCCTCGAGAACAACCTGGACATTGTCTGGTGCGTGCCGCCGGGTCATATGGAGAAATTCACTGCCTCGACACCCAAGGTCGCCGAGGTATACGTCGCGAAAGAGGTTCCGAACGTCGAGGGGCAGGTCTTTGATCTCCGTCTTGCGAACATTCGGTTGACAAGACTGAATAACATCAGAGGGACTACCGGGTAGGGGGGAGCAAGTTTGATGTCTATTGCCGCCGGGCATCATTATCGCTATAGCGCAAGGGGTAGACATATTAAACAGTATTTCGTTCCTCCATAGATAATAAGCAGACAATGGAGTCATGAACAGAGCCACAGGTAACAGGACCCCGATGGCATGTAGGAGAAACCACCGGAACCTCACCGTCGCCGGCGGGTGGTCTAAGCTCGTTCGTCGTTGGTCGACGACGAGGTTCGTCCCACACTCCTAGCTTGTCTATTTTTCACCTTCCGTATGCCAAACATCCAAACTTCTGATCAGACTCCTTGTTTCTTTCCGCACATCAACACAAGCAGGTAAGCAGCCCCTACTACTAACGATGACATGCCTGCTTCTCTTTGTTACACGCTTTCAAACCTCCCTTATATCTCTATTTATATATACTGATCTTACGCAGTACCAAAATGCCACCTACAACTCGCAGCGCCGCACGCGAAACCGCCATGGCTAACGCCGCTCATGCCTCGCCTCTTACCTCGCACACCACTGCCGTCGAAAATTCTCTCCACTCAGATCACAGCGACTCGCCTACTTCGACCTCTGCCGAACACCATGATGAGGTCCAGCAAACCTCTTCCATGGAGGGCATGGCCCCTGGATGGGCAGTCTCCACCACAGGAGGTCCACGCCAGACTGTCGAGGACGACTTCACTCGTCCCATGAGCCTTGCAGACTGGCAGAAGACTGTCATGGACGAGGAGGATATGGGATTTCTTCAGCAGGCCCTAAAAGATGTCACCCCTGAGAACAGTGACAACATTGACGCCTGGGCTGCCGAGAGCGATCTCTCGTCCCTGCAGAAGACCCCGTAAGTCATCTTGCTGCTCTTTGCCAATGCCTCGATACTAATTTGCATGGTTTGAATAGTGTACGCACCAATGACGAGCAGAGTGCTCCTGTGGTTGAGGAGACCAACAAGTAAGTATTCTGATGTGATCATCTCAAATCACAATGCTGATTCATACGGACAGAACTGATGGCACCAACGCTGCTACCAACGAGGAAGGCACTTTGGGTGAAGCTGAGCAGTAGAGAGCCTCTCTGACCTCCCTGCAACATCAAAGGTCTAGCCAAAGAAAATATCAAGACTCAGATCGAGAAGGACTGTCTCAATGGATGAACCCCCATGATCGTCTTCGTTTGCGCGTAACCGTAGTGTAATCACAGCTGTCTCGATCCTTGGGACGTACAATCAAAGCCTTCCTTTCTTCCAGATCTGCGCAAATACCCTGTTCAATCGGTGTCTCGTGTTGTCAGCATGCTTCTGTGATAGCTATAGAAACTCATGATCTACTCCAGATGTGCTGTGTTGTCCAGCGAGAGCTTCCAGACTCACGATCTTGAAGACTGCTTCAACGGACAGACTGATGCAAGCATAGCTTCCCGTGTATTTTGATAGCATACTCATCGATGTTCGAGTTGTTGGAAATATCGGACAAATCTGAGATCTTGACTGTACTTCTCGTATGACCTGTATGCATCTGTGATACATATGGAAATGCAAAGACTTCTCTCGATAGATAGTGCTCTCCACAGAGAGTATAGATGTCACGTTGTTTCTATGGACAGAACGCCATGGTCATTTTCATCTATGCATTTCTATGAAGGACTCATACTCGTGTGTTGACTCTCGAGATTCCGCCCTGTGCTCTCGACGACTGACCACGGAACTAGATTAGGCTACCATCGTCTCTCCGTTTGTTTACATCTTGATTTCTCGTCAATCACGCACGACAAGCTGTTGTTCACTCGGGTCTTTCACGACAACCCCATCACAACCAGAGTAAGTCTCTTCGGATCTTTTCCTTTCCCCTTTCTGACCTCTCAACCTGACTACCAACACCCATCAGCATGTCATCAGATTCGAAGATCCGCTACGGCGCCATCAACGGCTCCACCAGCGCCATCAACCTTGCGCGTCCAGTGCGCTCCGGCAGATCTTACTCTCAAACTGATTCGCGTCCTTCCTTCATCATCAACGAAGGTGACCGCGAGACCGTTGCAGACGTGCTCGCTCATCTTCTGCCTCAAGCACCTGTGATGCCCATTACTCCTACAGAGCCCGTCGCCATCGACGACAGCTATGAGCAAGAGAGTCCTCCTTGGTCACCTCTTACTCCCGTGACTTCTCCCATTGCTGTTGAGCTGACTGACAATGATGTGGCCACCGATGCTGCCACCACTGTCGAATCGACTGATAACAATGTGGCCACTGACGCTGAGCTGCGTCCCACTGAGCAGAGCACTCAGAACCGCTCACCGCGCGTTTTCATCACCAAGACCTGCAAGCGCATGATGGCCATCACGCCTCCCCCGCGCCCCGTCCACCCAAAGACTGGACCCAACAGAGTCTACAAGCGTGCTTCCAAGGTCCCCAGAACTACTATTGCGGCCAAGGGCAAGCAAGCAGCTCGCATTACTCAAGCTCTGCAGAAGAGTGTCCCTGCTCTGCCTACTCCTCCAGTGGCTCTCCCATCTCCCATCCTCACTGGACCATCATCGTGTCCTGAATCCCCCTATCCACCATATGGAGCCAGCGCTTACCCTAGTCTCCCGGACCCTCGTCGTCCTAGTCACTCGACTAGTATCCTCGCTGCCCTGTCTCGCAGAATCACCAACCCTGCTTCCTCAACCACCCCACCCTCCATCACCACCCCTGTTCCCGGCGCCTCTGTCCCCACCACCGACCCCGACCACCCCATCACCAAACTCCTCGCCGTAGCCACAAACCTCCTCAAACGCCAACGCGTCCTAATCCACGACTACGACACCTTGGACACCTCGACCTACACTCCAGGCACCGAACTCGATGCCGGAACACTTGCACTGAGACAATTTGTTGAGGTGCTGAGAAATGGGCTTTTTGAGATGGAGAGGGAGGTTGTGGAGTTGGGAAAACTGTAAGTTGATGATGTGGGGTTTTTGAGGGGGGGTGTGTGCTAATGGGGGATAGGAGAGATCAGGTCTAATCGATAACGACTTAGTGAAGAAGAAGCTTGGATACAAGAGTCTGTTTGCTCGTTAGTGATGCAGCGGAAATGATTTGGAGGAGTCGGGGGAGTTGTGGAGGTTTTGGATTGGGAGATCGATGAGAAGAGAGACAGAGAGTTGGTCGCGGAGTTCTTTGTTGCTTTTGCTTTTGGTCTTTGCTCTTTGCTTTTTGCCTTTTGCTTTGTCTACGCCGAAGGTCACCGAGAGTACTGGAAAGGAGACGGGTTTTTGTTTTCTTTGTCCCGTCGGATGCAAGTCTAGCTTGTCTTTTTTGTACTCGATGAATTGCAAAGTCTCCACTCGAATACCATTTTTCTCTATGCGCCATGCAGCCACATGTTATACTCGACAAACTCATCCCTGCTACTCAATATTTGATGGCGAGTTGAGTCTAGGTTTGCGTACAACCACGATGGGCTAATTTGTCATGCCTCTACTTTGGGATCTCTCATAGAGATATGGATCTTGGCTACGCAAGATACAAAGATCTTGCTTGCAGCGCGTGATATCGTTAATCATGCTTCCCTTGTATTGGTTTTCTTTACGTTCAACGAAACATTGCTGCAAAAACCTTCCATCCTCTCAAGCATCAGATCAACAAGAAAAATCCTTCACCTGCTAGGATACTCGCGGGGCGTGACAAGCTGATATGCAAGTAATGTAGAAACCAAGAAAGATGTATATCCAAGAAAGAAAGAAAGTAAAAAATGGCATCTCCACCATATCCCACCACACCACACCACACCACACCACACCAAAGAACAGCTACTTCAACCACCCCTCTCTATTCCATCTCTATCCCCTTCATCTACTTCACACCCAAAAACTAAACACACTGATAATACCAATCATTCTGATACTTGCACGTCGACCCAGGCGCACACTCCGTAGGTCCCTCATACCCAATACCGCCACAACGGCCATACTTGGGGACTTGGGTGTAAGAAGGACTGGGCACAGCAACAGAAGTAATCGCCGTGGTACCCGTGAACGTCGCAGTCTCAGATGTCGGCGAAGCAGGCGCGGAAGTAATGGTTGCGGATGCAGTGACTGTAGCCGAAGCCGCAGAAGTCGAACCAATAGATGAAACGACGGTCGAAGACAGTCACAGTGGTAGATGAGCTAGACTTGGGAGCAGCATCGCTGCTGACTTTGACAGCAGCGACCTTTTTGGCGGCAGCCTCGGCGGCAACCATGACGATGGCTTGGGTGTTGCCGGTAGGCAAGTCGGGGTGGAAGGAGGCATCCACCACGAACAAGTTGTCGGTACCATAGACTTTAGTATCTGTGTCCACGACGGCCGAACCTCCCTTTCTGCCGTCATCTGTGCCCATCTTAGCTGTGCCCACAAAGTGGCTGCCGGTAGTAAAAGTCTTGATGAGGTCAGCGCCAGTGACATTGGAGGAAGCAGTGAGTCCAGCATCCAGTGTCAAGGTCGAGTTGGCAGAAGTGGAGAAAGAGATCAAGCGGTCGATGAAAGAGGCAAGAGCGTCTTTGTCTTCTGCGGTGGTGAACCATGGTTGAGTGATATATTTGGTCTTGCCGTCGCTGGTGACACCGAGCTCGCCGACGGAGGTAAGACCGTGGGTGAGGTAGATCTTCATCCTGATGGTGTCGTTAGAGGGTGAGTTGCACGTTCCTTGCACAAAACGCTCGATACCATCACTTCCCTTGACTGACGACCAGAAGTTCAAGCGTTGACCGCCTTGAACAAGCAAGCCACTGCCTTGAGCAAACGAGTCAATGTTCGTTTGGGTAGGGTCGGTAAAGGCAGTAGTGGCCAGGGAAGACAATGGAGACTTGGTCTTGAACTTCAGGGTGACGATAGGATGATCCTTGAGGCCCTTGCCAACGGGAAGATCGATCCACTCGGATTCTTTGGGGAGAGTTACGGCAGTACTACCACTTTGGACAATCTTGATCTGATCGGAGGGGCCAATGCCAGAGTTGATTAATATACGAGGGGTGCTCAGAGCGCCACCGGCAAGAATGACCTTGCCACCCGTCTTGACGTTGATAATGTTACGGCTGCCATCTGACAGCTCAATCTCCACACCAGTGACAAACGAAGACTCGCGGACAGCGCGAAGCACAGTGCTGTTCAACTGGATGTGGAAGTTCTTCTTTGCCTTGGCGAGAGGAAGGTACGTCAACACAGGTCCAGCGCGAAGTCCATCTTGAATGTTCCACGGCGGGTGTGAGAAAACATCGGTCTTCTTGTTGGGTTCCTCGAGCGCATTGACAGAGGACCAGCCATTAGCGGAGAAGAAGGTTGACAAAACATCATAAGCACCTTGGTCATAACGTTGACCGTCTTTGGAAGGAGAAATTGTACCAGGGTTTCTCGCGTAGAAGCTCTCGGCAGAGGCTGAGACATCAGACCACTTCCAGCCAGCGGGCCATCTGTCGTCAAAGTCACGTTCTTGGGGACGAACAAACATCAAAGCATTGACCATACTGCTGCCTCCAAGCAGACACCCAGCTTGGTCAGCAGTGTCAGTGCAGTACTCGTTAGTGACTCCGGCAGTCGAGAGGTAATAAGCCATAGCAGGAACGTCGTATTGGGTCACTGTCTCGTTCCAAGACTCGACAGCACGACCACCCGATGCATAGGTGGAAGCGTCACCACGTTCGATCAAGAGAACCTCGGCTCCAGACTCGGCAAGTCTCTCGGCAACGATGATACCAGCGGGACCAGCACCAGCAATGATGTAGTCATATGTGGTGTCCAACGTGGTGGCGATGGGAGTGGGAGTGGAAGAAGGGTTGCCTTGGCTTGTGGTCGAGTTTGAACCAGCAGTACCATTGCTGGGAGTCGCAGGAGTGGGGACAACTGCTTCAGCCCAAGAAGCCCAGGTGTCGTAGAGTGCAGACCCAGAGTTGGCAAAGATAACAGCGAAAGCACCAAATCCAGAGTGCAAGTTCAAATCGGTGTCGGCAACCGAAGGCTTAGCAGGTGCATCTGAAGAGTAAGCCCATCCGAAAGCATTTCCTTTGACGGTACTAGGGAAACTATCAGCATCGCCAGTGATGCAGCCACTGCATACAAATGTGTAAGAGAAGTGGGTGCTGTTGACAAAGGTACCATTGGCGATGGGAATGGTCGTGGCGTTTCCAGTGTAAACAGGGGGTGTGGTGTAGCCAGATGCTTCACGGACGGAAGCCATGACCTTGTCGCCGTCAGGCCATGCAACGACCAGAATGTGGTTCGCCATCTGAGCGGACATGTCAAGACCGGCCCATCCCTGAGTAGTTGGGGCGACTATCTGACCGATGAAGTCCTGGCCCAGAGTCTTGGGTGTGGCAACACCGAATCGTGCACCGGAATCGGGATCTTGAAAACTCATAAAGTCGATACCAGTGATGGGGTCATTGTATGCCACACTTTGAGCAATGGCGCCCAGTGCATAGGCAAGGGGAAGAAGAGCGGCGAAACGAGCCATGTTGCAGGAGAACAGCACCAGTCGGGGGAACTGCTTCAAGACTGGTGAAAGAATGAAAATGGACCGTCAAGGCCTTGGGACGACTTTGAAAAGGGAAGCAGATTCCAACCAGGGAACTGTTCAAACGAAAGACTGAGCCGTCAAGGCTGGAAAGAACGAAGAAGGAAAGACGAAAGGTAGACCTACGAATGAGGGAGACACTGGGCTGCGGACACATTCTACATCTTATGTATCCACTCAAGGCAAAGTCTAGAAAGGGTTTTTGCTCGTAGTAGCAAGCGCCAAGTCGGTAGGTGCATAGCCGTTTGGCAGGGGTATGGCATGTTTCGCGACTGAAGACAGCGGGGCAGGAAGGATGGGCAAATGTCGCTTGGTTTGATCGGCCCGGCCAACGACGGAGTCGTGACGGAATTACATGGTAGAGAGCTGCAGAAGAGCCCAATGAGATTCAACCGATTATGGCCGAATCGAAGAGATGGAGAAATGAGTGCAGCATCGAGTTTGTATGTCAGCAGGTGTGATGAGTGGTTGTGGTCGAGGTTGTGCAAAGACGGCACTCTCACCAAAAACGCACGTTAGCGTGTTAGAAAGCAGAAGTAAGCGAGTAGTTGGCATCGGCAAAGCGACGTCTACCAGGCCAAGGTCATCTATACCAGACCTTGAGATGGAGCAAAGGGTCGACTGCGGTGGGCCATGTGTTTGTTTCAGATTGCGCCACCGAGCGTAGGGCTGGCATTGGTTCATGCGGCTCCCGACGCAGCACTTCTAACCGAGCTGATTGTTTTCTGAAGTAAGACCGAGATGAGCGGGTATGTAGGAGAATCCGCAGTATACCAATAGATATGGCAGACAGTGATATAGGGTTGGACTTGTCTACCATATAAGAAGATGTGGGTCTGGTGGTAGCAAAGTCAAAAAGGAGTAAGCGAAGCCAGCGTAGAAATCGAGTTTCAGCCAAGGATATGCAAAGCCACGAGGGCTTCGATGCCGCACGAGCACAAGAAGCGGCGATAGACTTGCATGCATGCTACCAGAGTCAAGTCCGGGCCATTCTCTACCTGCTGATTGTGACATGTTTGTGGGAGACATGGTCGAGACATGTTGGTCGTTGGATGAATCAGAGCGATTGCCCTGCCAACGCAGCGGGGCGCGAAAGTTCCGCGCAACGCGTCTTCGTAAAGTGCTTTCTGACGTCCAACTTCGACATTGATTCGTCCGCCCTCTCATCAACACCTATACACGATCTCCCTGCATAAACTACCAGACACATTATACTGCACAAGACAACCATGGCACACGTTCGCAAGCGCCAATTCCAACCATCGAACCAGTCGTCGATCAAGTCCTTCTTCACCCCGGTCGGCACCAGCTCGCCTTCGTCCTCGGCAGACGTCGACGACTATGCTCTGCCGCTGAGACCCGTCGTGCCCGATCATGTTCAGTCGCTGCTCATCAACGTCGGTATGCGCGTGCGCAAGTCGGTACCCGAAGGATACAAGACGCACAAGTCGCTGCCAGTGCCGACTATTTCGTACATGCATCCCGCCAGCATCCAGACTCAGAATGAGAACGACCTGCCCGCCAGCAGCGCTCCAGAGCTCTACACCAAGCCATCGGAACTCACTCCCTTCTGCGGACTTCACAAGATCGGCGGTTTCAGCTCACAACCTACCTCGTCCGCTCTCACCCTGTCATACACTCAGTCCACCATGGCGTCTTCGGTCGACATGCCTCAAACACCACAGACGAACACACGCAAAAGAAGCTACGCAGACGACATGGACGCCGAGCTCGATACCTACTTCGACAATGAGCTCGAGCAGAACGACTCGATGCTCGACGATACGACTTCTCCCAAGCCAAAGTACCCCCTCAGCCATTCATCCATGCCCAACCTGAGCGCTCAAAGCAGCATCGTCAGCCCCCAGAGCAGACCCAAGGCTCGCATGAAGACCCGCTCGCCTCACAAGTTGGCCCAGGACTTTTCCGATGAAGATGTCGCTTTCCTCCAGCCCATGGACTGCGAGTAACCTTGTGCTATCATTCGCATGTGTTTTTGGGAGCGAATATACCCGGCGTGGATATTGGTCTGTTGGTTTCGTATTGGCTATCTTGCTATCATAGCCCATTGTTGTCCTTTTCCTTGTCACGACTCTTGCTTTTTGTGCAGCTCTTGTTTTTCAGTCGTACTGTCTGTACTCCTAGAGTAGATGAAGCAATCTCAATTTCGTACGTTTCCCAAAAAGGCAATTATCTGTTGGCGAAATGGTGGAGGCGGGCCGAGATGCGGGGAGGCGCCAAGCATCACATGCGACTTGTGGACCTCGGAATGCATCATCAACATCATTGAAGCGCATCTCGCACATGCGTTCATCTGCCTCGCTGTCTCTACTGCTCGTCATTCATACTCGCAGTTAACCACATCGCGTTATGTGAGTCTTGATATGGCAGCGCAGTCGACGTTACGGCATGGCCCGGACGAAGCTCTCCGGGCACTCCTCAGCCGCCTACTCGACCGTCTACGTCGACGACTCAAACACACGCCTCGAGCACTCCGCTTGTTAGCTGCAGTTCTGTTCACGCTCAGTCTGGTTGGTGGTGGCGTGGGCTCGTACAAGTGGTGGATAGATAGCCGCAAGGAGAAAGAGACAGGGAGACGGCTGCTGCGTCGCAATTCTGGTCTGAGAGCCAAAGACGGCACAAGAACCATTTACGTCGCATACAAATCCTCTACGGCAAAAGTCGTCATCAATCCGACCAAGCCGACCACTTTCGATGCCCACCGACGCTTGTTCTTGCAGCCGCCCAGAGCTGTTGGTCTCAGCGACAGCAACCTACCACAAGTCCCTCCTCTCCAGACCAAGCCTGGCCTGAACCTCGCATTCTTGCATCAGTTCCTCAGTTTGATGAACATTTTGATTCCTCGATGGGGCAGTAAAGAGACCGGTCTGCTCTTCAGTCATGGCATCTTCCTGCTTCTACGAACTTACCTGTCCCTCGTTGTCGCCCGTCTCGATGGTGAGATTGTGAGAGACTTGGTGGCCGGCAAAGGGAAGCCCTTCCTCTGGGGCATCACCAAGTGGTGTACCATCGGGGCCCTAGCCAGCTACACCAACAGCATGATCAAGTTTTTGCAATCAAAGGTCTCGATAGCGTTCCGTACTCGTCTGACTCGTTACATCCACGACCTCTACCTCAACGACAACCTCAATTTCTATAAGCTTTCCAATCTGGATGGCGGCATTGGTCACGGCGCTGATCAATTCGTCACTCAAGACTTGACTCTCTTCTGCGACTCGGCCGCCAGTCTGTACTCGAGCCTTGGAAAGCCCTTTGTAGATCTCTTGGTCTTCAACTATCAGCTATACCGCTCTCTCGGTCCACTGGCCTTGACAGGCCTGCTAGCTAATTACTTTGCTACTGCTACGTTGCTGAGACGACTGTCACCTCCTTTCGGCAAACTAAAGGCTGTCGAAGGCAAGCGAGAGGGTGACTTCCGAGCACTTCATGCTCGCCTCATCGCCAATGCCGAAGAAGTTGCCTTCTATGGCGGCGACCAGATGGAAAAGCTATTCCTAGACAAAGGCTTCCAAGAACTCAAACGATGGATGGAGGGCATCTACAGTCTGAAGATCCGTTACAACATGCTAGAGGATTTTGTGCTCAAGTACTCTTGGAGTGCTTTTGGCTACCTTATTACCTCTCTCCCAGTCTTCCTGCCTGCATGGGCGGGACTCGCCGAACTTAACGAAAAGAAAATAGCGCAGCCAGCTTCTGAAGCTGCTCTCATGGCCCAGACACCAACGGATGAATCAGGCAGCCGCACTCAGAACTTCATCACCAATAAGCGTCTCATGCTTTCTCTTGCTGACGCAGGCGGTCGTATGATGTACAGCTTGAAAGACCTCTCAGAGCTGGCAGGCTACACCTCACGTGTCTATACTCTGATCAGCACTCTCCATCGGGTTCACGCTTCTGCATACCATCCACCTCGCAACACATACCCTGAACTATACTCGCTGGCCGATGCGCAAGGTACACTGCACAAAGGTTTCTCGGGAGTTCGCTTCGAGAACACCCCAGTCGTAGCACCCGGTCTCTGGCCGCAAGGCGGAGAAGAACTCCTTGATAACCTCAACTTTGTCATCCAATCCAACCAACACATTCTCATCATTGGGCCCAATGGCGCGGGCAAAAGCGCTCTCGCACGCATCCTAGCTGGTCTATGGCCCGTCTATCGCGGTCTAGTTTCTCGCCCCCGAAGCATCGGCCAAGATGGCATCATGTTTCTGCCTCAACGGCCCTATCTCTCCCCTGGCACCTTGCGTGACCAGATCATCTACCCACACACTGAATTCGACATGCGCGCCTCCTCACGCGGCGACGCCGAACTCGAGCAAATACTCACCGATGTCAGACTCGGCTACCTGCCTTCCCGCGAAGGCGGCTTCGACACGCGCAAGACATGGAAAGACGTCCTCAGCGGCGGCGAAAAACAACGCATCAGTTTCGCCCGTTTGCTCTACCATTCCCCTGCTTTTGCAGTCATTGACGAGGGGACTTCTGCCGTGAGCAGCGATGTGGAAGGATTGCTGTACGAAACCTTGAAGGCTAGGGGAGTGACATTGCTCACCATTTCCACCCGTGCAAGTCTCAAGAAATACCACGACTATGTGTTGACCTTGGGATTGGGCAATCAAGGAGACGAGTGGGAGATGCAAAAGATCGGCACCGAGAGCGAAAAGGACAGTACGGAGAAAGAAATCGCCGAACTCAAGGAACGACTGTCTCAAGTCGAAGCATGGAAAGCACGCAAAGCAGAGATTGAGGCCGAGTTGGCAGAGGTATGGGTGCAGGGTAGTGGTATCTTGACGACACCAGATTTTGCAAGAGAGGAACACGAGAAGAATGAGGCTGAGGAGGTTGAGGTTCTTGCTGACGACGAAGGCGAAGAAGTCGTGCTCAGCGAGACGGAGACGGAGAAGGCGGCCAAGAGCGACGAGGCGGAAAATGATGCAGGTACCGATGGCTACAACACTGACAACACGCAAGACTTGTTCGTCAGTGCTGCTGCTACGCCATTGGAGAGGGGGTCACCGTAGTGTCATACCGGAGGGTCGAAATAGCATGTCCTGCATTTCATGAACATCGTCGTTTTCATCAATTTTGAATCGTTTTGGACAAGTGCAATAGCAACCGCTTGAGGATTTCAGGTTCGTGGATAGCAACACTACCTTGAAAGTCGGCTATCGCAATGGCTTTACCAAGGTCTTGATCCCTAACCTTGGAAGTCGGGTATGTGCAAGCATAACCTCGGGTATCTGCGGTTATGCTAACCATTACCATCGCCAAATGTTACCTCTTGCGTCTGAGCACATTGATTTTGATATGTGATTGACGCAAAGATCGGTCGTTACTATTGATATCGGGTTAATGTTTGGTATACTCGAGATATTGACAGGGTGTTCCTGCGGACAACTATTTCCAGAGTTATAGGGACGAGATTCTTGGCGACAAGGTGTATGAAGTCGGTTTAGACTGCTTGAGATGGTTTTTGATAGTTGTGTAGCGTATGCATTACTGTAGGGAGCCGAGATTGTCATGGAGTAGCCTTGTTATTGTCAGCACCATAGGTATAAAGCTCCGATACTCGACAGTCACAAGCGATCACACGACAGACTTCTGTTTTTCTGACACAGAAACTCAAATCAGACAACTATCCCTTGTGACACAGATATCCTAGACCACTTAAACCTCATTCTCCAGAATGCTCACAAGCTGAACGGACCTAGACCTACAACATCTCGCGTTCGTATGCCTCCCAAAAGTCTAGATCCAGATTTCGCAACTGCCGCACACAAGCGCTTCACCCAAGAATGGTTTAGTCTCAACTTGCGCGTCCAAACACCCCGCGCTGGCCTATCGCTGCTAGGCCCCTAAAGCACCAACTGCCGTCTTCTGTACCCGAAATCAGTCAACCATACCAAAAAGATACACAGTCGAGAACTGCCAAAAAGCCACAAAAAGTCTATCGTACCAACCGAGCAGACCCGGTAGAGCTAGCAGCACAAAACGGCAGAGATAAGCACGCGTAAAGATGGAGATTAGGAGGTTTGAACAGCCAGAAAAGGCTTGGGAATGCTTGAATTGCCCACCGTGCGCTTCTAGAGTCGCACCCCACGTGGGGTCCCCAGCCAATAACCCCGCATGGTGGCGTATTCTGGGGTTTTGTTTCTGCGACTTCAGTTGCATCTGCCGATGTGAGATGGAAGCGGCGATTGGATGATTGGGTGGGTGTGGAGCCCTTGACGTTTTGAAGGAACTGGCATGGGTGAGGAGTACATAAGTCTGGCGTGGGTGCTTGTCTTTGGAGATCTTGCATCGCTTCCTTGTGGGCTCAGACTCTTTCTCTCAGGACTCTGTCTTTTTGGACGGACCTTTTAGTCTTTGGTCTTCTGTCTTGTGGATACTTTGTGTTGACACAAGCTTCTGGATATCATACCTTTTGTTTGATTGGGCCAAGGTAGCCATCTATAGTCAAAGATGGAGATGAATTACGATGATGCAGAGTTGCATCAGATCGAGGCCGAGCTTGGCAAGGAGATCTTGCCCGGCACAGAGGTATACACCCATCTCTCTGGTCAAGCATCGAAAAGACCTCTCACTGACAATGATTCCCAAAGATCATGACCGATGTCGGTAGCCACCACTTCGTCAAAGGCCACAATGGCGTCCTGGTCCCTCAACCCTCAGACGACCCCCACGACCCCCTGAACTGGTCTACGAAATGGAAGTTCCTCGCCATCACATCCAGCAGTCTGGTTTCCTTTTCCCAAGGCTTTGGTCCTCTGGCTCTGGCACCTGCGTTTGGCTACTACATCAAAGAGTTTGATTGCTCGTTGGCCGATGCTATCCAATTTACCGGTGTCTCGATTCTCATTCTTGGGTTCAGCAACTTTTTGTGGGTGCCGTTGAGCAGTTCTTTTGGAAGACGAGTGGTGTATATTGCTAGTCAGTTGATCTGTCTGGCGAGTATGATTTGGAGGGCTGAAGCAAAGACGTATGGCTCTTTTATGGGTGCTTGTGTGCTCAATGGTCTTGGTGCTGGGCCCGCCGAGTCTATCCAGCCTGCGGTGATTGCGGATGTGATTTTCCTGCACAACCGTGGCTTCCAGAATACAGTCTACTGGACCGCATACATGGGTTCCTTGATGGTTGGCCCCATCATCTCAGGCGCCATGTCTGACCGTCTAGGCTGGAGATCGTTCTGGTGGCTTAATGTCGGTCTCGTCGCCGTCTCTCTCCTGATGGTCATCTTTTGTTTCCCAGAGACAAAGTACCATCGCCCTCATCCTCACGAGATCACCGCCGCGGCACCCCGCAAGTACGACGACAGCAACTCCACCCTCCCCGCCGTCCCCGACAAACTCACCTCCGGCCACGTCGAAGACATCGAAATCCAACAATTTGAGTCGTCCTCCTCGTCAGGCATGCCCAACCTCTCGGCAACAAAGACCGCAGACCGCGACCCCTTCCTCGGAAAAGGGTATCCCTCAAAAGCACAATGGAAGCTGTGGCAACCCAACCCCCACCCCTTCAAAAGCATGGCGCTGGATCTCTGGCTCCCCTGGAAACTATTCACTTTTCCCATCGTCGAGTTTGCGGCTTTTGTTTGCAGTTGGTCTTGCAGCAGTTTCTTGACGTTGAATTTGACGCAAGCACAAGCGTTTGCAGCTCCACCATACAATTTTTCGTCCGAGAGTATTGGATTCTTCAATTTTGCCATTCTCATTGGCGCGATTATTGGCTTGGCTACTTCTGGAAAACTCAGTGATTGGGTGGCCGCCAGAGCGACAAAGAGAAATGGAGGTATTCGTGAGGTAAGCAATGAAACCCCGACAACTCTTGAGGAAGTCTCATCACTGACTTTCATGTGCACTTTAGCCCGAGATGCGCCTCATGGCCATGATTCCATACGTAATAATCATGTACATCGGCAACATCGTCGCCGCGGTCGGTATGCAACGCAAATGGCCCTGGCAAGTCATTGTCGTCATCGCATTCGGCGCCGCCGGCATGCAAGTGGCCTCTATCCCCTCCATCGTCTCCACCTATGCAGTCGACAGCTACAAGCCCGTCGCTGGACCCCTGTTCGTTGCCGTAACAGTCAACAAAAACGTCTGGGGCTATGGGTTTAGTAAGTTCATCACGCCGTGGGTGGAGAAGAGTGGGTTTATTCCGCCCATCATGACGAATGGAAGTTTGGTGTTGTTGTGGTGTTTGTTTGGCATCTTATTTTATTACAAGGGCAAGACGTTCAGGAGATGGTGAGTTTTTTTGGGCTCCTTCGTTGCTTGTTTTGTTGATCTGTGGCTAACATTTGGTGCAATAGGTCTCGCAACTCGTCGGTACATAAGATGTAAACGGCATCAAGAACAGAATTGGCTTGTGTGTACATACTCGAGAGCAAAGTACATATCCCAGCGCAGAAAGCAGAAATATCAGACCTCGTGTTTCATGATCTCATCTACATCTTGAACCTCGCATGCATATTGCAATAACAAATACATACTCATCACCATAGTCAAAGACTCTGCATGCATACTCGCATCCGCAATACCTGCACACTCTATGCTTGTACAAGCAACAAACCAAAAGTTCAGAATAGAGCACTTACCAATCCTCGCAAGGCCAGACCACACCCTACAGTAATAGAGATTAGAGAAACCCATGCGATGCGTCTAGTCTCATCTCACAGTTAGCCCCTGCCTTGTCTCAATAAACCTGTCTAGCCTTGGCACCACCATCGTCATACGCGCAACAAAGTACAATTTGTCTTTTCTTTGCCTTGCCTCTCTTGTACACAAGACCTGCTCCGTGTTACAATGAGACGATGTTGAGGGGGAGGGATTCCCTCAAGTCTTTTGTTGGGAAGAAAAAAAAGTAGAAAAGAAAAGAAAAGGAAAGAAACACAAAAAAAGAGAAGAAAAGAAAAAAGACAAGTAGAAAGGAATGAAAAAAGAACAGGGCCATCGTGATTGTTGTGTATACCATCATCGGACTTGGACCTTATATTCTCATCACTCCCCATTGGCAACAACCGTAGTCTTGCATCCCGAAGAAATGGGGGGAAAAAGAAAAGAGAAAAAGAAATGAAAGAAGAGAACTGGGAAAGAGAGGTGAATAACAAAAAAAACAAAACAGAAAAAGAAAAGAAAAAGAAAAAGAAAAGAAAAAGATATGACGAACAGATAAGGAAGCAAAAAAAGCAGATGGAAAAACAAAAAGACCAAAAACTGATTGCGAGATGGAAGAGAAGACAGAAGAACAAGACATGGCGAACTTGCGATCACACCAATGCGAGAAAAAAAAAAGTCAAAAAATTCTCATCGAGAAATGCGTAAATTTGTATTCTTGACACGAGAGAGCATCGTACACAATGACACATGAGTCGTCGAAGCTACAGCTGGCATAACAGCAAAGAGGAGAAAGATTAAGAAAACCCCACGGAAAAGGCAGGAGGCATGCAGGACGGAAACAAGATACTCTCGTCAAAGCTTCCTCCTTTTTCTAATAACCCAGCATGTTGGTATCCAAACAAACATCCGCTGCATGAATTCGGCCTGTTGTAGGCCCAGGAGAGAAATATGCGACCCGCCATGATTGATTCAAACGCCCTCAAACACCCACGATATGCTCAAACTCCGAGTCATACCGAGTATTCCCCCAAAACAAGAAAAGAGTAAAAAGCACTCGAACAAAAGAACAGAGCTTTGTGAAGCTCTGTTGTATTCTTGCGCGTGTTCAAACAATCAAGAGAAATCGTGTGGTTCGCCATTCACGTCCGGGTCTTCTGGTCCTTGGTCCTGTTGTTCCGGAGGCGGCTCAATTCCCGCGTCGTCATCTTGCACGGCGGCGATTCTGTGCTGCTCCTGAGTCTGTCTGCTGTCGTCTTCGTCATCGCCCTTCTCTTGCGGATCATCGCTGGCAGCTTCTTTCTGTACAGCGTCGCTGGGTCCAGACATTGCGATTTTGTCGTCGTCAGGTTTGGTGTCCGCTTCCCAGACATCGGACTGGGATTCTTCGAACCAGCCACCTCTTTCCCATTCGCCTTTGGCATAGATGTTTTTGTGGCGGACTTGCTTGTCGACAATGCCAGTCATGATCTCTTGTAGTCGTGGAAAAGAGATGGGTTTTAGGATCCAGCCATCGAACCCAGCGTCGATATACTGTTGAATCTCTCTCTCGAGCAGCGACGCAGAGACTGCAATGATGGGGATGCGGCCATTGTAAGCTGCTCTAGTTGAGAGCAGATGTGTAGGATGTGATTTCTCAAACGATCGAATAACCTTGGCGGCTGTGAGTCCATCGACAATGGGCATCTGAAAGCAGTCAGCGAAAACATTCATTTTAGGAAGAACCTTGCAAAAAACAAACCTGCATGTCCATCAGAACTACATCAAAGTAGCCGCTTTTGTCTCCATGGGTGCTGGAACATTCCTCACCATTAGACGTGAGGTATATCTCGTGGCCCATCTTCTCGAGTCGTTTCTTGATGATCCTACTGTTGACCGGATCGTCCTCGGCAACCAACACACGCATGTGATCTGCTGTAGGCGCTTCATCTGTCTTTTCCGGAGGGTCCTGCTGATGGATGCCAAGAACACGTGATGCTTCTTGTGGCTGGTCTTGAGCTGCAGCAGGGACATCCTCTGTCTCCTCTGGCACGCGTACAGCTCTGACAGGTCGTCCCTGATCCGTGACACTCGATCTACCAGGCGGGTCTTTGATCACTTCAGTAGTTAGCTCTTGTGGATTTGTTTCATGGCTCATGGATCGAGGACGTAGTGTTTGACTGCTGCTCAGAAGTGCTGATGTCGTACTATGTCGAGATCCCAATGCAGGTCTTTGTGAGCTGCCAGAGCTTTTTCCACGGGAGGGAGCACCTCGCTTGTTATCGACGGGTGATGAGATTGCATCGATGAGTCTGTCAGCCTCACTACGGGTTGACTCTTCGCTCGCGTGACTGCGCCCGGATTTCATGCTGGGTAGACTGCGCCTGCTGTGTATACTCTCATTGCTCGTCGTTCGAGATAGTGAATGTTCAGTCGAATTGCGTCTATGACTTCCACGTTCGACAAGAGTAATCTCGCCCTCGTTGCCAGCGCTGATGGTTGTGGAACGTTGAGATCCCTCTGAAAGGGAGCCAGCAAGTGTTTTCTGCCCGTTGGTAGGTAGGTCAAATGGCAATTGTAGGGTGAAGCGTGAACCCTTGTTCTCTACCGACTTGAGTCGTAGCTGTCCATTCATGTTTCGAACAATACGCGCGACCACAGCCAAACCGAGGCCTATGGTGCGGTTCTCCTCTGACCCTGCCTCGACTTGCTTGGAATTGAAAGCTGGTTCGTCGTCCAACATGTCATGCACTTCACTCTGCACTTGCTCCAGTTCCCTGAAAAGGCTGTCCAGTTTCTTACTATTCATGCCGCAGCCGGTATCGGTGATGGTGATCTCGACCTCGACATGATTGTCTTCCTTAGAGAGCACGTACATCTCAATGCTGATTCCACCGCTCTTGGTGTTCTGAATAGCGTTTGCTGTAACGTTTGATATCGCTTGGCGGACCTTCCTCTGGTCTCCAATGACTGTGGCGGGAAGGCCAGGGTGTTCGACAACTTCGTAGCTGAGATGCTTGCGACGCGCGTCACCAGCAAACTGGTCCGTCGCATCCTTCAAAGTAGCCGACAAGTTGAAAGGCTCTTCCTTAGTGAGACTGCCGCCCTCTTCGGTCTTGGTGAGGTCCAACAGATCGTTGATCACATAAATTAGTGACTTGGACGCCGAATGTGATTTGGACAAGTTTTCTCGCGTGTCGTCGTCCAGACTGCCCTCTAAGGCTATTTCCAGATAGTTGATGATAGCATTGAGTGGCGTTCGAACCTCGTGCGCAGAGTTGGCCAGAAGTAAGCGTGTCAATTGACTGTTTTTGAGTGCAGCCTCCTTTTGCCGCCAGACCTCGATGAATTTGCCGTAGACAAGGCAGAGGACGGCAGCGGTTTCGATCTCCTCCTCGGTCCAGTCGCGACACTTTCCGACGACGGTCTCACTCCAAGTCTTGAAACTTTTTCTCGGCTCAAGATATCCCTCGGTGCCTTCTTTGACGAACTTTTCGTAAGGATTGCCGGCCCACTTCACTTCTCGGAGCTGGCCTCTGCGGAAGAAAACAATAAAGTCATTGCCTCCAGCGGAAAGGGGAACAACAAGTAGACCAGCAATATGGTGGAAGCCGGGCGGATAGCGTAGATCGGGGAATGTGTCCTTCAAGTCTTGTGTGGCAGTGACCGAAGTGAGCTTGCGCATTCTCAGATACTCGAGCATGGCCAAGGCTTCTTGTGTTTCGTCAACTTGTCCGAGTACCTTGGTTTCGTCCCTGATGGAAAGCATGCCAAAATCAGCATCGAACAGTTTCAAAAGATCTTCTGACGAAGCAATAATATATCCTGACGGGTTTTTTGACGTCGGCACAGTGTTGATGAGTTTGCGAGCATGGAGGCGTGAGGCGTATGAAAGTCGTTCTATGTTTCGTGAAGCAGTCTCGCCGACGAGTCTACACATCTTTCTGATAGGAAAAGACACGCGAGTTCCCCTTGATCCGTAGGCATGGCAAGAGATCAACCCCCAAAGTTCATCAAAGGCGTTGATAGAGATGGACATGGACGATCGTACTGCCATGTTGGCTAGATATTTGATGTGAATGGGGGACATGGCTCGGAGGTAGGAATATGTCATGTCCAGAGGTTTTTCCAAGTCTTGGACAGTGCGGCAGACCAGACGAGCAGTTTCGTGATCGCGATCGTACAGCATGCGGACCTTGTTAACCTTGTAGAGCTCTCTTGCTTGCTTGGGAATGTCTGAAGCAGGAAAGTTCAGTCCTTTGTAGAGATCCTTGGTTGCTCTGGGATCGACCAGCTCAGTCACGACGCGACCATTCCATGAAGCATCGAATTGGTACACCATGACACGATGAAAGCCAGTCAGCTCTTTCACGACACCAACAAGGATTTTAAGAAACTTGTCCAAGTTGGGAGCGGCTGCGAGCTGCTCTTGAACTTGCGACATGACATTGAAGACTTCCATGGCAGCAGCCTCTCCCTTGCGTTTTCTGGCACTCCGTAGCACTCGTAAAGGCTTGCTTGCAATCTCTGTGCTATCGGCGAATTCATCGGCCGTTGGATTTGAGCTGAGTGTGTCCTCGGGCAGGTCGGGTGTCCCTTCGTTGGCGGGGACGAGAGGATAAACAGGATCGTCCTCGAGTTCGAACTCGCAGATGACAAGACCAGGATTCTTGTCGGTGATGTGCATGGCGCACCACAATTTCTGCAACTTGCGTTGCGGGGTTCGTATTGACATGGTAAAGACTTCAGGACCATTCGAACCCACATCAGCGTCTTCGTCCCTGATGAAGTCAACGTGATCCAGGAGGTTGTCTGTCTGATCTTCGGATAGAATGTCGGTGAAACTTTCAAGGGCAAACAATTGCTTCGGCGTATAGCCAATAAGTCTTTTAGAGTTTTCGCTGACGATTCTTACAATTAGTTTTCCCTCGGTCTCTTCTTCGAATGCTATTAGCAGTCCAAAACTCTGCACGGCACCGGGAATGTGGATAGGTTCGTCTTCGCAGCGCTGTAATGTGTCTCCGTCTCTGCCAGTGATGATAGCGTGGCCGCCTTCAGAGACTACGTGCTTGAATCGAGCAGTTAGAAGCCCCGTGCCTGTTTCATCCTGACCACCACCGGTACTCTTGAATGAGGGAGCGCGATCTGACGAACGTGGCCGTGTGCTTCGGGAGTCGGTGGAGCGATTGTCACTGTCGTTTCGGCTAGAAGCGAGCTCATTGAACAATTGAGCCGAATGCCGCGGCTTCTGGTTCGCACTTATTGAAGGCTGGTGCTCTTGCGGTTTGCTTTGGCGACTTTCGGAGGAGGCAGGGGTCCTGTTCTTGGATTGATTGTTGTGGCTTTGGTGATCCGAGTCGCTGGCGACAGAAAACCTCCTACTCTGTTGAGGTTGCTGAGTGAAATAGCCACTGTTGCTGGTGTCGGAGCGATGCGAGGGAGTGGCATTGGGGTCGACCGAGACGACGGAGCGAATGGGAAAGACGCGATCGTGGACGTCTGGGCTCAGCGGATCTATCGGAGAGCGACTATTGTGCGCTTGTTCGGCGCCGGGCCAGAGATGAGTCGACGGCGGGCGAGGTCGCTCGGAGGAGGACGGCGCTTGTGATTCGTGCGAAGAGTCGGAGTGCAACGACGTGGTGGAGCTGTCGGTCTGACGAGGTCGATCATCTTCAGACCACATGATATTGGGCGGCGGCCTCTGTAGGCGCGGCTATGGCGATGGCGAGGAACGTACAAGACGTCCAAGCACGGGAGAGGGGTCGTCGCAGTAGGGGCGTAGGTGTACAGAGTTCGAGGTGGTTGATGCAAATGAATACAGGGCGGTGGACCGTGGGCGTTGGCGGCGAAGGGGCCAGACCGGGAGTCGAGAATGAGATGGCGGATGCGAGTGACGCCACGTTCGGCCGAGACAACCAACTGCGTGCTCTGAGTGACGGCGACAATGGAAAGCGCTGCGATCCGGTCGGCAACGAGACGGTGGCTGGGACGTGTATCCAGGCGAGATGGCGACTCTTCGAGCGACGTGCTTGCGGACTTGGACTTGGTTCCGGGTGGCAATGGCGGCGCGGACCAAATCAAGCGCGAGAGAGTCGGGCTTGTCGAGCACCCAAGGTTTTCCTTACGAGACGTCGTATCGGCTTCAAGATGCAAAAGTTGCGCCCGATCACAGACTCTCGATCTCGACGCCGCGAGCCTGACTCTCACAATGACTGCTTGGTATTGCAAACGTGTACGAAACTGACTACTCCTGCCTCTCTCTCAGAACGAAGGAAGATTCTGGTTGAGCACAGGGCAAACGAGCCATCCACCATCGGTGATCATGTTGTAGCATTAATGCTTTAATACCCATGCGGAGCTGATCAGCATCGAATCCCGCAATCTGCTCGCCAACCCTTCCCTTGGCGACAGTCTTTTTTTGTACGAGGCCTCACAAAGAACAAGTTGGCTATATCAAAGACTATATCTCAAAGCGACTTCGGCACATGGCATGCATATCATGCCGCAACAAGCATGCTGCGAGTGACAGAGCCGTGTCATGCCGACTTTGTTGCCATATCACCCGTTCTGAGAGTAATAATGCTATGGAAGAATGCACCTACCGTAAACGGTAATCAGCCTGGCCTTTGCAATTTGGATGCTGCTCTCTTAGCCATCCCTATCCACACAGATAAAATGAAGCTTGGGCTACGTCCCGCCGGCAGGGGCGGCAACCGTTGATTTTATGCATGTACATTCTTTGGCTCGATGTGATTATTCGTTTGGCATAAGGACAACATTACACCATTGGGTCTCTTGCGACGGCAAGGGGTTGCGTCTTGCAGGTCAAGTCTCGTAGGGCTGAGGAGGCAGATCTGCTTGCGAGTCGTGACAAGGCTTGTCCATGTAGCGAGTTCGAGGCGTCGACTCGGTCAGAATGACAGCTACAGACAGGGAGGGCTTATCGAAGAAGGCACTTGCTTCTCGAGCCTAGCGAAGAGTTCGGCGTCTCTGGAGATATGAAGCTGATATGTATCATAATCCTGGTTTTATCAATATTGACAAAAGGAACATGACAAAGAAACCCCAAGACTCGTACGCCAAGCTTCGTGCGTCGATCGTCATGCGACACCGGGGCACTGTGATGGCTAACACCGAGCAGCAGCCTTTACATCCGACCGCCAGCGAGCCACGCAGCACTCTCCATCCCACAACCAACCATCGTCTCTGGCCAGACACACAACCTACCGACACGCAGCGAACACCCTCGACCACACCTTGTCGATTTCCAATCCACCACCAACCCCCTCATTGCCAAACCACAGCCTGTAGCACCTCCACCCGCCCCGCCGTGCCACCCCGCATCTATACCTAGTCACCTAACCTGAACATCGGCGGCGACCTGATCAGCTTCTCGAAGCCCAAGACATACCTGCTTTTCCAAAGAGAAGCGCACAACCGCCGCCAGAATGAGCAGCCCGAAGAGAAGAATCGAGACGGATGTAGGTCCATGAGAACCAGAACAAAGAGCTGGAAATACCGTGGGCTGACACCTTCTTCTTCTTGCTGCCTACAGGTCATGAAGTAAGTCGCTGCGTACACAGAGAGCACTCCTTGTTTCCTATACTGACAACCGACAGGATGTATGTATAGACGATGCTTCGACTCAGCACGTCCACCTCTGACGACTCACACAGGATGATGAGCGACTACGAGGTGACTCTGGTCAATGACAACAGTAACATCATACCCACTCGTATCGCCTTGATCTACTCTGCTAACACATACTGCAGTGTTCGTACTCGCCCGCTCGCTGCCACTCCCATCGTCGTACAAGTTGCTCACATATGCATAGGCAAGAGTTCTTTGTCCGGTTTAAGGGCCCTGAAGAGAGTAGGATACACAACTGAACATGGCGACAACTCCATGCTGAAGTCTATCACAGCACCCTTCCAAGGCGGTCTGTGGAAGATTCACGTCGAGCTACCCGACCAGTACCCCTACAAGAGTCCCAGCATCGGCTTTGTGAACCGCATCTTTCATCCCAACATCGACGAGTTGTAAGATGCATCGCGAAACCAGTAAGCCGACATCAGAGACCTAACTAGACTCTAGATCTGGCAGTGTCTGCCTCGACGTCATCAACCAGACGTGGTCGCCCATGTACGAAATGGTCAACATCTTTGAAGTCTTCCTCCCTCAGCTGTTGCGCTACCCCAACCCCACGGACCCCCTCAACGGCGAGGCCGCAGCTTTGATGATGCGGGAGCCAAAGAGCTACGAAGCCAAGGTCAAGGGTGAGAAGCCTTGTCTTGTATTTGGCATGCTTTGACACGACTAATTCGCTGTCAGAATACGTTTCCAAGTACGCATCGAGGGAAGCAGCCGAGGATGCGGGCGAAGACTCGGACGACGATGACGAGATGAGCAGTGTAGGCAGTTTCGACTCGGACGACGATGAGCCTGCGGGCAACATGGACGAGATCTGATGATGCACGAATCAAGCGACCATGTGGCGCGAATCACTTTGTCTACACTCTTTTTTCCAAGAGCCCGAGACCACAGCATTGCTAGGTAGTCAGGCGGCGCAACATGATGGGCACATATTCTGGAGGGCGTTCAGGGAGGCAACTGGGACCGGCGTTTCTTTTTTTCTCATTCTCTTTGCGTCAATATTGCTTTTGTCCAAGGGACCAGAGGTTGAATTTTCATATGCATAGGTTCTAAAGTACGAATACATGATTCCCGCACAGGCTTCGAGAGACTTTTGTGCTGAAACTTCAACAAGCATCTAGATCACATGAGGTGCATGAGTGGGCTAGGCAGACAACGGTTTAGCGGACGGCGGATCAAGATGGGCTTGCCTTCTCCAGATGCGGCCCCACTGTGGGAAGGTTTAGCAGGATCTGAAAAGGAGATTCAACCAGAGTCAAGCATGGGAGATGGTGTGCGTGCGCAAGGCAGAGTGGGAGTCGACCAGACCAACGTAAAGGTCAGCGTGGAGGGGGTGTCCAAGGTCAAGTGCTGGTGTACAGCAGCAAAGATAAGAAAGCGTTGTAAAAGTGATTCAGTATAACAACGGCAAAGATAGACGGGAATAGCAGCGAGTCTGCCGAAGTGGGACATGATGGCGGTGAGATGGATGCAGGAGAGCCAAAAGAAAGTCATGTCGGTGGTGCAAAAAACGTGCCTTCCGCGTGGCTGGTACGTTGCCTTGTTCTGAGACGACGATGCAATGCAGGTCACGGCGATCGGCCAAGCGTGGGAGGATATACTTTGTCTGGCAGTTGTAGAGGGACACGCGAGGCACAGCAAAGAAGACAACAGTCACCCACCAGTAAATGGTCGGCGACAGTGTCTGGCAAAGTCTCTGTTATTGCAGGGTCAAACAGTTGCAGAGAATGGAAAGGCCCGAGTCAGTCGCGGCGCTCAGAGTTTTGGCGGGGGCAACTTTAGCGCGTACCAACGGCAGGGCCCGCCAAGCGATGCAGATGCAGCAATGGGACATGGCCGATTTGGAGCCTTCAGCTTCTCTTGCAGACGACGCATACACACGACACGAGTTATGACCTGAAGCCGCTGCATTTCCTCTCTTTTTTCTCAGCACAACATCGATAATCTCGACGTCCGCCGCCGTCGCCTCCGCCCGCCCGTCCCCTCGTCGACCGCCGAGTCGGCTGCACAATGGGCAACTCCAGCGGCAAGCCCGTCGTCTTCACTGACGAAGGTAAATACAACTTCTGCCGTCTGTCTGTGAGACCGGCCATTGACGTGCAGCAGTAAGCCTCGACCACTTTCGTCTGCTCCGCGTCGTCGGCAAAGGCGCCTTTGGCAAGGTCCGCATCGTAGAGCGAAAGGACACTGGCTTGACCTTTGCTCTCAAGTACATTCGCAAAGATGAGGGTACGACCGTCTCTTGCACTCCACCACGAGCCCGCCTAACACACGCACAGTGGTACGCAGCGAGAGCGTGCGCAACATGATTCGAGAGCGACGGATGCTGGAACATCTCAACCACCCCTTCCTGTGCAACTTGCGATACTCGTTCCAGGACGTCGAGTACCTGTACATTGTCGTCGACCTGATGACCGGCGGCGACCTGCGCTTCCACATCTCGCGCAAGTCGTTTACCGAAGAGGCCGTCCGCTTCTGGATCTCGCAACTGGGCTGCGCTCTCCGCTACATCCACAAGCAAAACATTGTCCACCGCGACGTCAAGCCCGACAACGTGCTGCTCGACTCTGACGGCCACGTCCATCTGGCTGATTTTGTACGCTTTGCCCTCTTGACACTGTACTCGAGGCCCTCTAGCTGACCGTCTGGCAGAATGTTGCGACAGACCTCACACCCGGCAAGCCCCTGACCAGTCGATCGGGCACATTAGCCTACCTCGCCCCCGAAGTATATCGTGGCAAGGGCTATGGAGCCGAATGCGACTGGTGGTCATTGGGTGTCGTCTTTTATGAATGCATCTACAGCAAGGTATGACGCCCCCTTGCCCACAGGCCTGCGAGAGTCTTACGCTAATGCTCGTTCCAGCGGCCTTTCGAAGGACACCACCACGACCAACTCATCCAGTCAATTGTCAAGGGCGAGCCGAACTTCCCCGTTACCAATCCTCCTGTGTCGATGGTGTGCATGCATGCCATTAGTTCGCTGCTGGAAAAAGACAAGCTTCAACGCATCGGAGCGAGCAGCTGGAACAGCTTCACCGACAACCCCTTCTTCCGCGAGCTCGACTTTGACGCCCTCGAGCGCAAGGAGATTGAGCCCATCTTCAAGCCGTCGAGCGAAAAGACAAACTTTGACGCCACATACGATCTGGAGGAACTGCTGCTTGAGGAGGCTCCATTGGAGGCGCGCACGAGGAAACAGAAGCCACGTCCAGAGCTACGCGCAGATGCCACCGAAGCTGAGATCCGCGCCGATGAGCTGCACCGCATGATCGAAACCATGTTTGAGCCATTCAACTACCTCACCGTCCCCGAGACTAGGTGCGAATCTCCTTTATCGACCGTCCACTTTGAATCAACCAGACTGATGCATCCCAGGAATCCCGTCCAGCTTGACGGCGACTCTCCCGTCACCACAAAGTCAGACTCGACCGACAACCACCCCCAACAAGACCTGCACAAGGTCCGCTCAATACCCACTCCTCACGCTTCCACTCCCCACAACGTCTCCCGTACCCGTTCATCCACACAATCGCCCAATGGTTCTCCCCCGCTACCGACACATCAAGTCCAGAACCCCTCGCCCGCGCAATCCGAATACTTTGCCCAACAACAACAGCGACTCCCTCGATCCGAGCGCTATGATGCTCCTCCACCCGCACCGCCTACCTCGCACCCACAACAAGCCGTCAACAAGGCTCACCGTCCCCGTGGCAGCACCCGAAGCACCTCTATGAGTGGTGGCGTCCAGGTCGTGCTGAACGAAACCGGTAGCTGGAGCGAAATGGCCAATCAGAGTCAAACCCTTGTCCAACCTCAAGAAGAGCGCAAACCTGCCGGTATGCTCGGCTTCCTCAGCCGCAAAAAGGGCAGGGACCGAAGCCCAAAGGCCAAGGAGCGCGAACGTGGTGTCCTAGGCAAGGAGGGTGCCAGAGTCGTGGTTGGCAGCTGAGCATGCATCCCGTTCTTATGTCCTTCCTCTTCGCTTCACTCGCATCTGTCCTGGAAACTCAATATTGCCGTTTTATTCCCATTTAATGCGTTTGCGGTCCTTGTTTGTCATCCGCTGGCTGTTTCGTTGCTTTATTTTCTGTTGTGTTTTTTCTTCGTTGGAGCAGGCGGTGTGAAGCACAAAGGACTGGCGACATGGCGAACTGGTGTTTTGATTTCATCTCTGGATCCTCAGCCTAGATTGGTTTGTTTTTGACGTTTTTTCAATCCCAGTGCAAAGAAAGAGCTAGGGACTTGTATGGGAAAGAGCACAGCAGGAGTTTGCATGAGAAAGCAAAAAGATACAAGACCATCACCGTGTCTCTGTTATATCGATTGTTTGCACTGCATCACTTTCATTTTCCTGCACTGGAGGATACTTGCAAAGCGGCGGCACTCGATGGAAAAAACAGTCTTCTTGTCCCTCTCTTTTCTTTTTTCTTCCTTATCATCTCTTTTTTCGCACACACGCATCTACCAGAATCATTTGCTTGAAAGAGAATTCTTCCTCTATCCTCTGTCCTTTCTTAGCCTTTTTTGTACAAAAACCTCATTTGCAGAATGTCACAATAGTATAACCTTTTATTGTGCATAACAAGAGAAAAGGTAGCCTATACTTACAACAGCTTCCTGGCTGGCTGGGCTGTGTGGTCTGGATGCGGGAGGGAGTCCAGACAAGCTTTCAACCAATGGTATTGGAGATATGGACCGCGAGCGAGCGGGTTATTTATTGAGGCTCGTACGGCTTGCTTTGTCTTCCAACTCGCTCTATTGACGATAAACCGTAGATGGTTCGGGACTTGATAGCCGTAGGCGGACCGCAGCTAGGTGGACGACACGCAATGTTCATATGCTTTTTGACATCCTTTGACGAGCTCGAGTATAACGCGACCTTCAAGGCCGAACAACTTGGCTCTCTACAGTGCAAACAATGTGTCTGGCTACGACGACGCCACTTCTGGATTCGCGTGCCCTAGTTCAACAGTCTTTGCTCCTAAACAGTAGGTCTGCAGCTTTCGGATCATCAGGATGGGAAAACATTCACCCAATGACGAACAGGGCTCTACGTTGGTTATCCATGCTTGTGTACTGACTACTTTGGCTATTGGTACAACCAGTCTACGTTGCTGGGTACGATGGGGATGCTGGAACTTTGGATTCGATGATGGAGCAATGGCTTTGACGGCTGTACTTGCGGTAGCTCGTGTGTCGATTCAAGTCGTCAGTGTCTACTCGGCAACGGATAACACCACGAATTCATCTCTAGTCATGAGCACCGCGCAGTCAATATGCTCACATGGTATATACAAGTCTTGCTCTTCCCAGCCATCTGTCTGATGAAGGTCTCAATCGGCATTTTTGTCTTTTCTATCAAGGACATACCGACGATCAAATGCATCCCAGGCTTCGTCATCACGGCCTTAATCTCAACGTGCTTAGAGTACTTTTTGGGTACTGCTAGGCCAATTCTCATCGCTAGAAGCGTACTAGAATGGGACATCTGCAGAATACTACTAGTCCTCTAAAGTGCGTATCTACAGCATCTACCTCCAAGCATGTTCGTACAATGATGTACTCTCTGCTTTTAACGCTGGTCTGTTATAGCCTACGGCATGGCGACAAATATATCCTATACGATTATACCGATCCATGCGGTCTGGAATGCAAAGAAACCTCTGTCGAGCATAGGCTTGGTGTACGTACACATCATGACATGTTATAAGAAACACCTACAAATCAATATCAGCACATTTTCGCGACACATCTGTGACCTCGTCCCGGATGGGCTATGTTAGGTCACTCTGGTCTTTATTGACTGCAGACACCATTGGATCGCCGGATGTTGAAGCAAGCGGGATACCTTTGCGGCCTTGCAACAACAAAGCAACGTTTGTCGAGTTGAATGATATGGAAAATGGGAAGGAATGGCGGTGATCATCCTAGGGACTAGGCCAACCCGAGAGAACAGAATTACTACAAACGAAGCAAGAGTGTTATACTTGCTTTGAGGCGTGTGATTTAGCTCTCCTTGAATCTGTCTGAACCGTTTCTGAGGTGGCGAAGAATGTGATGAGGGAGCCGGATGCCAACAATGTACGCAGCCCATCAACTCTTTGGGATATGAGGTTAAACTTCCCAAATGGAACGATGAGTGACCACACCAAGTGATTTCAACAATCACATAGTAACAGATGTGCTCTATAGTCTTTATGCCATGTATTGAGCTCTGTCAACTGTTCGTGCCCACCGTTCTACTTGAGCAATTGCTCTTTCAGACCTGCAAAAGTTCGTCTTTGGGGGCACCCTATCCTGTTAAATGTCAATATCAATGGGAGACAGCGAGTTGATCTTTGACTCAGATCAGGCGGCCTGAGAATGATCATCTCGTCACCCAACTTACAGCTTGCACTTCTGAACCACAAGAGTCTTTACTACACCAAATCACGATCGTGACCCCTCTTGTAATGCAGGTCAGTCGCGATAGAGGACTGTCAGTATGTCGTACTGCACTCAATCAACATTGACAGCAAGAAGACTAGAGACCAGAGAAAACATCCAACCCAGATGTCAGGTATGGTTCATGAGATAGTCATATAAAAGTGCTTCGTCAATCGCAAGCACGAGAAGTCGTAATACAAGTGACAACCACAGACTGGCCAAAAGTCGTAGTCGCAGTCGTGGCTGCTTTGCGTTCTCAACAATATGTGCAAGCTTCGGTTATGAATGCAATTTAATCAAATCTTGACAGTTGATACACAAGAGCGGTTGGTCAGATGAGTGTCTCGAGCTCACTCTGCCTCTGTGGTTCAAATGCTAAAGCCGACTTTCCGAGACGCCACACGCTGAGGACGTGATCCGACAAAGCCACAACATTGCCTATCTATCGTCAAGATAAACTACGAAAAGATGTCACCAACGCGCCAGCCATATCTCTGCCACTCAAAGAAACGGTCGACAGGCTTGCCGTGCCCTCGGCAAGAGACTTTGGGGTAGCTTGCTGATATATTTGAAGAGTAATCAACGTCGCAATTATCGAAGCATGTCTGATGAATTCCATTTGCTCGCTTCGTATCTATCGACATAATTACATGCTTGTCGAGTGCAAGAGAGAAGCGGTCAAGCTCATTCGGGACAAGTATGTCATGAGCGACGACAGTTCGAATCCTGTGGTCATATGTCTGCTTACTGCAGAGACCTTGAAGAGTTGGACTGTCGTCAATGGTATCACGGGGTCTGATTCGGGAGCTTCGACCACCGACAAGTCTCATGATCAGAGATGGGATGTTGTCGTCAGACCGAAACAGTGCTCGAGAAGATCATGCCCCTGGTCTTGCCAACAACAGCTACCTCGCGACGATCAAAAAAAAAGCGAAGTTTACGGCATACGGACAGAACAAACCATGGCAAAGAGGACAAAGAGAGATGAAAGAATCAACACCTCCTGAACCAGACTCCTTGACACACTTGGCCAACCCCTCTCAAGCTTTTTAGGGATTCCTTCCTGACATTTTACATCTGTAACACGTGCTGTCACTTTTGCTTCCTTTTCGAACATTTCAACCCCCCTTCCTCAATAATGTCTTCGCAAGACCAAGGCACTGGTGTGACAAACAGATCAACACGGCATTTCACATTATGGGAAGTTGCGCCTTTCGCTTGCACATGCACCCGTGCACAGCGCCATTGCGGCACGTTGGTGGAGACTTGAGCCGTGCGTCTGGGCCGCCGCGCTTGGACCCTCTGTTTCCACCACAATTGGTCTGAAAGTTTGTTCGTTGCTGCTGCAGATATGCCGCATGTGCATGCAAAGCTTCTCGAACCTGGTGTATGGGTTTGGCCCTTGGACGTCTGCTTGGGAAGGATTGCAATGGAAACATTCAAGCAATATCAAGCAGACCAGTGTCCTGGTCTCACCAGCTTGAGTGTCTCCCAATTGGTAAGCACATTGCAGCCGTTCGATGAAACTGATGTTTAGCTATGCGGCGGCTTGAAGATCGAACGTTCCAACGTTCCATGGGAAGAAATTCCCCAAAACCATCTCGCGACCTGCAGCTGTCTATCTATATCGGGCAGGTGCGAAGAACATGACTTTCTGGAAGTTTTGTGTTTTGGAAACTCTCTTCTTTTGACTTTGGTTCGAGCAAGATCTAGGTTTCTCGATCTTGAGACGCGAGCGTTTCGAACAGCGCCATGACACCGTTCATCGTTCTTCTTTTCTTGTTCGGGAAGAGCCTCGTAATCACGGCAGTCGATTGTGGCAGTCACTGTTGGAAGATATCGTGAGTCTGGTCGTGTTGGAAGGTGCTTCGTAAAGAGTATTAGATTGGTTGATTAGATTCGGACCTTTTGAAAGCAAGTAAACCCTCCAGATGGCGCCAGCGCTTGAAAATGCAAGGACAAAACACATGAGAAACACTTGTCGACTTATACTATGCCGTACGTTTGTGTAGCTCGAGGTGAGGTGTTGCCAGCTGTGAGGCTATCCTGTACTCTCTCCTCAAACGACGTGTCGATCTGGACACTTTGTAGAATGCCGCCATCGTGAAGTTTGCTCGCGCCAGGTACAATCTCTTCCTCACTGTCGGTTCTGGAAAGTCCACCCCAGTTTGAGTCGTCGTTGGAGGCGCCACCGCGGATCGTAATGGTGGTTTTGATGGCTCCTTTGCCGGTGAAATCTTCAAGTGGTGTTGCTCCACTGTTCATGTAGCCGTAGTTTCCAAACTTGTTGCGCTTGGTCGTCCTCGAGTCGCGCGCTGTCGAGCTTGAGATGCCCATGAAACTCATGAGACGTTGCATAAGTGGTCTCAGAGTTCCCAAGTTGCCGGCAGTGATGCCAATTCCGACCTCGACGGTAGTCCAGATGGCCACATCAGCCGTGCGCCAGAGAAACTCGCCCTTGTATTCCTTGACTGTCCAGACGTAAGGCAAGCGGATGATTGTCGCAGAACTGCCGACCGCAGCAAAGCCGAGAATGACTGCTACAACCGCTTTCTGGTGACGGTGCATCTGAAGATCCTTGACGATGAAAATGGGCAGAATACCGAAGACCCAATCTGCACACGAGTTGAGAGCCGATACCACGTAACTCGTGTCGGCCATGACCGAAGCGCTCAAGCAATGTCCATGGTGATTCGGGTTGAGGTCCCACCAGAAGGATATCGGATGGCATTGGAAAAGAACGATGGAGAAGTATGTGACACCGAGCACTGCGCTGGCGTACATGATAGCCTTGATGATCAGAATGTGCCACTTGTTGTTGGCTATCCGGAGGAAGAAAAGACCAATCGAGATCTTCAACATCGATGTCGCCAGTGTATAGAAGAGCTCACAGAAGAACCAATACTACATTGTTGAGTTAGAAGCTGATATGCACAAGAGTCGGATTCAGGCCTACCATCAACCCAATCTGGGCTGTCGCGTCCGTCATTGTCTCGCGATGTCTTCCATTTCCATGTGCAAGACTGCCAAGTTGACATATAAGGTAGCCAGTGAAGAGGAGCAGAGTCGCAAGCATGGCTCCATCATCCCAACCGACTTGTTGTAATAACCGAGCTCTGCAGCAAAGTCAGTCGTGTCTCTTCGAGGATGAGTCTCTGACTTACTTCACATATACTCGTAAGACCACAGAAACCCAAGAAAGAACAAAGAAAATGACGCATACGGCCAGGATCTGGGAGGACCTGTCGTACATATTGCCGCCGGGGTGAGTCGAGTATAGTCGAAGAAAGGCCCTTGGTAGATGGTTCAAGATAACATAACCTGGAGACAGAACGAAAGAAAAGACTGGAGAAAGATCGTGAATAGAGTTGTAGAAAGGAACTGGAGGAGCCGAAGGTTAAAGGGTCCTCCATCACAAGCGATAGTCAGTCATATAAGAGACTGAATGCGGTGCCAAACGGTCGGTTACCTGCCGAGAGACGCAGGGTGCACATCCAAATGCAAATAGAGAGTGCCGTCTTTGTGGAGCTCACCCAACGTGTCCATCAATCTGGTCTCTGGCCCCAAATGCGTCGGCTAGTCTTGTAAAATCTCGCTACCATATCCCGACGGCAAGCCTAAAGACTCGTTGGCCCTTGCTCGCACCGGTCGGTCTCGGGTCTTCGCCAAGCCACACTGCTTACAATTGTTCCTGAAACCAGAATGACACCGAGACTCTGACAGTTGCGTATACAGATAGATGCGGAAAGTGCTTATGACTCGAGCAAGTTCATCTATTGACGTGATTCGAGATGGCGGATAGAGTGGGATTTGGCTGTCTCGGGGGTCCTTTCCGGGCTAGCTAGTCTACGACATCTCCACGGTCAATCTGTTGGAGCTTGGAGGATCAGTTATTGTAGAGCGTTTTAATATAAGACTGGGCGACGGCCTGGCACTTGCCTACTTCCTCGGGCCTCTTTTGCAAATCTGCTCGTTGTCTTGGAGTCCTCATGCGAGTTGACGACAAGCCTGTCTGGGAGGATGATGAGCACACTGCACGGCGAGGGAAAGCACTCAAGTCGGCACTTGGACATGGGAATCTCAACGTCGGTCCAATGGATCAGCGTACAAGCAGCGGCTTGCCGGCATGAACGATTATTTCCTGAATCGATACAACCACGACTAGCCGCTCTTATTGACTCTCACAAGTGTCGTTGCGTTGTCCAAGCTTCAGCGTTCGCGACCAGGGCCCTAATCAATTTAACCGACAAAGTTTGTCACCATTCGCAGATCGGATTCGCTTGCTCTGTGAAGACGGCGACTGTGGACATGAACGACGAGAAAGTTGTGTATAGCACGCCGTAAGACAAACACCTTTTCTCTTTGACTATGACTTTGCTGTAGGTGTCGACAATTCTGAGAGCTGAAGTAAAATGCCAAGGACGGCTACCCTCGGCTGATCGGTGTGCACCTGCTATCTTGCACGGCGACGATATGACTACAACTCCAACCGGATAAGAAGTTATATCTTACAAAGCTTCATAGAGCCCTCTTGCCTTCTTGCCTTCTCGCAAACTCATTGACATTCATCAGAAGAATTTCACATAGACATCACGCTCAGGATGGCATCCGCAGACAAGCCCCACGCAGCTCCTCAACCCGCCTACTTGCCAACAGCAGGCAGCATCTTGAACGCAAACAAAGACTTTTACAACTCTCTCGCCGACAGCAAATCCAGAACCCTCAAGCAAACCATCGACATCCCACCACGATCAGCAAAAGCCTGGAAAGTGCCTGCGGGAAGCATTGTCCGCTTCTCAACCCCAGAAGGCCCCCAGGTCGGCGACTTGAACATCTGGAACCTGTCAAACCCACGCGAGAGGTTCTGGGCGGCCCGTACGAGACAGCTGCAAGCTAGCCATGTTACCGTGTATGATCGTCTTTGGAGTTGCTTGCCTTATTTGAGGCCCATGGTCACGATTATCGCAGACTCGTTGAAGGATTATGGCGTGGATCAGTGGGGTGGCAGGTGTCATGATTTGTTGGGCACTCGTTGTGATCCCTATGTGAACACAATGCTCACTGGCGATCAATACGACTATCATTGTCATTCGAACCTGACCAGAGCTGTAGTGCCATACGGACTGACGTAAGCTACCATCCTAGAGGTTTCATGCCTTCGGTTGCTTCATAGCTAACAAGAGAACAGCGAGTTTGACGTGCACGATGTCATCAACATCTTCCAAGTTACCGGACTGAACGCCGAGGGCAAGTACTTCATGGAGCCCAGCCCAGCCAAAAAGACTGATTACCTCGAATTCTTTGCCGAGCAAGACGTCTTGATGGCTTTGTCTGCATGTCCTGGCGGCGATCTCAGTGCTTGGGGCTGGGGTGAAGGTGGTGCTGGTGAGGAAGGAGAAAAGAAGAGCATGCTGGATTGTTGTCGACCTCTCAGAGCTGAAGTGTACAGCTTGGACGACGAGTCCTTGTTGAAAGGCTGGACACAATTTGAGCCACCAAAATACACTGGACTCCACGGTATGAAGGTGCCAATTGGAGAAAACGCATAGTCTCGATCGAGATAGACTCTCGTACTAGCATTATTTGACGTTTTCCAGCCACAGTCAGAGCATCGAGTTGAGAAGTGCTACAATGTTTGGAGACAGCCACAGAAGTGTGCCCTAACCCTAGATTTCAATAATCGGACTCAGGAGTTTACGTCGTCATTATCGCCGTGTTGATATCTGATGTTGTTGCTTGGCATATTTTCGGCCGAAATCCAGAGGAAGGTTGGCTGACGTTGTGGACAGATGTTGTGGACAGATGTTGAGATGTTGGCATCAAGCTGCAAAGCGAACGTGTTTAGAACATGATCCCCAGAAGTTGAGAATTGATAACCAGCAAGTTTACTGCCACATCACATTCTGTCCTACCAGACCATCGTCCAACGACATATTTTCTGGCATTCTGTTGAGCTGGTCAAGCCAGAAAGCGGCATCAAAATCATTGGCCTGAAACATGTCGTTCCAAGCAGGTGATGCTATGGAATCTTGGAGCGCTAAATCTCCAGCGTTCTCGAGCACGAACTCGGCACTAGCAGATTCAACAGGAGCGGAAACCATCGAAGGAGCCACCATAGGTATGTATCCAATGTTCTGGCTTGGAATCGATCCAGAACTACTCAGTATAGTAGAGCCAGTGGAAGATCCTCTGGAAGAATCTCGAATCTTGTCGTGAAGTCGTTGTATGACAGGCACTGCCGCTCGCCCAACTATGTTGGCAGCCTTGATGTTGATTAGGATTGACAGCGCCTGCTCTACTTTGGCCTCAATAATCTTGACTTGGTTCTCGTCCGGGTATATCAGAGCGATTGCTGCGAGCATGATTGCTGCATTGGCCGTATAGAACCCGAAGCCAAAGTATCCGTAGTGATGTCGACCCGAGAGCTTCATCAAGGTATTTTGATTGTCGATGGAACCCATGGCAGCTTTAAAGGCGGCTTCTCGACTGTTTGGATGTGTTGCAATGAAGGGACGGTGTAGTTCCATAATGACCAGGTTCAACTGGCTCGATGCTTCCTCTCGGTGGAGCGGCAGATATGAGAAGGTGGAGTCCAAATAAGTTGCGGGATTGATAGGATTGAGGTACGAAGGCAAGCTGTCCAGCAGAGCGGCGAACTCGTCATGTAAAGCCCATACTGAGCTGTAGTCTGCGTCCTGCTTGTCTAAGCCATACTCGCGGATCTCGTGAATCTTGCCAGCGATGCTGTAGCGAACAAGAAGCAAAGACAGCGGCGAGGGTGTGTGTTCATCTCTGGGATTCGGTTCGGTCTGAGAAAGATCATCTGGAAATGATTGATCGATTGGCAGGATAACATCGCAGTCCTTTGCATTGATCATACGCGGCCGGCCGAGATTCATCGCTGTTCCCGAGTCCCAGCAAAACAGATTGATCCAGACTCGTCTTCCGTATTCTTGGAACCAGAACCGCTCGAGGTTTCTCGATGAGTCATTGCTGTTGGCAAGAGGCCGTGGCTCACGGTGAAGGTTCAATTGTTGAGCTTGTCTGCGATCATCAGTCCAGGGAAGCCGTCGAAATCTTGCATTTTGACTGACCTGACTCCATCACTAATGGCGTACCAGCTTTCAATCCCATGACCGTTGTTCTTGAGCCAACTCGCTCGGAGCAAGTCATAATCGACAACAGTAATCGTGCCATTGTGTCGACCAAGTAGCAACATAAGTTCCGATGCTATATCATGGTATTTCCGAGACATGTGAGCAGCTGATTTTACATCACTCGAATGAAGCCGGTGAGCTATCTCTCTGTCGGGTCGCATGTATTGGAGAATAACAGCAAGCAGCTCGAACGAGAAGGCGACGAAATATGGCAGATCCTTGTTGATGCCAGTCCGTTGCGAAGCAGCCGTACTTACCACAGCCGTCCACTGCTCGAGCTGCTTGTACATGTAGTATTTTTGGCCGACATTGTAACGCCAGTGTACCTCATCAAAGTAGTACTTGAACGCTTTTGTCATGACTTGAGGGTCCGGCAACTGAGCAGCAAAGGCCCAGAATTTGGAGCAGGGGTTGCTCTGGTTAATGGAAATCCGAGCAGAATCTGACACCTTGAAAACCTCATCGTCGTCGAGCAACTGTAATGGTCATGAGAGAGTGACTCCAAGTGCGTAGAAGTAGGAAGCATACCTTCTTCAGATCTGTGAATGCATGAACATCATAAAAGGATGAAAGCGCGGTATCATTCGTAGCGGGTTCTGGAGGGGAAACAATGTCTTCGGCCGAAACAGGTTTCTGGCGCTCGGGTTGCAGAGCAGTAGATTGGGGTCTAGATTGTGTTAGACGTGATGCTTCCAATCGCCATCTGTCGCTGATCATACGGCGGTTGCTCATATATACATTTGGCAGCGACATTTCGGCCTAAGCAATTCTGGCACGGTTGTTTTCTGTCACACTAAACCGAAGTCAGGGTCGTCGTGAGCAATTGATCGAGTTGTTCAATGCACCTTCTGCTTTCGTCTGTAACCTGATTAGAACAAAAGTCCTTCAACGAAGCCTGGTCGACACAAGTTTACCTATAACACTCCAAGCATGCTGTCACCACACGCTTTCTTTTGAGAGGCGTTGCCGAGCTCATCCCATCATCCACAAAACGATCCATCAAGGCTGTGAGAGGAGAAAGACGAACGAGTCCCTTCGTCTTGTGTCGACAACACTGCCCCTTCCAAACGGAGAATCGTCGGGCTTCGAGCTCAATGTTGGCAACCTCCTGCTCACAAACCTTGTTCCCCTGTCTTTATCGTCGCTATCCCTTGCCGTCGGAGAGGTATCCCAACATCCTCTTTTGCTTCCGATAATGTTCACTACCCTGAAAAGAATTGTAGCGTTTCCTCGCTCAGGAGCATTTGAGCCATTCTTGCTCTTGCAAGCTCGGCGGCATCACCTCATAGCAGATCCTTTGACCCTATGACTATACTGTCCTGGAACATGCGTAAGGCGGGCCAGGATGTAGTATGTGTATATTGGAGACCCACCGTAAGTCGAGCGCACACGGCCACAATTAGCTGGGCTGGACATCTCGTCCGCTTTGCCATACACAAGCAATTAAACGACAGATTATCAATGGACATACTCGACTGTCATCTCGATTAGTAAGTCGGACATTCTTAACCGCCATCTGGGTTGATGCGTCGGACATCTGGTTTTGAGATATCGAAAAGAATATAGATAGTAACAGGTTCATCAGGTAACAACAAGACGCTGCCGGCATCAAATATCATCAGGCCTGTACACCGTCCAAGTGAACTTTGGGACTCTGGAGGCCGACCTCCCACCCGTGCCTTCGCACGTACCGTTCCTCCAGTTTTGCCGCCTGTTCATGCTCGCCTTGATTGCGGCCATTTCCTTGCTTTGAAGAAGGCCCTTGTGAAACTGCACAAACTGCGTAGAGCGAAACATACCATATCGGTGCTCTCCAAGCACTTTCTGGCAGCAAATCTTTGCTAGTTCGTTGTTCTCATCATTCGAGGAATCTTTCTAGTAGACAACATACAAGAATTGAAGCTTCTCGGCTTCGATCCATGCTACTAGGCGATCCTAGCTTCTGGCAAAAGAGTCAAATTGTAATAATCCAGAATCTTGGTTCCCGGGGTCCGTGGGAATCCCTGCTGCTGTATACTTTGCATCTACTTGTTAATTATTAAAAGCTCTCCATTGAGAGTCAAAGAAATCAGCGACAATCAGGCGGACCAGACAACAAGGAATCAGGTATCAAGACAAAAACATGAAACTTCCAATGCATCTCAATCAGTTATGGTATACTATAGAAATACACAGTAATCAGCAGGAACAAACCCATATCCACAGAAACCCATCAAACCCGCCCCTCTCACTGGACATTACACAACTACAATACACTATAGAAATGCACAGTAGTTTGCTTAAAGCAGAAGTACCCACTAAGAGCAACCAATGTATCAACTCTCACTGGCCATTACACAACTGTGGTATACCATAAAAATGCAAAATAGCTTACGAAATCCAGTTCCATCCACTGAGAGCAACCAAGGCGTCGATTCCCAGTGCAGCTTGATCAGTTATGGTATACCATAAAAATGCACAGTAATTAGTTGGAACAAACCTCCACCCACTGAGAGCACGCAACACATTAACTCTCACTGGCCATCACACCCTTCTGATATACCATAAAAATGCACAATACCCTAAAAAACCCAATCCACGTCCACTGAGAGTCGATGCCTTGCCTGCTCTCACTGGCCATCACACCCCTATAGTATACCATAAAAATGCACAGTACTTAGCAGAAACAAAGCCGTATCCACTGAGAGCTGATAGGAATTATGACTCTCAGTGGGCGATGCTGTTTTCAGTAAACTACTGTGCATGTTCATAGCATCACCAGACATTTACAGATAACATCGAGATGGAAAGAGCAAAGAGATTTTGATTTTGGCTAAAAGCTACTGTAAAAAAAGGCCACCAGCCACCGAAGCAATGCAGAAAAGCAAACCATTAGTACTGTAAAAACCTCGAGAAAAAACAGGGGGTATCATGCGCTCCTTCCCTCAAAACGCCAGGAAAAACCCCACCATCGCCGCGACATCACTGTCTCACAGGCCAGCGAGGAAGCTTGAGAGCAGCGCCAGAAGAAGGAGCAGCAGGGCCCTCAGGGGCACCATCATGCTCACCATCAAACCCCCAAATAACCTCCTCATCACCACTGGCGGCAGCCACAGGGCCACCGGCAGCGCGGCGAGCAGCCTGAGTGCGGGCGGCCTCGGCGGGGGCAACACCCTTGTAGCCAGCCACGGCAGCATAGACGGCAGGGTCAGCGGCGACGGTGTCGTCAGCGACGGGACCCGAGGGGCGCAGGGCGTCGAGCTGAGGAAAGTCGGCGTCGACTTGGGTGACTGCGCGGGCAAAGTCGCGCTCGTCGAGGTCGAGCCAGTTGATAGAGGGCTGAGGGGCGGCGGTAGGGGTGGGTTGAGGGCGTGCAGCGGCAGGGCCAGTGGGAGGACGCTCAGGGCCAAAGACAGGACGGGCAGCAGGCTCGACATGAGCGCGAGGAGGAGCAGGGACAGCGTCCATGGCGGCAGAGTCAATGATGCGGGTAGCGTTGATCTCGGGGTTGAAGCGAGTGGCACTGTCAAAGTCCGAGTCGTTCATGTTGCGCCAGGCCTCTGCGCCGGGAGCGAAGCTGACGGTGTGAGGCAGCTGGGGGTGAGTGGTGGCGGGCTTGCCCATGACAGCGTCGTACTCGTGCACGTAGTCTGGGTAGTAATCCTCAGGAGTGAAGGATTCCTCGGACTTGATGTCGACTTCGTCGTCAGGTTGAGCTTGGGCTTGGGTGGTTGCGTCGAAAGCGTCGTCAAGCTCGTCCAGATCCTCCTGGAACTGAGCGGTCTTCTGACGCTTGTTCTTGTTCTTCTTGTGGGTGACAGCGCGCGAGACTGGAGTGTTCTGCTGAATGACTTGGGGCGCGGCTTGGACCTGTGCGCGAGAAGGGTGAGGGACTCTTGCGTACTTCTGGTTGAGTTCGTCCATCTCGGCGGCGTTGGGAGATGGGTGAAGGTCCCAAGGCGAAGCGTACGTGTCGTTGTGAATGGCGGTGTTGTTGTTGAGGGCGTAAACTTGCTTCCACCAGCCAGGGAAGAGAAGGCCAAGAGCTTCGAGGACGTTGAGGCAACGGACAGCCTTTGAACTTCTGTGGTGACGGACAAGGTGAATCTCACACCAGCGAGTCCACTGATCCTTGTTTCTGTTGGTGCGACCGTCAGGCTTGAGGTCCTTCTCCCACTCGACGAAGAAAACGCGCATCAAGTGTTCAAAGTCGGTGACAGTGTACTCCATGGTAGCAGCGATGACACGCTGAAGCACCCAGTAGTCACGAACGCCAGCCCTGCGAAGGCCCTGCTCCAGCCAGTTCTTGCTACGCATGATCTGAACATCTTCAAGATCGAACACCTTCTTGCCATAGAACTCGACGGCTTCATCATCACGCCAATGACCAGTGGGATGGAGGGGGACAGTACCACGGGCATGGTCACTGCCTGGGCCCAGATCAGCGGTGACAGTGTCAAAGACCTGCCACAGGGCATCAGCAGTCTGGAAGACCTTCTTCTGACCAGTAGGGGCCATCTTGTTGTTGCTGGGACTGTATACGCCCATCAAGGTTAGCTCGGCGCCGAGATGCGTAACGAAAAATTCGATACGTACAGTGGAGTGCGACTAAGCGTTTTGTTTACGCGTAGGAGACGGCGTAATTTGCTGTCGACGATTATGTCGTCTTTATGCGCGAGGCAACCGAAAGCAGTCGATAGTTGTGCGACGATCTAAGAGATCGGATAGGCAGAGCTGTGCGTAAAAACACGACGTAAAGTCAACGTAAAGTTATGCAAGCGCCGAGGTGTCTTGACGACGAAGAGTTATGCGAGCGTCGACGACGAGGTAAGCGCCGAGACTGAAAAGAAAGAAAAGTTACGACGTTGACGACAAGGTCGCGCGTAAGTTCTCGGTGGAGTGAGTGAGGGATGAATTGAGAAAGGTTATGGTAAACAAGTGAACGGGATTTGTGTGTGCGGAAGAACGACACTCGTAGAAACGAACGACGAAATTTCCGTGCCTGTCAACAAGTGAACTCCGAGTGAAGAGTAACAACAAGGAGTCGGACTTGTGCAATGTGACAGGATGGCTGGTATGGTGGCCGAGCTTGGAGATAATGACCTTGCCTACATCTAGTCGACCATGCACGACTATCCCATGAAAGTTGCCATTGCTTCGTATGGACAAGCATACAGAGGCATGATGGCCCTGGTACGCCTGCAGTATGGCTTTGCTTAGGCAATGTTGCTCCATACTGTCTTCCATCTATGACCGAGAGCCTGGAAATAGATACCAGATGTGACTGTGTGGTCCTACCACTTTCGAGAGGCCATCTCTTGGGGAGGTATGTTGTGGCCCACGATCAGCTCAAGTGCTAGCTCAACGACCGTTCGATGCTGAATGACTCAAGGTATGAGGTCCGTATCGATCCACGAGAGGGTATGAACGAAAACACCAGGGGCAAGCTTGTGATTGCTTGCCAACCGAAGAGAAGCAGCCATATCTTTCAGATGCCCTCTTCATTGACCCAGCAGCAACAAATACCTAACCTTTTACATAAGTGCATAATAATGAACGTTCTCTTTCTTTCTTTCTTTCTTTCTTTCTTTCTTTCTGCTCAGCAAAATCTTGACACAAAGAAATATGACTAAAAGAAAAGTTGACACAAATGTCAGGGTATCAAAGATGAAAACCAGGGACAAAAGCCCTGGGGTTGAGGAGAAACATGCGGTCTTCATTTGCTTGTATCCTTCTCTCTCTCTACGTTGACAAAACCCACTTTGCAGGTCTAAGAAACGCCTTCGCAAGTTCCCCCATAAGCCCCAAAGATGCCATGATCGATAATGCTCGTCAATAAGTAAACTACTGTTACACAAACGAAAAGAAGATGTTTGATGGACGTCTAGTTTTCGGGTCTGTTCTCAGCGTAGCCGGCGCTGCCGACGGCTTGCTCGGTGGTCTCTTCTGAGCTTGCGGGCTTGGCCAGGCCGTGCTCCTTGAGCAGGGCGTCAATCTCCTCGGCGCCCCAGAGGTGGTGGTAGACAGTGCCTTCCTTTGTTCTGCCGACCGTAGCGAACTCGACTGAGAAAAGGTTAGCCGTAACGTAGAAAAGTGATGTAAGCATCAAACGTACTCTTCTCGCTGCTGAGGTTTGTAGAGTCCATGGTCTTGCTCAAGACCTTGACGGCCAGACCACAGGCTTCTCTCAGCGAGCACTCGTCGTTGTAGTCTTGCTTGAGCAAACTTTGAGCGCTGGCATTGTTGGCGCCGACACTGGTAGCCTTCCAGCCACCATAGTTGCCACTGGGGTTGCTCTGGTAGAGTTGGAACTGGCGCTGGTCGTCGTAACCAGCATAGATGAATGAGACACCAAAGGGACGCAGACCACCGTGTTGAGTGTAACCCTGCTTCAAATCACACAGGCGGCGGACCAGCTGTTCGCAAGGAATTTCTTGGTTGTAGGTGAGGAGGTAGTTTTGGGCAGCTGAGCGGGCGTAGTTGATGAGGATGTTGGCATCGGCGGTCATGCCGGCGACGGCGCAGATCATGTTGCTTGGAAGACGTCAGTATGGACAGTGGGACAGTAACGAGATGCGCCGACGAACTCATTCAGGGTGTACAGCTTCTCGGCGGATGTGTCTTGTTCGAGCAGCTTGCTGGTGACCTTGCGCTCAGCGGCCAGGACAATGCCATCCTTGGCTAAGATACCCAGAGCGGTTCCGGCGTGCGAGATAGCCTCGAGAGCGTATTCGACTTGGTAGAGACGGCCCTCGGGCGAGAAGATGGTTGTTCGTGAGTCGTAGCGGCGAGACATGGCGCTTGGGTGGAGAAGTGTCGGTCGGGGGCGAGATTGATCGGGAAAGTGCGCTCGGTGTACGATGCGCTGACGACGGAGATGGAAGGAAGGGCGATATGCACAAGACACGGAAAGAGCGATGGATGGTTAGAGTGAGTGCTCGCTGTCGTTGCTGGACTGCTGGCTGGCCACGGCGGAGCTTGAATCGTCATGCGCCTTGCCCCAAGCTCAGCTCCTTCCCCGACGCCGACAATTCGGTTGCCAACACGTCTGGCCGTTCCTATCAACATGTACCAGCGTTGCATCTCATCAACTATTCTTTCAAGCAGTCTTCATTTCTATACAGCTCGTCGACCGTCGACCGTCATCAAGACCAACCAACACGTGTTCACTCAAAGTAACCAGGGAACAACCAAGTCAACTTCTTTCTGGCACCCTCCTTGCGGCCAGCAGGCGCAGTAATTCCACCAGCAAACTTGGTCTGGCCCTCAAGGTGCTTGGCCAGAATCAAGTCTGTGTGTTCCTCCTTGCTCAGCTCGTCAAGTACACCACCGACAAAGCGGCGTGCGTTCTCCGAGTTGGCCTTCATGTTGCCCATGACCATCTCGACAGTCACATCTTCAGAACTGTGCCAGCAGTCGTAGTCGGTGCTCATGCAAATCATCTGGTAGGCGATCTCGGCCTCCTTTGCCAGCTTGGCTTCGGGGAGGACAGACATGTTGATGACGCTGCCGCCCCAGGAGCGGTACATGTGTGACTCTGCGCGCGTCGAGAATTGAGGGCCCTCTGTTTGTGTTGTAATGTTAGTATTTTGTCTTGTTTCCACTAGCTCTTTTGTATTCCGTTCTTACGCACCCATGCAGATAATGGTGCCCTTGTCGTGGAGGTGCACGTTGTCGCCCTCGAGACTGTGACCAAGCTTTCTCACAACAGCACCGAGCTTCTCGTCAAAGGGGTCGGCAAAGCCAACATGGCCAACCATGCCCTCCTCGAAAAAGGTGAAGGGACGAATGCCCTTGGTACGGTCAATGACCTGGTCCGGCACGACAAAGTCGCGAGGCTTGATCTCCTCTTGCAAGCTGCCAACAGCCGAGAAAGCGATAATGGTACGGACACCGAGGGAGCGGAGAGCGGCAATGTTGGCGCGGGCAGGGACTTCATGAGGAGCAATCTCATGGTGCAGACCGTGTCTGGACAAGAAGGCGATGGGGATATCCTTGCCGGTCGAGGGAGACTTGTGGTGCAGCACGCTGATGGGCGACGAAGGGGTGCCCCATGGTGTATCGATGTTCAAGCTGGCAGCAAGAGTAAAGCCAGGCAGCGACTGCAGACCAGTGCCGCCAATGACGGCAATGTGGATGGGATCTGTTTGGATGCGGAGCAGCCGCCAAAAGTCAGGTCCTAATTCTTTGTATGTATCGTCTAGGGTTCCCAATCCGTGTTGGTGCTGCCATTACCAGAATATGTGCTTGCGACGTTTGCCATTTTGCGGAAGCCTATGTGTACGCAACGGACTGGTTGTATCACTGGTCTGAAGAACTTCAAGCTCGAAGGACGATGGAGCTGGCTAACTTTCAACATTGATTTCATCCCACCTTGAACTTTTTGGTGGGGAACTTGTGACGAGGAATTGGCCCAAGCGCCGGCTCTTAGTCTCGCTCGCTCCAATGCATTCGACCCGTGTTTCCATCACGACTGTAACAGGATAGACGCGATATTGCATACTGTTTCGGCAACAAAGCATCGCGTCTCATAAAGCATCGCTCGTGCTGTGTTATGCATTTGGTCGAACTAACCATCTCCCATTCGTACAGATATTAACCGGACTTGCTCGGGACACAGGTACTCCAAAGTATCGATGCAGAAAACCAATATCACCTGCCTGCTTCATGCAGCATCGATGCCTATCCAAACCGGGAACTGCACCATCGCTTCTACTCATTATACCCAGAACTATTGTGATTAGGTATTGCATGTATCACTTTCCAGCTTCCAGCGTCCTGGGAAAAAAGAACGCCATTGTGCCCAGATCAATGCTTCGGGATTCTAGATAATTGGTAGGAACTGCTTGGGAGTTAGTATATTGCTGTCCGTATATGATGGCAGAATCATGAGACTTACATTCATGACAATCATCATGGGAATGTCAAAGACGTCTCGCTTGACAACCCAACAGAACATGCAGGATACCTTGCCGTCCCGATCGCCCAGCGAGTTCATTCCAGACTCGCCACTGATGAGCGGACCGACTGGTTTGCCATTGCTCAGTCTGTTCTCTCGCTCGGCCAGTAGGTCTGCACTCCAGCCAGGGTCCTCCTTGGTCTTGTACTTCAGAAGCTTGCAGGGTTTCATCATGACACCGCGCGAGTCTCCAAAGGCAAGCTTTGCAAAGTCTTCGTAAAAGTCGATGACGTTATCGTCTTCCATGAGCTCTGGGAGGAGGACCGGCTGCAGTCGACCAACCGTGTCGGCATTGCTTTGGGCACGAGGTGTAGCGGTCCCCCTGGTGCTAGTGCCAGTCTGGCGACCTGACGCGTTGCCGATGTTGATGTTCAGATTTGCTTCTTTACCGAGCAAGACATCTCTTGACCATCCTGTCAGTAGCGAGAACTCTTTGCTCACAGCAGCAACTTCACCGGTACGGCGCAGGATGAGTGTTGGTGTTCCATAAGCTGTCAAGAAGTCGTCGTATTCGAACAACGTCCTCTGGAAACACTTTTCCATGAATATCAAATCGTCAACGTTCAGCTGTTTTGTACACGAGATGAACGATGGTCGGATGGCTGCTAGCGCTCTAGCAATTCGCGCCGTCTTCTGTGGCGAGTATAATCTTTGCAGGCATGCAGTCAAGGCGTGGAAGCCGGTCGTGTATGAGTATGGTGCAGTGACTGATGTGTATATGTCGGAAGGATCTCGTCGTCTTCTGTGTTGGTTTGGCCGGATCTGGTGTATGTCGTTGGTCGAGAGACTGTTTCTGATCTGCGGTCGCGATTGATGGCGACTGTAGTCTTGACTTGGATTGTGCAGCATGTGTTGGGCCGAAGCGACAGGACTCGAGTTATATCCTGTACCAAAGTCCATCATGTTTGCAGCGCTGGGGCTTGCTCCAGACATGGAGCCGTTCTCGCCGATGGCAAAAGCGTTGGGGAAGTTCAGTTGACCGTCAAAGCTGCTGTCACCTGTTACGGAGAAGACCTGGCCAGAGCTGTTCTGCCTGGTGCCATCAGTGTTGCGCTGCCAGTCGGTAAAGCTTGTATTGCTGTAGGGAAAGGTGGCCGAGTAGTTCGAGTTGGCGGGATCGTAAGGTATCGAATTCATCAGATTGTTGTTCTCAGTATCGGGCGTCTCGACGGCACCAGAACTCATATGTCCAAGCATGCCAAATTCCAAGGCACCATAATGATTACCAAAGTTCAGGCTTGAGATGTCGAAGTTGAAGAGGGAGGGGTCGGCAGGGTCGAAGAAAGGAGCATTAAAAGGTTGACCAGGCTTTGGGTCTCCAGAAGTATGGGCGATAGATGAGATTGGGTCTTGAGGAGGTGGCATCTGTTGAGAAGCAGTTGAGGGAAATGGCTGAGTCACCATGTTCTGCTGAGGAGCATATGGGTTAGAGTGAACCATGGGAGATTCAGTGGTCGAGGGAGAGTGGATGGGAGCCACAGAAGGAGTATGGCCAAAGTTCGCAAAGGCCTGGGCGCCAACAGGGGTTTGATAGTATGACGACGAAGACTGGGCTACGGGAGTGGGCTCAGCAGCAGGAGTAGACTGGTTTATCTGGTTCTGAGTTTGATTGAAGGCGTGCGGAATCAAGGCTTCGTTGGGAGCATCGTGTAGGTATTTGGCCTTTTTTCGCACTCCATCATGGCAGTGGTCTTGCAAGCCACGCTTAATGCAGCGAAGACATGGCCGTTCGTCGCCTGGCTGGGTCAGAGGAGCGTGTCGCGGGAGTAAAAAAAGACATACCACATGTCAGATGTGCGCGCTGGCAGGCATAGCACGCTCTCCGTGCCTTCTTCCTCCTTGGTCGCGAGGGATCTTTTGCATTTGCTTTCTTGGTCGCCGAGTCGTTCTGGTCTTTGTTGGACGAGACAGAAGCGGGCGAGGCCTTGTCATCGCTCTGAGAGGGTTCTTGAATCGAGTCGGACATGAGGGGCAGTGTCTTTGACGGCGTGCTTGTCTGGTTGCTGGAGGGGTCTGTCTGGTCGTCTGGGTCACCGGGGTGGGCTGAGTCGGGGGCCATGGCCAGGGTGATATAAGAGTCGAGTCCGCTGCAGTGGCACTATCGTGTACCTCTCGAGCACGTTTTCTGCAGCTTCCCGTGGATTGTTTCCGTTTCAGGATTCCCAGGTGGATGGTGAGTCGATGTGAGATCACGAGTGGCTGTATGCGCCGTGCCACAAGGGCCTGCCTCTCTCCCTAGGTCCCGCCCACGCGGTGCAAGGTAAGCAGGGGCAGCCGCGCGCTGTAGTGATGTCTACCAAAGCAATGTCTACGCAGTTTGTGTCACCCTCGCTAAAGTCATCATGTCTAGGCCAGACTGTCGGGACGCGCGAGTGGGACGTGGGGACGATGGAGCCGTGTCACGGCACAGGCGCAACTCGTGTCAATGATGCGATGAGTCCGCGACCTTTGCGCGACGACAGTACAAAGTCCGAAGATGCTGGGAATGCAGAGAACGAGCAGTTGGCCGATACCGTGAACCTCGACGGAGCATGCGCGACTCGGCCTTGGCAAGCCCGCATCCTTCCCGCCAGGCCGAACCCTCGCCCTTCTTCTCCAATCCTTCCCCTCGTTCTGCCCGCCTTCAGTCTCCGTCAAGAGCGTCAAAGCGCCACCACATGTAATGCAATATTCTTGACCATCTCATGCCAGGCCAACATATCCACCAGTCTTTGGGTAGTACATGCTCGCTTGTTCGTCCTGTCACCGCCATTCATGTCTTGCGGCTCCATGTGCCTCCGTCCCACCTCGACGTTTTGACTGGTTTCCAAATCCCAGTTCGACGCTCTCCACCAGCCCAGGGGTCCGAGCACGCATCTTTTTGGTGTCTCTTGCCTCGTGGGAAAATGCGATGCGCTATTGTTCATGCAGTGCCACCGATCCGACCTCGTCTATTTCTGTACCTCAGCCTCCCCGATTAGTCTTTATGATTGTGCAAATTTGGAGTTCTTGCGCAGTCGCTTGCCGTATCCTATTGGCTTGTCAGCATTCCTCCTTGCTCAATCTTCTAACCAAGTAATGCTTCATACTGAAAAATAGGTACGCTTATGCCAGGGTCAGCACTGAACAACCATGGTACGGGGCCTCTGCCAGAAAAACTCACGAAACGGTGCCATGGCAAGGGCTAAAAAGGCCAGTAATGACGACGCCTACCACCAATTTAGCATCACTTGACCATCATCATCGTATTCGAACGCCTGTTACCCACCCATTGGTATCCCAGCTCTGTTCCAGGTTTCTGTGTCAGTTACCGCTTTCTTTGATCTTTGCCTCAAACCGGTAGACTTACTGTCGTACATCTGCACACCTGAATGTATTGTTAGTATATTTTTCTTGACTTGAATGATATGTGATGCAATATCACCGACTGACCAAAGAGAGGGAATGCTGCTGCGAAGCTTGAGCGCGCAAAGCTGTTGGCTGCCAGCGCGCTCGCGGCATACAAAGGATACTATTACAAAAGAATCAGTTTCCTATGCACACCTTGAACAAGAGCGGTCAAATGAAGCATCGTGGCGACCCCACGATCCGCTCCGTAGCCGCACACGCCGTTTGAAAGACCACGTACACATTCTACGAGGAAAGTAAAGACACCGCTAAAGACAAAGATGTTTCTGTATGGTTCAGAGTCAGCATCGTGTGCTTGGCATGGTTCATCTTGCAGCGTTCTAACTTACCCAAGACCAAAGATGCCGCTGAAGACGATGGGAACTTTGGCAAACCCAAGAGTCAGTATTCAGTCGCTTATGCAAAGCATCGAGCTCGAGGTCTTACCGATCCAATGTACCTGCAGCACGGGGGTTAGCTGGGTGTTCTTCTCCACCCATGGACTCGGGCTCCCATCTGCCCTGTCGTGCAAAGTGGCACGTCGAGGACCAGTGGGATGCCGCGGCGGGGTTGCAAGTGAATATTGGGCATTATGTATAGTGCTTCCAATGAAAATCAAAGAGCTTGGTGCATTGCGCCAAGGAAAAAAACTCGATGCAAGCCACTTACCGAGGAATACGTCGTCCATCCTATGCGATGCCTTGTATCAGCTATCCAATGATCTCGTGCGACCCACCTCCTCTTCAATCACTCACCAAAACCAAACAGGCCGATTGGAACCAAGATTGCACCGCTAACACGAACGTCAGCACATTCAACATCTTTTGGGCTTTCCCAACATTTTAAAGACTTACAGGATTGTTGGAGGTAGACGAAACTCGGGCTCAGAAACGCCTCCGTTCTTGGTGACCAGACGGCTGTAGTTTTTCTTCCAGATGGGATCGCAGCTGACGCCTGTGACCATACCGACAAAGATGCCTATGAATGTAAGTCCGGTCTGCCACAACACAAACCCGTGATTGTTCTCAAAGACGAGGGGAAACGCTCCGAAGAATCTTTGGGCACAGTTAGCATGCTTCTTGAGCGATCATCTGTACCCTTGAGTACGTACAAGTAGAGAATTCCCAGAAGAATGGCAGAGAGGATACACAGGCTCAGGCACATCGCTTCGAGAAACAGAAGCTGGAATGGTCTGACACAGCTCCATGCGACGGTCCGAAACACCGATTTGTTCATGTTCTCGATTGGTGCTCGCCAGGCCGGATTACCCGTATCTTTCCTGAGCTTGATGGCCTTTCTGCGCAGAAGGACTGGATGATATGTTTCGGGCACTAGGAAGATGATGGCTGCCAGCATTCCACCTGACCAGATGAGTAGCACGTAGAAGGTCCATCGCTGACAGACACGAGTCAGTTTTTGAACGGTCCAATGGGTAGTTCATACATACCCAATTGGCGTAGTAGTTGATGAAACCTCCGACGATGGGACCGATCTCGGCTAGACGACTGTAAGCATAAACTCTGGCCATGCAGATAGAGTGGACCCACGTCCAACAAACGGAGCCGCTGTATAGAATGCTGCATCACGTCAGCGTCTTGCCACGCCTCCAACTCTGCGTGAAGGACGCACCCATTGGTAGTGAGAGTTGGGCTTTGGGAAACAAGTCTCCAACCGTTCCTCCTGCTACACTATTGTGTGTCATCGCGAATTAGTTCTCTTTCAGAAAAGTCACAAATCACACTCCAGGATGGTTCGGTTGTACCTTAGAAATGCACTGCCAGCAAGTCCGTCGAAGAAGCGTGCGATCAACATGGTTTGGATGTTTTGTGCCACGGCGCAAGGGATGAGCCAGATCAGGAAGAAAGTGTACGAGGCAATATAGATGGGCCTTCTTCCGTAGAACTTCAATTTGATTAACCTCTCAGCCGTTCATCTGTTGTTCAGAGCCATGAACTTACTTCTGAAAGCGGTGACATGACCATAGGTCCCAGGCCTAGTCCAACGACAAACAAGGACAGTCCCAAAGTAGCGACTATCCGCGAGCAGTGGAACTCTGGTTCTAGTTGCGCATAAGTTGATGTGTAGAGCGCAGAGGTGCAAGTACTATTTCACATGGGAGTCAGATTGACATTCTCAGCCGTATCGGTGTGTCGGGCCAGGAAAGCGGAGGGTATTTTGTGATGTGTTCTTCTGATGGTGGCAAGAAGGATTGACGAGAGTTCTACGTACACGCATAGAGAGCTTGCAGAGACAATTATCACAATGATCCACTTTCTTGCATAGGCCATGCTTCTTGGGTTTATAGGGTCGTCGTCGCCGTCCCAAGTGACTTCGAATTCCTTCTCATTGGCGCCACCGTCGCCCATGGCTGTGATGCCGCTCTCTTCATCCTTGGATCGTGGTCTTGGTTGTTCGTCTGTATCGCTGTCTCTTGAATGACGCACTGCTTTTTCGTCGGCGCCTTGGTCGACTCGCGTATCTGGATTGGGGACTACGTCGAAGGGGACGCGCTCTTCGTCGTCCTTTACGGCTTTGTCTGATTCGTCGCGCTCCATAGTGAGTCGACTCAATGGTGCGAGGGACTTCAAGGTGACGGTTCGAACTGGCGTGTATTGTTTATGCGACGGCAAGAGCTGCTTGGAGTTGGTTTGTAATCAACAGCACCGGTCAGAGCGACTCAGCAGTTATCGATAGAAGCGACGAAGGGTGACTGCCATGTCATTTCCATTTCTGGGCCCCTCTTTCTTGCGTGCCGTTCTTTCCTCACGACCGCCATCGCTGTGTCATTGCCCATGGAGATAGCACTCTCGGATCTTTATTGCCGAGAAAGGCTATTCCTGCCAATTCAAGGGGAAAGTGGGACCTGTCATCGGCAGCAAACGACTCTTTTTCCTGGGGCAGACCAAAGTCTTGCTCTCCAACCATCTTGTTCGTTCTTTTGATCCATTCGCCTTTTGCTTCGGAGAATTTCTCGATCGCTTTATTCGAGCTAGATTCAATTCAATGCTGTATATGTCTCTCGGCTCATGATTGACCTGGATACAAGTCAGCCACACCAGCGCCCGAAACATGACACCCTGAACACCAGGACATTGATCATTCAACGCGCTTTAAAGGCTTCACGCCATGCTTTAATCCTCTGTGTGACCAAGCACCACTCTCGTCTGAACAATGATGCCCCGTCGTCTCTCATCTTTCTTTCTTTCTTTCTTCCCGCCAAACAGAGACATCGCATGGGCATCAAACATGACGTGCTCAATCGATTTGTACGACTTCGCAGCCAGCCAAGCACACATGTCAGCTTGTCAAGCACGTGGACAGGACCTCAGTATTGTCAGACGGCAGCCACTATTAGCCAGCTCGCTTGTGAGACGGAGACCTGCATCAAGCAACGTGTCTCGTCGTGCAAAACGCAAACCCCACGGATCCGGCACTCGTGTGCATGCTTACTTGCGTGCTTGTTGTGCGACCAGCTCGCCATGGTCCTACTGGTGTTGAGCGAGCCCGTTCTTCTTCAATGAGATGCTTGTCACATGTCCGTGGAGGATCTCCTTCAGCTTTCAAACCCTCATCAGGATGAAGGTGAGGGTACAGTCATACATCCACAGACTTGTATGTCTTTTAAGATGCTCGGGCTCCTGACACAACGAGTCTTTTGATGGAGCTTGTCAATGAGCTCAAAATATATGCAATGTAGGTGGAGCTCTTGGTGTGTCTGCTTTCCACGGTATGTATCAGGTTGCCGAGAAGTGCAGCAGCTTCTTGAACCTCTGTTCGGCAATTGAGCCTCTAGTCAGTATCGACGAGTGACTGAACAATTGCTACTCACTGATCGTTCTAGGTTGGTACGCTCCTCCCTGAAGTTTCCGGAAGAGAGAAGACAAGTCTTGAATCGGATGTCCTCTTCAGCGTGGCTACTGGCTTTGGTCTCCGCTGCTTCGAAGTTTGGCGTTGCTTCACTTGCGCACAGCTCTTGTTCCTGACAACACGCTTGGGCTGTCTTTGTTTCCTGTCCAATCTCACTTCTTCTTCCTTCTCCCATCAACACCTGTCATCCTCCATCAGCAGGCGTCTTCGATCACCAGGCGTCTTCCACCAGCAGGCGTCTTCCACCAGCAGGCGTCTTCCACCAGCAGGCGTCTTCCACCACATGGCGGAACCTCACATCAAGCTTGAAATAAGTGACTGCGCTTCTGGGTTTCTCAACAACAACTCTTCGATCTCATTTGCGCCTCAGTCTGCGCCGTCCGACGACACTTCCACTATGTCTACGACCACAACTACACCTACACCTACACCTGGTGCCGCGGTTGAAATGTGCAACCATCAAGACCACGCCCCACAGCTCGACCTCCTCGGCCGCCCTGTGCAGAGACTTGTTCAATTGATCAAGGATCTGGAACAGCTTGGAGTCGAGACGCGAAACCTGCCGTTGCCCAAGATCGTCGTCGTTGGCGATCAGTCTGCTGGAAAGAGCTCTGTAAGATCGACCCGCGTACAATTCAATTCTCGCTTCTGCACACAACTGACATGACCTAGCTTATTGAGGGTATCAGCGGTATCAAGGTCCCTCGCAGCGACGGCACATGCACCAGATGTCCTCTAGAGATCACTCTGTTCTCGTCTGACGATGATGACGACGCTGCCGCCGCCTGGTCTTGCAAGGTGTCGCTGCAACAGAAATTTACGTTCGACTCCGAAGCAGACCCCGATGGTCGCTATGGCAAGTGGCGCGAAGACCACTCCCCGACAACCACTGAGTTTGCCATCGTCGACAACAAGGACGAGCTCGAGGGTGTGATCAGCCGTGCTCAGCGCGCGACTCTGAACCCTGGCGACAATCCGTTCGCGTACCTCCACGCTTCGTCTATAGATGAGATGCCGATGAAGGTCGAATTCTCGCCCAACAAGGTAGTTCTCGCGATCACCGCCCCCGGCCAACCTAGCCTGTCTTTCATTGATCTACCTGGAGTCATTCGTCAGATGACAACCGCCGCGGACAAGTGGCTTGTCAAGCTGGTAGAGAACTTCGTTGCCGATCATATCGAGCAAGGCAATTCTCTCATCCTGCTTGCTCGTTCAATGGAGGTGGATTTTGCCAACTCAAGCGGAGCTGCATTGATCGATCAATACGATGGTGCTCTTGCACGTACGGTTGGATGTCTAACCAAGCCTGACCGCTGGCCCGTCGGCGGTAAGACTCAGCTCATCAAGAACGTTCTCCAAGGCGATGCGTTTGCTGTTGGCCATGGATACTTTGTTACCAAACAGCCTAACCAAGTCGAACTTAACAACAACATCTCAGCCAACGAAGCGCGCAGATCTGAAGATGAGTTTTTTGCTCAAGATCCATGGAGCACTGAACTACACGACTTTCAAACCCGCTTTGGGACCTTTAAACTTCGCGACACGTTGTCGGTCAAGCTAACCAAGCAAATCCTTGTTACCTTGCCCAAGATCACAAGAATGGTGGATGCTCGCGTTGAAGAGGTCGCGGCCGAGCTTACCGGATATCCTGATCCGCCAGAAAATGCCTTAGGTAAAGTGCTAGAGGCATTGACTACCTTTCGTATCACGGTCGAAAAGCATTCTCAAGGCGTTCATCCTTACAACGAGATGCACAATTCTCTTAAAGATCTGGCCAACACTTTCCATGCAAGCCTGCAGAAGCTTCGCCCTGGTCTTGTTGTTGCAACTCCCGAGCAGTTCCGTCAAGCCGTCGAGACTCCCACTTTCTCTCTGCTCTCTGACGATGACGAAACAGGCGGTACTCCATGCCCTACTCCTAGCGTGGAACCCTCCAAGTCTAACAAGAAGAGAAGAGCCGATTTTGACACACCAACCACGTCGACAGCAAAAAAGATCAAGTCCGATGTCGCTACACCTAGAGGCAGCTCCGTTCCTACCACCAAGAAGACATTCCGCTTGCTCGAGGTACGCGAAACTCTGAGCAAGCTTACGGCATCAAGCGTCCCAGGCGAGGTCGACCCTCTTGCCGTCGACCATCTTCGCAAACAGACGCTGGCTGGTTGGGAGCAGCCCATGCTTGAGTTCATCAACAGCGTTCACCAGGAGATTCAGAGCACTCTGGACCAACTGCTCGAGGAGGCTTGTGTCCAATGGCTGAACACCGCCTTCTTCAGCGAGGCCAGAAAGATCGTCAAGGCGTTTGTTAGCGACGCCATGCGCAATCAACTGCAGCAAGCAAAGCGCGCTCTGGACATGGAACAGCGCAAGCCTCTGACCCTCAACACCGAGGGGTTCAAACACCATCACGACAAGGAACTCCAGATCTTGCAGGATGGCCGTACCACGCAGAGACTGGTCGAGAAACTCGAAAACGCCGACCGCGCCGCCGGCAAGATCATGGTCGACCCAACCGAGCGCAAGAAGAAGGCCAGAAACGACACCAAGGCCAGAGCAGAGCTCGGCGACGACCCGTTCGCAGAAGAGATCAAGGTCATGGCCAAGGTTAGAGGCTACCACAATGTCGCTCTTCTTCGTTTCTTGGACCACGTCGTCCAAGGCGTTCAGGCAGAGGTCCTCCACGAACTCGAGGTCAATCTGATGCCACAGTTGAAGGCTGGCCTGGAGGTTGAGACTCGCGATGCACAGGAGCGCTGCAAGGAGCTGCTGGCCGAAGACCGCGAGCGCGAGATTCGTCGCAAGGAGTTGCAGAAGGAGAGAACCAACTTTGTTGAAGCTCAATGTAAGCTCGCTGCCATCGGACAGATTGGCGAGGACGTCGCGTCGCTGACTGGCAATTGATGTGTGGATTGAGCTGAACGACGACTGTTGCGCAAGCATGTGCAAGCGTGTGCAAGATTTGTACTGACAGAACAAAGATCAACAGAAGGACTGCAGGAAGAAGAGAAGGACCGAGGAGCAAGAGAAGGACTCCGAAAGAAGAGAAGGACTGCAGGAGCAAGACGTGTAATATCAAAACAAACATGAAGGATCGGAGGACTGCAGAACAAGAGAAGGTGTGAAAGAGACGGAAAGAGACGATGGCACAGTCGTGATGGCTTTGAGTCGAGAGAGCCGTAGAAAGTCATGCAAGAGAACACAGTACCTTTTACTCCAATGTCCACTGGAACGTACTGCATGTGATCCACCAAGCGGAAATGACAAAGAAGACTGATGCGAGAGAATAAGACGGAAGATTGGAGGTGGAAAGCAGAGTCATTGTGAGTGAGAGAGCGCACGCTAATGAAGATCCAAATCAAGCAGACCGTCGAGAAGAGAACTTGCGATGGACCAAGAAAGCGCAGAGATGCAGAAAACAGTATGGGTCTGCAATGGGCTCCAATCGAGGAAAGGCGCCAATGGACGCACAAGGGACAGTGCAGGCAGGAGACACGACGAGCGTGCCCTCAAAGAAACAACTGATTCGAGAGTTGTATCCAATACTTTCGGTCTATATGGAACTCATGTAACTCTATCAATGCCCCCTACTCTTGCCTCTAACGGTAATAGCACCACTATTAACCTCCACCCTCCACCCATCCATCTCAAGCCCCTTCTTGACCGCCGGACCCAGCACGCCCTTGCCGCCAGCACTATGTCGTCCCACACCCGTTATGATGCGGAACCCACCGGCCCTTTGCTCAGCACCCACACGCCCATTGACCTTATTCTCGCCCAACACACTCCACCAAGCCTGCGTCCGCTGTCTTGCAATCCGCACGGCGTTTTCTACCGTCACGCCGTGCAGATCGATTTCGTAGGCAGAGGACTGGGCTGCCACGATGGCGTTTGCTTCGAGGGCTTGCGAGTGGTGGAGTGCGGCGCCGTGGTCGCGCCCCAGCTGCGAGTAATAGCCGGCGGCGCCGCCCATCAGGCGGTCGGAGCGCGATTTGCGGTAGGCGGCGCGGGCTTGGTGCATGGCGGTTTCTCTGGCCGCGCGGAGGTGTGCGGTCGAGGTCGAGGCCGAGGAGTAGTCTATGCTCGAGGTGTCGGTGTCGAAGCCGGATTGGGAAAAGTCGTCGGCGTCGGAGATGCGCACGGGAGCGTATTGGGGAATGATGGTGCGGGTGCCGGTTTCGTGGGTGAGGGGTTTTGTGGTTAGGGCTTTGGCTAGTTCGCGGGCTGCGGGCATAGAGGGCTGGGTTAACTTGATGAGAGCGACCAGGTACTCGGGGGCGAGACTGGGATATTCTTGGCCTAGGACAGAGGCGTCGACCTGGACTTCTGGCTCCTCGGATCGAGGGTCTTCGGGCAAGAAGGTTTTGAGAATGGCCGAGATGGTTCGTGAGACGGAACGGTCTTCTTGGTTGTACAGGGAGAGGACGAGCTGGGCAGGGATGTTGGCGCGATCCGAGATGAAGTCGACATCACCTTTGGCAGTCTGCCATTGGTTGGTTGTTGGTCGCGACTCGGTCGGGAGCGAAGAGGACCTCATGGCGTCAATGGTCTTGATGTTCTTGCCGCGTTTCTTTCCCTTCCGACCTCTTTTGACGACGTTCTCCTCGCTAAAGGCGTCGATGCCCTTAGCCGACACCTTGTCCTTCCCGTCGGTGGTGCCGCCCTCCTCGAAATAAACCTGGTTTAGCAGATCGTCGAAAGCGGGCTTCCATTTCGAGTCGTGATGGGCGAGCGTGTGCGAGATGGTGTATTCGGAGAGCGAGGGAAAGATGTCTCTTAGCATAGAGACCTTTGTTCCTTGGTCGCAAGCCTCGAAGTCGTATTCAGCACGGTCTGGGGAGCCTTCGGAGTCCAGGTCGACGCTTGACAGTCCATTAGACAAGCTGGTCATGTCGGTCTCTCGTGACACGGAAGCACTTCCCGGCACAGAGGTCGGGTGTCCTGGGCTGTAGTCTTCATGTTGGGCGCCGCTTCCAGAGGCATCGAAGCCAGTAGCCTCTTCTTCGATGGCCGTGGCTTTGAGCGCATCCAGGGTGCCCCTGAGCTCGGCTGCGTTGTCTGGGTTTGTCAAGTCATAGTCGGAGACAATGGCAGAGAAAAGAGCGGAATCGATTGGTGGACAGTAGTCTGTCTGCACTATGTCAGTGGAAGTCATGGCCGGTCGAGTTTTGCGACTGACCTCGAGCTGGTGGAAGAGATCACCCATGTTCTAGTTTGCGATGTATTTGGAGGAAACGGAATTGAAAGTCTATAGTAAATCGCATGATCACAATATTTAGGAGGGTGAAATCAAAGTGTCTAGGAAGAGTCGCGTGTGTTGGCTGTCTATGACCGCGCCATCAGACTTTCAAGGTTGGCGCCCGAGCTTTGATAGACGTTTTGCGTGACGACATGGCTGCTTGGCCAGCGTTAAGAGAGCAGAGACAGAACAGGCAGCAGAATGTTGGTATACGGACACAGATGTGAGACGGAGCAGAAAACACGGGGCAATGTGACCTGTTGACCTGCTGCAACATGAAATTAAGGGTGTGCGACCTGAGTCGGAGCGGTGATTGGCGGTGGATGAGTGGCATGAGGGCTGCTGTCTCGGAGTTGCGAGGCGGCGCTTTGATCGCTTCGGCACGTCTATCAACGGGGCACTTGATACAGTACCCTGGCCGGCCTTCTATCAACCATAACTCTGAAAGAATTGTACCATCTTGCTGTATTGAACAAGTGAAGACGCTGTTGTTTGTGACAGGCAGCTACCCCCCTCGCGCGTAGGCTTGCTCTTTCCGTCCGCTTATGGAGCTGTGAAGGAAAGCTCCATGGATGAGCCAGAGCCAGCATTCGAACATTCATCAAGTGCAACCGCCTCAAGGTCAGCCAACCCAACACGCTCGCGTCCACCGCCTTCTCACTTCCATCACCACAACTTGTGCTTTGCCTGTCCCATCACACATCCACATCCATGACACTCTATCCGAACCGCCGCTCATGCCACCCAGAGTAACTCGCTCTTCAGCGAGGCTTGCCGCTCCGGCCCACCCTACCACCGACCCTACTGCTGCCGGTACATCCATCAATTCTTCCCTACCTCCTCCACCATCAACTTCGGCCTCCTCGTCCTCCTCTCGCAAGCGCAGACAGTCCCAGGACGACCCACCGCCGCCTGCTCCTTCGGACAACGTCCAGCCCCGCAGATCCAAGCGAGCTCGTCTTTCCAACCCTGCCTCTGCCCAGACTCAGCCATCCAAGCGCTCAAAGAACATGTCGTCTTCCGGCCATGATGATCAAGATCTCTCCCGACCAACCATCAACAGGTCCAAGCACTCTCCCACATCACCAGACGACCACGCCTCCACCAGCAAACGTAGGTCGTCCCGCAGAAAGAGCAGCCAAGGTCCGCCACATCTTCCAAACATCTCTCCTCACCACGCTTCTGACCTAGTCTTAGCTCCCCAATCTGGCCAATCATCATCCTCGCGCAAGTCTTCCAAGAAGTCCTCACACAAAAAGGTCCCAGAGTCCTCGTCAAGTCGCCCCGAGCCCGAGCCACCACGTATGCCCATCGACCACGACGACGATGAAGATGACCTGGAAGACAACGATGATGATAATGAGGAATTAGACGAAGATGACGATGAAGATGCTGCTGCCGCGGCTGCTGCCCTTGGATACTCTGGCGGCGAACCGGGTGACGATCCTTTCTCTGGCGCCTTCCTTAACCGCGCAGGCATGCCCGCTGGAATCTCGAGTACCCTTCGCGCTCTCAGTGGTATCATGTCCGGTATGACTACTCGCCTACGAGGTATCCTGGAAAACCTTCGTGCCAAGGATGACCCCTCGGTGCAAATGGTTGCCCTCACCGAGCTCTCGGAGATCTTGCTCGTCTCCAACGAGGACAACCTTGCTGGCCACTTTTCCCCCGATCAGTTCGTCAAGGAGTTGGTGGACCTCATGCAACCGAATGATTTCACTGGTGAAGAGAACCCTGAGATTATGCTGTTGGCTTGCAGATGCATCGCAAACTTGATGGAGGCTCTGCCTCAGGCTACCGCGAGCGTCGTATACGGCGGTGCTGTCCCTGTCCTATGCCAAAAGCTCCTCGAAATTCATTACATTGATGTCGCCGAGCAAGCGCTTAGCACCTTGGAGAAGATCTCGATCGAGTTCCCCGCCTCTATCGTTCGTGAGGGTGGTCTTACTGCCTGTCTGACCTACCTCGATTTCTTCGCCACCAGCACTCAAAGAAGCGCCGTCACTACTGCTGCCAACTGCTGCAGGAACCTGTCTGAAGACTCGTTCCCTACCGTACGCGATGTCATGCCCATTCTTCTCAACGTCCTGTCGAGTAGTGATCAACGGGTCGTCGAACAAGGCTCGCTTTGTGTTTCTAGGATCGTAGAGAGTTTCAGATATCATGAGTCCAAGCTCGAAGAGCTGGTCAGTCCTGAGCTACTCAAGGCTGTACTCAGACTTCTTCTACCTGGTACAACCACTATGATTGGACCCAGCATCCATACCCAATTTTTGCGCGTCCTTTCCATCACTGCGAGAGCAAGCCCGCGTTTGGCTGTTGAACTGCTGCGTATGGATGTTGTCGATACTCTCTACCAAATCCTCACAGGAGTCTCGCCTCCTTCAAGCAACGATGATGTTGCCATGAAGATCGATAAGAACATCATCATGCAAGCTCTCATTCGTACGCCACGCGACCAGATCTTTGAGACCCTCAACGTTGTCTGCGAAATTCTTCCCAGTGTTTCGCCTGACAACCTCATGTTCATCAACGACCTGACTGATGCTGGCAACGTTGGTCCAGGCAGTGTCTCGATGGGAACTCGTGCTCGCAGCGCGCCCAATGACAACCGTTTGGAACTTTTGCGAGAATGTCAGCCCGAGGTTCGACGCTTTGCAGAGATACTCTTCCCGACATTGATGCACGCATACACCAGTACTGTCAACCTCAGCGTCAGGCAGAAAGTGCTCACTGTACAGCTTAAGATGCTTTCCAATTTCGACACCAGCGTGCTCGAGGATGCTCTGTCCGGCGTGGCTTACGCTTCACATCTCGCCTCGATTCTGACACAGCAAGAGAATCCGATGCTCGTCACTTTTGCGCTGCAAATCGCCGAACTTCTCCTCAAGCGCCTAGAGTCGACCTACAGACCTCAGTTCTATCGTGAGGGTGTCATGGCCGAGGTCAGCAAGCTTGCACAACGAGAACTTACCTCCAGCAATTCGACTGAGTCCAGCACTATCTCAGCACCGCCTGCCGATGTACCTTCTTCTTTCTCTGCAGAGCTCCCTGTGAGACCAGAGCATGGTGATGAAGATGATGGAGAGCACAGTGAGCCTGATTATCCTGACGAGGGGTCTGCTGGGGAGCATGATGATGACAACGATGACCACGACGACGACGATGACGATTCAGAATCAGAATCTGGAGCACCAAACTTGCGTACACCTCCTACTGCCAGCGTTCAAGACGTTATCACATCCCGGGCTCGCAAGTTCGTTGAGGCTTACCAGAATGATGGTGGACTCGGTGAGGCTTCAAGAGCATTGTCAGAGCTCAAGCGTCTTGCCGAAGACCTTCGCCAGTGTTACAACTCGAACAGTCTGTCCGACGGACCTGCATTATTCCAACGCCTCGCCAAGCACTTCGATGGCGACACTCCTGAAACCATCACAAGCTACGAGTTGCTTACCTCAGACATCGTGTCAACCCTGCTCGAAATCTTCAAGTCTTCAGACAGTAACACAGGTCGCGCTGCGAGGTCGGCGTTCTTGGACGCATTCATGTCACGAAGAGGCCAGGCAATTGCAACTGGCAACACAGCTTCGCCAGCCACAGCATTCAGTTCCTTGGTTCACAAACTACAAGATTTGCTCAGCCGTACCGAGCATTTCGAGGTGATCACTGTTCACCAGAATGCCTCTGACAGCAGCAGAAGTGGCGCAGCATCAATGCTTGCCAAGCAGCTGCGTATCAAACTAGAAGCCAACGATGACTCTGGTATTCCAAAGCCATACAGAAACATCATGGTTTCGATTCATGCCATTGCGACGTTCAGGGCTCTCGACGACTATCTTCGTCCACGTATTAGCCTTGCAGAGAGAGCTGTCCGCAGCCGTGATGCGTTGACTAGCAGTCTTGCCGAAGCAGTTGCTCGTGGAGACGCAAATGCTACAGAAGGAGCTTCGACCCCTCCATCAAGCAAACGCGCTCACACGAGATCATCTAAGCCCGATAGCACTCCTCAGAACAGCGGTGACGCCACCAATCGTCTCCGTAGATCTTCACGCAAAGTCGCACAAAGAGACTCCGATGCGGCTGAAGACGATCAACAGCTTGAGTGTGCTGATGAAGCTGCTCTCTCCGACGAAGACGAGGATGATGGAGAAGACCTCGACGCCATTGTTGACGACTTTGACGACGAAGACCAGGACATGGAGGACGCGGACCAGGATACTTCGGCAGTCAACCTGGAAGTCGCTAACAGCGGCAAAGTAACTGCTCACAAGGAGGACGGCACTCGCATTAGTACCCCGCTACAAGGCTCACAGCAGTCTGCTACTTCTCGTACCTCCGCCTCTGCAAGACTTGCTGCGGCCCGAGAATTGCTCTCTACGCCCACGACTCAGAGACCTGCTGCCAACGCTTCTGCAATCCAACCTGTCTCCCAGGATTGGCACATTGAGTTCAGCGTCGATGGACAGCTCTTGTCCAACGACACTACAATCTATCGTGCTGTCCACTTCAACCAGACACATCCTGACGAAGTGTCAAGCCGTAACATCTGGTCAAGAGTACACACTATCTCCTTCAGACGTGCTCCCGGACCCCCTCCTGCCGAGCCTAGCACGCTACATTCATCCTCCGATGCATCCACAGCTACCACCTCCGAACTTCCTCCTTCGCTCAGTCAACATCCCGCCACTGCTGCCATCCTTCGCTTGATGAGCACTCTGCATGACATGAATGCCAACTTGGAGGATATCATCGCTGAAGAACAAAGCAAGGACATTCAGATGAGCTCAGAGCCTTTGGCCCAGTTCGTTAACACGAAGTTGACCGCCAAGCTCAACCGTCAGCTTGAGGAGCCTTTGATTGTGGCCAGCAACTGCCTTCCCACTTGGAGCGAGGATCTCGCACGTCTGTATCCTTTCCTGTTTCCATTCGAGACCAGGCATTTCTTCCTCCAGTCAACGTCGTTTGGCTACTCGCGATCCATGACTCGATGGCAGAATGCTCAATCCGAGAACGAGTCTAGACGCCATCGCGATGAACGACCTTTCCTCGGTCGCTTACAGAGACAAAAGGTTCGCATCTCTCGCAGTAGAATTCTAGAATCTGCCATCAAGGTCATGGAGCTTTACGGATCATCTCCAAGCATTCTTGAGGTTGAGTACTTTGAAGAGGTCGGCACTGGTCTTGGCCCAACTCTTGAGTTCTATTCGACCGTCTCTAAGGAATTCTCGAAGAAGAAGATCAAGCTCTGGCGTGAGAACGAATCTATTGCTGGTGATGATTACGCGTTCGGCATGCGCGGCTTGTTCCCTGCGCCGATGAGCGAGGAGCAGTCAAAGGACGAGCATGGCAAGAAGGTACTGCACCTGTTCAAGATGCTGGGCAAGTTCGTTGCACGCTCGATGTTGGACTCGCGTATCATCGACGTCTCTTTCAATCCCACCTTCTTCCGCATTGGCGCTGGCAACTCTACAATCAAGCCATCCCTTGGTGCTGTGGCATCGGTGGACAAGGACCTTGCTAACTCTTTGAAGCCTCTTGTGCGCTGTGTCAGAGCAAAGCAGGACATCCAGGAAGATGAGAGACTCAACGCAGAGCAAAAGACACAAGCCATCAAAAACATCAGAATCAAGGACGCCTCCGTTGAAGACCTTGGTCTCGACTTTACGCTGCCTGGCTACCCCAGTATCGAGCTCCAGCCAAAGGGTGCTGAGATCGATGTGACCATCGATAACGTCGAGCTGTATGTCGAGAGAGTCATCGACTTCACCCTCGGCCAAGGGATACAGAAGCAGGTCGATGCATTCTGTGCCGGCTTTTCCCAGGTCTTCCCCTATTCGGCTCTCAACGCATTCACACCTGATGAGCTGGTGATGCTCTTTGGTCGTGCGGAGGAAGACTGGTCCCTTGAGACACTTATGGATTCGATCAAGGCCGACCATGGCTTCAACCTTGACAGCGCAAGCGTGAAGAACCTTTTGCAGACCATGTCAGAGTTCACTATGCCCGAGAGACGCGATTTCCTGCAATTTGTCACTGGCAGTCCCAAGCTTCCCATCGGAGGTAAGTTACAGAAGAACAGGCTGAAATCTGACGAAAGTGCTAACCATCAAACAGGATTCAAATCATTGACACCAATGTTCACAGTGGTGTGCAAGCCCAATGAGCCTCCACTCATGCCTGACGACTACCTGCCGAGTGTCATGACATGTGTCAACTACCTGAAGATGCCCAACTACAGCTCCCAAGAGACGCTGAGGGCCAAATTGAGTGTTGCAATCAAGGAGGGACAAGGAGCTTTCCACTTGTCGTAAATGGTGGGGTTTGTATCCACGAGCAAGCGAGGGGTTTGCAATTGGTGTTCTAACGGGCAGCGGGCCCTGGAAGATGGGATTTTTATCACGGAGTTTTGAGGTTCCTTTCTTGCAATGGGATGGAAGGAGGATTATTTATCACATGGCTTGCCATCTTGTGGCTCTGCATAGCACCGGCGTCAGCAAACAACTCGAACGAATTCCAGATTATGCATACATATCTCAAGAATCACTGTAGCCAAACGTGATCCTGATTCGTAAAAGTGTTTCCATGGTACTTGTTGTGTGCCAAAGACACGACTTCATGATCGATCTCGTGCCCTTGCTGTCTTCACGAAGGTGTCTCGACCATCAAAGCTCTCTATGGTTGGAGGTTGTCGTAGGAACACCTGTGCATCTTTCTTGCTACACTGTGACTATCTATCGCTTATGGGAAGCAGATACCTGAGACATCAAAGACAAAAATGACAGCTCGTGGGACGACCCTGGCTCTCTCAAGCCATGACGTCAACTCCACTCCTCCCCCTCCATACCTAACCAACAACGACCGAACTCCAACCACCACCCATCTTCAACACAAAAAACACCCACCCACACACTCTCAGCAAACCAGAAAACAATGGCGCCAATCCGCCGCTACCTCCGCATAACACGCTACTCTGTCCTCGAAGTCCGGATCTACCTCGACAACCCCTCTCTAGCATCTTCCTGGCTGCTCAACTCGCGGGACCCAGTGTTGCCGCGCGTAATTGATGCTGTACGGCCATTGGTGTTGCCGAAGTTGCGCGAGGAAAATGAGAATGCGGGAAAGAAGAAGGGAAGCAAGAAGAAGAGGGGGGTTAGGGATGTGGTTGTGCAAGGTACGTGTTTTTTGGTTCTCTATATAAATCACAAGAGGCATGGGAGGTTTGGGTATTCGGTGAAAGGGAAGTTTGTATGATGAGGAAATGTTGCTGATACTGTGATCGAAAACCAACAGATGACTTTGAAGTCTCGATTTTCCTGACCGAGACATCGACTTCGCACGCCATGCTCACGAAACAAAAATCCTTTACGCCAAAACCAAAACTGGAAAGTAATGCGAGTAAATTGACGAATTATTTCGGCGGCAAGGATACAGAAACGGCGATTAGAGTTGAAGACGAAGAAGAAGCTCCAGCAATTCTAATCGAAGAAGACGCAGACGAGATGAACCTAACCTCAATCCCCGAAGCTGCTGCGACAAACAAACGCAGTCGAGAGGATGACGACGAGCACATTTTCGTGTACAGTGAAGATGAAGCAGAAGAAGCCAACACACAACCACGCAAGAAGAGAAAAAGCAAAGTTGCAGATTCAGAAACTCAAGACGAGGATAAGAAAAAGATGGGTATCAACACGCAATACGAGGGGTTTAGCATCTATGGCCGTATATTGTGTTTGATTGTCAAGCGCAAGGGAGTCAAGAAGTCCGCCTCTTCTGGCCACAGCACAGGCACGCAAATGTTGGAGAATTGGGTGTCTACTCAAGCGGACAATGAAGGTGTTGTCGACGATGGAGACGATTGAAAAGAGTGGATCTTCTTGTTTGACGAAAAAAGAAGAGAAAGCTGTATTGCAACTACATAGACAGGTTGTTGGGCTATCTGCTTCTATTGTGCTTTTTTGAGGACAGTGGGAGGGGTCGAGGAGGGCTGAGAAGCTATGTCCGACACCACGATACCGAGGATCCAGCAGTTTATGCCAAAGAAGAGGACGCTGGCTACCCAAAGCCCTGGCACGAACGTCGACTTGCCCAAGAACTCGAGTTCGTAGCCTTGGTGCAGCCACAGCGCCTACGATATCGCCATACATTAGCCATGGAATACAGTTTTCGAGGGAAAAGAGACATAGTCCTACCTGACCGATAACCCAGAGCGCAAGAGCAGAGTATCCCAGCTTGGGTTTCCTCAACAACGACGAATGAGGAAGGTAAAATGGCAAAAACACCATATACCACAAAAAATACTGGTTTCTCAACTCGTCAGAATCCACAATAACTCCTTTTTCCAAAAAAGACACAAAATCAATAACATACCTGACTCGTGCACACCTTGTTGAACGTGACAAATGCAAATGTCTGAGCCAACATTGTACTCGCCAAATCCTTCTTGGCCAATAGCAAAGGAATTGCAACGACAGAGAGAAAGAGTTGAGGCAAGAAAGCGAGGGATTCGACGCCGAAGCCCGAGGATGAAATGGCGGCAGACTTCATGTGCAAAAGAGTGTTGTAGACGGAAAAGTTGTGGCGGTGGTCGATGCGGGTGAGGTGGTAGGTATAGCTGTGACGAACAAAATCCATGCCATAACTGCACAAATATCAGTAATATACCCAGAGCAAAAGCGATTCACAAACAAGAGAAGAAAAACACTTACAGCTTAAACATGACCACATTCAACCCACCAAAAGTGACAAAACTGAAAACAGCCAACTGCACCCTCTTCCGATTGACAAGACCCCCAAACATCCCGCCCTTCCCATCCCAACTCCCAGCTCTACTTCTGTCCAGCCACCAAAACATACTAACCGCATACACAAACGGATAAATCTTGAAATGGACGCCCAACCCCAAAAGCACGCCCGCAAACCTGATATACCTCATTTCCACCGCCCAAAGCATTCCAACAACAATAACAGCAAGTAAACCCTCTGAACTGCCTCTGGTGCTGATATTCGCAACCATGGGGTTGAGTAACCAAATACTCGCAAACTTCATCGCTGTACTGGGTTTCATGCCCCGTTTCTTCAACAGCAAGAAAATCAAGTATCCAGTCAGAATATCGCCAGCCGCGAATATTGCTTTGCCGAAACAGAACCAGCGACCTCCCCATGCGGTGGGATAGAGTAACCAAGCTAATAAAGGTGTGTATCGATAAGTGTCGCGTAGATAGGGGGATTGGTTGTGGGATACATAGCGAGATGCATCGGTAAAGACCAGGTAATCGATATCCGTATACTTTAGGGGTGAGTTTGCGTCTTGGTATTCGCCCCAGAGGAGAAGTGTTGCGCGTAAGAGGGCGGAGATGCTGAGGATTAGGCGTGTGTTGGAGAAGAGGGTTGTTATTGTTGAGGGTTTGGGGTTGGAGGTGGGGGTCCCGGGTTCCTGTGGGGTGGATTGGGACATGATGTCCACGGTATCCAGAGTTGTGTTTTTTCCTTGGATGTCTTTTGGGTGGAATTTATATGTTTTGGGATCGGGATGGGATAGGAGAGGTCGTGGTGGACTTTTGTCGGAACCAAAAGTCTTGGCATTTTTGACCATCGACTCCTGAGGAGACATCGCAGATCAACAAGACAATCATCAAAAATGACTGAACTTGGTTGATCGAGAACGGACGATGGGAACTTGTAACACACCACTATTCGTCGAGAGCACATCTGTTACTTGCATGAAAATATCACTAGGATATTCAAGCTCCATTGTGGAAGTAGTCTTCTTACTTCATAGCTAACTATTACAGACTATGTAGCAAGACCGATAAAGTGATTGGTCATGGCAGCTTCCATATTTCTCTCCATACTGACAGCACTCGTAGGCGAAACAAGCGGCGAAGGTGGTGTTGGTGCCTCGGAGACCGACTTGAAATGACCCAGAGTCCGAATTGTACCACTGCCAACAGACCTCTGCGATTGCCCACTCCAGGCACGCTGCAACTTGGGACGCGCCCACTCAGACCAAGTTGACCCCTTCTTCATCTCCAGGGGACCCTCAACCTTGGTTTGCTCGGCCATCTTGAGACCTGCATCGCCCTTCTTCCAGTTGACGGGGCAGCCCTCTCCGTATTCATCTTTGAAGGCGAGGGCATCGATGATGCGTAGAGTTTCGTCGACGCTGCGTCCAACATCTGCGTCGCTGATGGTGATGTTCCTGACGTTTCCCTTGGGGTCGATGATGAAGAGGGCACGTTCGGCGACACCTTGATCCTCGAGCAGGACGCCATAATCGCGACTGATTTGGTGGTTGCTGTCGCTCATCAGAGGTACGTGGACGCCACCGAGGCCTCCTTCCATCTCATTGGTGTGGTTCCAGGCACGAAGGCAAAGCTCCGTGTCGGTCGAGGCAAAGACGACGGCACAGGAACGTGAGTAAAGGAATTCTTCGAGGCGTGCGCTGAATGCGCGGATCTCGGTGGGACAGACGAATGACCAGGCTTTGGGGAAGAAGATGAGAGCTACCCAGTGATGGGCATCAGTGTAGGCACTCAGACTGATTTCTGCAAATGCCAGTCAGTGTCTGTAAGTGGTTTGGCCAGATGAGCATGGCTTTACCTTTGAGCTTGCCATCCATGACGGCCGTGGCGGTGAAATCTGGAGCCGGCTTGCCGACTGAGGCTCTGGCCATGACGGATGTGTATATTAGAACGTATGAACAGGAAGTAGCAATTGAGATATGGACGGATCTCAAAACGTGAACTCTGGCTGGCCTCTAGGAGCCTACTTGTATCCTCAGTCTTTCATCCTAGTTACCAAGAGCAGAATAATAGATGCACAATTTCCGTTTGCGGTTTATCACGAGATTGTTGCAGGATCTGGATCTCGTCCAGGACGAAGGGGTGTGAGAATGCCTTTGTTCCGGCTGCACATTCCTCATTCTTGCCATCTATGCGGCTCTTTTAGAGTCTTTATATATCTGATCTCGGCATGAGATACGATCGCCATGGAGACTTGAAAGCTTCCCGAGTGGCTCACTATCTTTGACAGACACTGGTCTTCCTGTGCCGGCATAGCTCTGAGCAACTGACCTCAAGGTGACCTGAATCTGGCCATCTAGACTTAACCCTTACAAGCCAAGGCGATGTGGTGTATTCGGTAGCATGTATCGTCGTAGATATTAGATCCCAACAACGCCGACATGACTTTTGGTCCCGCTAACTGCCAGGATCGTATCATTCTTGTCGAGCTTGTGGTATCACTTTCGGATGTCAAAGCAAAGATGAAAGAGACCCAGCGGCCCGATGTTTAGAACCGAATGCGGGACACGATCGGCACCCTCCAAACGCCAAGACCGAGTCCTCTCAGTGACATAACCAAAAGTTGCCTCTCCAAAACAGAAAAGCAGCTTGCAACAAAGGAAAATCCACAGCAAATGGGCCAAAAGCGACCGAGATCAGACACAATGGAGGCCACAGAAGACTCGCAATCACCCTTTATGCCCATGTTCGAGACCTTCCGGGCCGAGCTTGATGAACATCACGACCGCCGCGAACGCACCATCAAAGCATCGCGAGACATTACCGCCGCATCAAAGAAGATGTCCGTCCCTTGATAGAAAATGTCATTGCCCGAAGTCCACGGCTGACAAACCGGCGATTTGCAGTATCTTTACCCTTCAAAGGTGTGTGACTTAGAAGTCCAGCTTTCTCTTCGACATAAGCAACAGCAAAGCTGATGGTCTGCAACCTAGAATCCGCAAGCTTGCGCAACCGCTGCCTGCCCATGTCAACAAGAACAACGCGCAATACTACGACATCATCAAGGAGCGCTACAACACAATCTCTACAGAGCTCCAAGGACTGAATGCCTGGAGATATGCTCGCAACATTACCGGTGGCAATCAAGAGTACATGGAAGCCGCCATATTCCAGCACTACCTGACCACTGGAACACTCCTCACATATGAAGACTCCGTGGAGCAATTGCGTACGCTGGGTGGAGAGGGCGGTCCCGTGCAACTCACGGTTGAGGATTACTTGCTCGGTGTCTTTGACATGACGGGCGAGCTGATGCGGTTTTCCATCACCACCATGGCGACGGATGGGAAGCTGCCTTCTGTCGAGTCGAGCGATGACATTGCCTCGTCAGACAAGATGGATGTGGACACGCCATCCGGCAGTCGCAGAGACGTGCTCACGGATCTGCGTGCCTTGCGATCAGAGCTTGAAGGCTTGAATGTAGGCTTTGGCAGTTCGTTTGCCCGTGATGTGGACAAGAAGATGGATGTCATGCAGACAAGTGTTGAAAAGGTGGAAAAGGCCTTGTACGGTCTGGTCATCCGCGGCAGGGAGCGACCAAAGGGTTGGATGCCCGATCTTGACTCTGGTCCGCGCAGAGATGTCGAAGTCGATGCTTAGCACGCAGATCTTGTGTTGAAGAATATTGTGTGCCACTAAATCATGACAGTGGTATTGTGAGCTTCCATAGCTATGTACAAGCAAACCCGATATGGTTCTTGTCCAATTATCATCGCGTCCATGCAACCAGCTCAATTTTTTGACAAGAGCAAAATGTTCGGACATAGCGGCCTCGCCGGGAATCGAACTAAGAGCTTGGTGCAGATAGCCAGAATCCCTTTACAACTTGGTGCCCAAGTTGACGTGGACGGCCTTCTTGTTGGTGTAGGCCTCAAGACCAGCCTCTCCCAACTCCCTACCAATGCCACTCTCTTTGCATCCACCGAAAGGGACGCGAAAATCACTGTCGTTGCTCGAGTTGATCCAGACCATACCAGCTTCAATGTTTCTGGCCACACGATGCGCCTTTGTAATGTCCTGGGTAAACACTGCAGAGCCCAAACCATATCTAGAGTTGTTGGCTCTATCCACAGCCTCTTGCTCATCCTTGAAGCTCGAAATCACGACAAAAGGTCCAAACACCTCTTCCTTGAAAATGCGCATGTCGTCCTTGACGTCTGCGAAAATGGTGGGCTTGACAAAGAAGCCCTTGCCGTCTTGCTTGAAGGGCTCACCACCAGAGATCAGTTTCGCCCCCTCGGATTTGCCGGCTTCGACGTAGGAGAGCACGCGCTCGTATTGTTGCTTTGTGACTTGGGGGCCTTGGAAGGTAGTTTCGGCGAAGGGGTCGCCGACGACGCTGGTTTCCTTGCAGTGGTCCTTGAAGGCCGCGATGAACTTGTCGTAGATGCCTTCTTGGACGAGGATGCGCGAGGTGGCGGTGCAAATCTGGCCTTGGTTGGACATGATGCCGATGTGGGACCATTTGACTGCTTGGTCGAGGTCTGCGTCGTCAAAGACCAGCAGAGGGGACTTGCCGCCGGTTTCGAGAGTGATGTTTTTGAGGTTTACGGCGGCCATTTTCATGATTTCGCGGCCGGTTGCGGTGGAGCCTGTGAAAGCGACTTTGTCGACGTCCATGTGCTGGACGAGGGCAGAGCCTGCTTCACGACCGTAGCCGTTGACGATGTTGACGACACCGGGTGGGAAACCAGCCTCCTTGATCAAGTTGGCGAGGTAGAGGATGGCAAGAGGTGTCTGCTCGGCGGGCTTGAGGACAATGGTGTTTCCAGCAGCGAGAGCGGGACCGAGCTTCCATGCTGCCATGGCGAGAGGATAATTCCAGGGGATGATTTGTGCGCAGACACCGATGGGTTCGCGGATTGTGTAGGCCAGCTTGGCCGGTGTAGTATCAATGACTTGTCCGTGGATCTTGTCTGCGTATCCTGCATAGTATTTGAGCGTTCCAATGACTTCGCCCAGGTCCTCGTTCAGTGCGACCGAGTATGGTTTGCCTGTACGAGTCTTGTCAACTTCAATCTTTCTCAAGCACTGAAGTGGTTGTTGCTACCATTGTCCCAGGTCTCGATTGTTGCAAGAACCTCCTTATGTTGTTCGATCAAGTTGGCCAACTTGAACATGAGCTCTCCTCTGTCTGTGCTGGCAATCTCTCTCCACTCGCCCTTGAATGCTTTTCTTGCTGCGGCAACGGCCTTGTTGATATCCTCGGCTTCGGCGGCTTCGACGGAGCAGATCTCGCTCTCGTCACTGCAAGTGTTGTGTCAGCCGTAGTCACAGAGTCAAGCCAGACAACTATCAGAGCTCTACTGAGCAAAGATGGCTCCTGTGCTTTCTCACACCTCGGATAAGTCTGGCACGAGATTTGCACTCAAAGCAATCCAAGACGTAGAAAAGCAGACTTACCTAGGGTTTATGCTAGAAATCTTGTTGCCCTTCGACGACTTGACCCATTCATTGTTGATGAACAATCCAGTAGGTTGCGTATACTTGACACCATTAGGCGCCGTAAGCTCAACAGAAAGACCAGACATCTCGCGAGCAACAACAGTAAAAAGCTTCAAAGGAGCAGGGTATCTTGGAAACCGGAAAGAAAGAGAAGCAGAAGAGCGCGAGAGGGAGCGGTACATGGAGAGGAGAAGAAGAAGAGAGAGGGGGGATACAACCCTCGTAGATATATGCTTACACCTACGTAAGGCGATCTAGTGAACGGCCACAACTTCCAATCAAAGTACTGATGTTCTTGGGTAACGATAAGGCAGAGAGCTACGAAATCGCGGCTTGCCCCACCAAAGCACCAAAGGATACTCCACGCTTGGAGGGGTCCTGCTAGGCGGAATGGGGAAGTTTCACGCGACCATGTTGGCAACAGAAGTAGGGCTTGTGGATATCAAGGCAAGATTTCATTGCTTGTAGAGAAATCTGCAGTCTGTTAGACAGAAATCTATTGAACACGGTAATCACAAGCTTGACAGCATTTGAGATACCAGATGGCTGTCTGTACCATATTGTAGACGGACAGGGTCGCAAAGATGTTCGTCCACAGATAACGTAGATACTGGTCCGTGCATGCTATCCATCTAGCCAAACTTGGTCATCATTTTGACCAGATATTCACCAGTCACTTTACTCGCCACCAGTGCAGATTCAGGTAAGTAGAAGCGCGCTTCTCCAAGCCTTACACGTTAAAAAGTGTGACTTACTATTTGATCAAGCAGTAACAGTCGAATGTTGCGCCAGTTCATCGTGTCGGCATCCAGAAGGCCGTTCTCTACCATGACTTCCTCAATGACTCCAATGGAAGATGCCATCAAGCAAAAGGTATACACGACAAGCTGATTCGTGTCCCAACAAACAGAGTTTCTGACAACTCTCAGATCACACAAGAGTTGAAGCCGTCTTCTCTCGAGATTTTCAACGATTCACATAAGCATGCTCACCACAAGGCAATGGAAGGCGTAACTTCAAGAGAGACACATTTCAGGCAAGTCGATCTCATGTTTTGTCTTTCTTTGATCAACACTAGATAACAATGAATCTTTCCGGACCATGACTAACAAGACTCTCAGGGTCAACATCGTCTCAGACGCTTTCAAGTCGAAAATGCAGCCAGCAAGACACAGAATGGTTTACACATTGCTAAAAGATGAGATGGCTGCCGAGGGCGGTATTCATGCTCTACAGCTCAAGACTCGCACGCCCGAGGAAGAGGAGAAAGCAAAGACCCGGGAATCATGATCATCTTGAGTCACGCGCGCACACGTCCGGAGACTGGTAGGAAGACTTGTGGAAATGTTCAAGCATGAAAAAGTAAAAAGCATCTGTATATGCAATTTTTGATAGCGCATAGAACATCGCTCGCGTAGCTAATGTACAAAGTCTGTGGTCTGATGTAGCAAAGCTAGGTGTAAATCAAGGCACGATTGCCATAACGGAGCAAAGTTGTGGTTGTTTGCCATCTTTTTGTGACGCTGAGCGAATCCGAGTCGAAGCCTTCAAGGATTCGACACTAATGCATTATGCAGAAAGAGCCGCACTTCTGGAAGTATCCTCGATCTTATGAAGGAGGAAGTTCCTTGGGGGTGGGAGATCCAGTAGAGTTGAGGTACGAGAGGTAGCAGTTCCAGCCTGAAATCTGGTTAGCATAATGATATTGTCAAGTGCAAAGGAGCAGCACATACCCAACGAGACAACGTTGACGACCAAGACTCTGTGTTGGAGAGGGACGAACTTGAAGTTCACAGCCTGAACGAAAGGCCAGAGCATCCAGTTCTTGGACAGAGCGTTCCAGTATGTGGACTCAATCTTCTTCTGAGGGTCCGAGCCTTCCATGATGGCCATCGAGGACAGGAAGGCGAACAAGTTGAGGGGAGCAAGGACGGACTGATCGAGACCGACACGAGCGAGGATCTCCATGTTGGGCGAGCTGGGGATGCGAACGCGACGCTGCAAGAAGCCGAACCAGGTGGTAGCGAGAGGACCGAAGACGGCTGAAACAATTCAATTAGCTTTGCACTTGACTTGTCGTATCAATGGATACATACCTCCGCCGTAGAGTGCCATGCGAGCACTACGCGCAAGATCGTGGTTCTTCAAACCAACCTGTTCAACACCCTGTTGGGCCATGGTATCACCAGTTGCGAAGAGAACCTAGAATGCCTGTTAACGTCTGAACATTCGTGCCTACTACCTTTCAGTACATACAGCAGTGGTGACACTCTGGGTGAGCATAGGGCGCTGGGCGAGCTTCACGCCATACCTGAATACTTGTTAGCCATGAAAAGGATAGACCTCATAGATAGGACGAACCAGCGAAGGAACGAGGCCATCTTGACGTTGTATTTGTGAGAAAGATTGGGTGTAGAAGAGAAACAAGACGCGCTACGCTTCGAAGATGATTGACGAGAGAGAGGAAAAGACAAGGCAGTGAATTGATGCAGAAGTGAAGCGCCAGTCGTGCCTTCCTGTCGCAAAGCGCAATGGATAATTGTTATCGGAGCAACACCCCCGAATTCAGCCTGTATTGCGATGACGATGAGCCCGGTCCGAGCGCGCTCGGGACAATGATGGATAAACTCCGAGCTGCTGCAGTATCGCGAAGCCTGAACAGGACTTTGGTCTCTCACCTTTAATCCATACAACCAATGCAGAGTTCATCAAGAACATTGAGGACGTTTATGACAATGAAGGACCGCTGAGTTACTGATGCATGGGCTTTGCAGATGTAGAAAAGCATCGGTAGGTTCATACCTTCTCAAAAGCGTGCCGCCGGCAGCTGCTTCAAGGCCAGATATTCAGCCATATATCGGTCAAAGAACAACATTTCAAGCATAGGACAAGACCTATGTAGGTACTCCGTAGTCCAGGACCAGGGCTCGTCCTAGGTATCGTCAGAATAGGTTCGAGATTTTGCCATATCGATCAAATTCATACGAGGCTCGAAAGGGACCGTAGTTCCGTGATGCTGATTGGGATAAGTTTCACAGCACAATCAAAGGCAAGCTGAAAAGCGTCAAGAGAGGTCATTCACCTGTAATCCACACAAAGCTGCGACATTGTAAGAAGTGAAATGAGACGTGAGACTCTGACACAAGAGATGAAACATGTCCATGCGTCATGTGGGGATCATGACTTTTTTCCATCGCGGTGCTTTCGCGTCGAGCTTCATCAATCATTGTTGTCATACACAACCAACTTCAACGATCCACATCAACATGGCGACTTCTAGTGAGGAAATGCCCGAGGGCATCGGTTCGTTACTGGACACCGATCTCTACAAGCTTACCATGCAATGCGCCGTCCTGAAGTACTTCCCCGAGATTGGTATATGCACTCAGCCTCTTTCAGAATGCGCTGCTGTATGCTGACACGCTGCGCAGAGGTCACTTACAGATTCACCAACCGCACTGCCGATCTCAAACTCAATCGTCAGGCCTACCACTGGCTTCAGAAGCAAATCGCACAGCTCGCCAACATTCGCGTCACCGACAACGAGATTGACTATCTCAAACTGCACTGCTCCTATCTCACTCCCGAATACCTCGAATTCCTGCGAAACTTCTCTCTACGCCCAAAGGAACAAGTCGAGCTCTCTTTCCAGCCGACCACGTCCACCGACAAGGAGTCCGAGTCAGACGAGGGCGACATTGCTCTGTTTGTGAAGGGTCGCTGGTTGGACACAATCCTCTACGAGATCCCACTGCTCGCGCTTGTGTCCGAGGCGTACTTCAAATTCTGCGACACCGACTGGGACCATGAGGGACAGATCGACAAGGCCTACGAAAAGGGTCTCCGCTTGCTCGAGGCAGGATGCTCCTTCTCCGAATTTGGCAGCAGAAGAAGAAGGGATTACAAAACTCATGACATGGTCATGCAGGGCTTGCACCAGGCAAAGGACGAAGCTACTAAGCGCAGCTTCCCTGGAAAGTGGGCCGGCACCAGCAATGTCCACATGGCCATGAAGCACGGTGTGCCTCCTATAGGAACCGTTGCTCACGAGTGGTTCATGGGCATTGCAGCCATCACCAATGACTACACAAAGGCCAACGAGACAGCCCTGCAATACTGGAGCGGTACATTCGGCCGTGGAGTCCTGAGCATTGCTCTCACCGACACATTCGGCACGCCCGACTTCTTGAAGGCCTTCAAGAGACCTGCACCACCAGGCCACTCGCGCGATCCCAGCCTGGACAAGCCGAACCCTAGCTTTGCTGAAGTGTACACTGGAACACGACAAGACTCTGGCAACCCCTTTGAGTTCATCAAGAGAATGCGCGACTTCTACGACGAACAAAACATTACAGTACCCAAGACGATTGTCTTTTCAGATTCACTCAACGTTGATCGCTGCATCGAGTACATGTATGCTACTCAAGCAGCTAAGTTGGTGCCCAGCTTCGGTGTGGGAACCTTTTTCACGAACGACTTTACCAAGAAGAGCTCTGGCGAGAAGAGCGTGCCGCTCAACATTGTCATCAAGCTGTTCGAAGCTGATGGCAAGCCATGCATCAAGATCAGCGACAACCTGGGCAAGAACATGGGCGACTCGGAGCTGGTGGCAAAGGTCAAGCACGAGCTGGGCTACGTCGAAAAGTCTTGGTCAGGAGGCGATGAGACGAAGAGATGGGGAAGCGCAAAGGACGGCGCCTGATGGAACAAGGGAACCACGGAGTAAGCGCGGCGGGTGAGGAAACGGCATACGGACGAAAGATGACTGCACACATGCGCAGCACGGTATACATAGCCACGACATGACGAGTACATAATCATAGAGGGAATAGATTGGCTCAGGCAACCACTTTGCAAACAGCTTGTATTGAATTACAGGCAGCACAATACGAACGAGGACAAGAATCGGCAGAGGAGCGAAGAATGTGGGGTGATAAGTTATCAAGGTTAGGTTTGTTACTATAAACGGCGTTTCGGGCTCAGGGGGCTGTGGCTTGTTAGCGTTTCAGCTCTCCTTGAATTGTGCCTGCCTTGTCTTTTTCATTTACAATCTCACCATCTGCTCCTGTTGCTCGTCTGGGACGAAACAGCTTTCTCTCTTGCTTCTCCAACAACACACCTCCTGCCTGGTGCTTCGATATTGTCTACACACACCCCATTGCTCTCATATCAACACATAATCAACAAACAACATGGCAGTAAGCACAGACGACTTCACCAAGCGACCTGGGGTACAGCAATGCTGACATGCGAACAGTACAACGGCTATGGACAGAGCAACCCTTATGGCTCCAATGCTGGCTACGACACTCCTCCTACATACAGTACGTTCAATTCGTCGCTCTGCCCGCAAGGCCATCACAACTCTGAGTAGATGTGTGTCCGAGCCACCTCAATTCACACCCTCTACCCTTGACCTTCAGCAGCGAGAAGCCTCGACTCAAGAACTTCGGCTAACATCCAATCCAGGAGCCCAAGGCGATGTCGAGATGCAGCCCCTCAACGACCCCTTCGCCGACCCCTACGGCGTCGGCCAACAATCAGACCCCAACGCCATCCTGAATGACTGCCGCGAAGTCGGCCGCGCAATCGACGACGTCGAGTCCCGTCTCCAAGGTCTGCAACGCCTGCACCGCCAATTCGTCTCGGGCACCAATGCCACAAACAAGGAGATTGACGCCCTGGGCTCCGAGATCATGACCGCCTACCGTGCCCTCGCCGACCGCGTCAAGAGAATCAAGTCTCGTCCCGAGTCCAGAAACCCGCGCAATGAGGCCCAGGTCAATGCCCTCGACCGCAGAATCCGCAAGGCAATCAACAACTATCAAACCGTCGAGAGCCAATTCCGCAAGGATGTGCAAGAGCAGCAGAGACGTCAATACCTCATCGTAAACCCCGACGCTACCGAGCAGGAAATCATCCAGGCCACAGAGTCCGGCGCCGATACTCAGATCTTCCAGCAGGCACTCCTTAACAGTGACCGCCGTGGTCAAGCCCAGAGCACACTGGCAAACGTGCGCCAGCGCCACGATGCCATCCAGCAGATCGAGCGCACCATGACCGAACTGGCACAGTTGTTCCAAGACTTGGACACCATCGTCATGCAGCAAGAGCCCATGATCATGAACATTGAGGAAAAGGCCGAAGAAACGCAGACGAATATGGTTCAAGCAAACGAGCACCTCGATGTCGCCACCACAAAGGCCAGATCCGCCAGAAGAAAGAAGTGGTACTGCTTGGGCATCTGCGTCGCCATTATCATCGTTATCATCCTCATTGTCGTTATTTATCTCGCGGCAACTGGCAGGCTCGGCAGCCACAAGAGCAACGACACAAAGTCGGCTTGAGATGCAACAGTGTTCCATCTCCTTTGTTTTTTATCTTCTGTCTATTTCATCATCACAGAGCGGGCGTTTGAGGAAAGGAAGGAAAACGATTCGGTCAATTACAGTACTTTTATTAAGAGAGCAGACAGATACCCTTCAAATTCAGCTGCCAAAGTCATACATTAATTTCTTCTTGTCCACCGGACTCTTTTCTTCAACTGATCGGTGCACTGCTTTGTCGTTTTCTATTGAGATCTTAACAGCTGCAGCCACATGAAGACCTCTTGCTCAACAAGGTCTGCTCAGCACAGATCTATACAGCTCAGAACTCCATATCATCCTCGTCAACCTCGACGAATGTGTACTCGTCGTCATCGCCGTCGCTATGGTCCTCGATCTCAAAGACTTCTTCGAGTCTGTCGAGATTGTACTCGACAGGAGTTGATCGTGTTTGTCGTCGGTCACGTTGTCGGTCACTCCGTCGTCGGTCACTTCGTCGTCGCTCCCGCTGTTTGCTAAGAAAGGATGCCAATTTATTCTTGTCGAGTCTGGAAGAATAAGGGGTTGTCTGAGCAGCAACTTCAATATCTGTTTCGACTTCTTCGTCCTCGTCATTTGTGAATCTGTACTTGTCGAGTCTGCCGAGACGAGGTACTGGGTAAGCGGCTTCTTCAATGTCTGTCTCGGCCTCTTCGTCCTCGATTATTCTGTCGTTTTTGCTGTATTCTTCGTCGTACTCGTCACTGTAGTCTTCGATACTGTGGTCTTCTTCTTCGTCAAGGTCGCCGTCGGATTCAGTGTCGGTAGTCAAATCAATGACTCGCTGACTACCCGATATATCCGCAGACCCCAGCCGACATTGCTGGATAGCAACTTGGTCGACCAAGACCACTGTACTCATATCCAGTCCCTTTTGCGCACCCCTCCTCATCATCGATTTCTGCTTTTTGGGATCCAAGTGCCAGTTGATGTCGCCTTGGCTCGTACACAGACCAGATTGAAACGACCTCTTGACCTTGTCGAGCGCGGCTTCAGAGACAATGACGTGTGGTTCGTCGGCCGTGAGGGCAAAGGCAAAGGTTTCGGCCAACATGTCCCATCGTGTTGGTGTTGTTTCGGGCAGATTGATCCTGAAGCCGCGAAGTACTTCCGAGACTAGCCTTGCGATGATGCAGCTCTTGCTTCTGATGTTGATGGAAAAGTTTAGGAGGAATTTGGCGAGGCCTTCGACCATTGAGATTGATAGCACGAGGTTTTGCTGCTTGAATTGGTTTGCTAGGTTGGTGTTGCTGTGTTTTGAGCTTAGGCTGTCGAGTCGAAGGATTTGCTGCATGGATGGGCTGCCAGTTAGATGTTGCTTTAGCTCGACAAAGGAAAAGTCGGCCAGAACGGCGGATTGGGGAATTTTTGCCCACACCAGGTATTCGTGGTATGTTGAATTGTTCCACTTTCCTGGAAAGAACCACTTCTTGTCTTTGATGATGTAGTTGTATGGTCTTGCGTGGTAGAGTGCTCGGAACGGCAGAGCGCAGCCACGAATGATTTTGATCCGTGGGTTCGCGGTTGACTTTGCTGCTCGTGTCATGGCGAAGAAGAGGTTTGACGTCGTGCTGATCACTTCCGATGTGAACTTAACACAGTTGAGGTGTCTAACGATCACGGTAAACAACCAATCGTTGTCACATGGTGGTGGTCCAGGTGTGTCACAGGTCAAACATGCGTAAGCCTGTGCAAGTTCTCCTTCTACTGCCGGACCCCTCACGCCTTGACTGTTGTCGTCGTAGACCCTGAACAAAAGAACCGGTACTGACGAATGAGCTTCCTCTGGACGAATAAGGCGAGGAACAATTAGGTCTGGGCATGTTGCCTTTGCAAGTGATACGCGCTCGCCGTCGACTGTCCTGGTTCTGGTCTCTGCGCAATACATAGGGAACTTGTCCTTTTGGCTTGCAATGTCTCGAGGTGCGTAAGCATTGACGGCTTTAGATCGACCCTGGCCTTGAGAGGTTCTGTATCTACTTGACAAGCTAGGACGGCTCGAGGGTTGGTGAATCGACCTCTTTGACTTGCTGGGTAGATCAGACGCTGGGGTCAGAGGTTCGGTTGCAACGTTAATTGTGTCCTTGTCCAGAGAAGGCGTAGTTGTACCTGTAGAAACAGGAGTCCTCGGAGCATTGAAGATCTGGACTCGAGGGTTTGTAGTTGACGTACGCCACTGCTCGTCGGACTGTTGTTGGATCGCAGAAATGTCAGCAAGACATTCTCTGACCTCTCTCCTAGAAGCTTCAAGCTCGTCATCCGAGGAAGCCATGGGGATCTGCCATGTCTTGCAGTTTGGTTTTCTGTGATCTTGCCACTGTGAATCCAGCGTTTTTTGACCGATACCATCTTGGTATCCAGCGAGGATACAGTCATCTCGGTAGAGCGTGTTGAAGACTCTGGCAAGATCGACCTTGGGTAGACCGTCTCGATGACAGACTAACAAGGTCCTTCGATGGTGATCTTTCCAAGTGAATTTCCCCGTGCTTGATCTCCTTGCAGGTCTCCTCTTGCTGACTCCAGCTTGGCGACCAGATAATGGCGAGTGGCCTTCACTGCCGGAGGAGGGAGGTGTTAACGGTGTCGGTACCATATTGGTATCGATGTTTCACAAGTTGTGAAGTCTCTTTTGAATAAGCACAAGAGAGTGATTTTCTGGCAGAGTGAAGTAAAGATGAAGAGAAAAGCATACCAGAGAGAGCAGTCTTCGTACTTACGCTACATTTAGTCGAGTCCTTGTGGCCGTCTACGCTGCACTCTGATCATCGACAAGCACGACATTATTGCCGCAAGCTCACCGGCGAGAATAGTAAATCGTCAATCTCAGCCCACTGCAACAGATCGAATGATGCATGCAAGAGCGACAGGACGAATTGAGTTCCAGCAAATTGAGTTTCCAGCGGAGGGACAAAAGAAACTCGAAGCAGCTGAGGGGATACCCTGGAACGACGACAACGTGGACGTCGTCTTTACCCAACTTGCTACAGTTATCGACACGCCTTGATGTCACAGACTGTCGATAAAGACAAAGGTGGAGTGTAGTCGACCACAAAAACAGAGTTCAAGAAGAAGAGAAACCCTTCCCGTCTCCAACAAACACGCGGCCCCAATTCCGTCATGTTGACAACAACCCAGATGGAAACAGCAACCCCTCTACCAACCAAGACAACCAGCAAGTTCAAGTACTCATCACCAACTACCTCAATTACAAAAAGCGCAAACCAATATGGACGGCACCAACGCACAAGCAACCGAATACCTCATCTCCCTCCTCAACAAAACCCTCCGCATCCACACCACCGACTCGCGCATCTTTGTCGGCACCATGAAGTGCACCGATCAAGTATGTTCTTCCTCCCTCTTACCCATTCTTCCTTCCACTTCCCTTTCCACTTCCTTTTCCATTTCCCTTTTTTCACCACTGTTCCTTCTAATCTCTGACGCAACATCAAGGAACGCAACATCATCCTCTCCCTAACCCACGAATACCGCCAACCGCCCGCCTGCGTAGTCGAAGACGCAGCCCACCAAATGCACCTCCAAAACGTGCTCGGAAACCTCAAAGTGGATATGGTGAAGAGGTTTGTGGGGTTGGTTGTTGTGCCGGGGAGATATATTACCAAGATTGAGGTTGAGGAGTGAAAAGAAAGAAGGGTAGATGGAAACAAGACAAGGGGAAAATAAGAGCAAGGATGGGTTATGCTGCCAGACAATTGCGGTCCTACGGGTCAGACGTGCGGTCAAACTGGGTTCGAGAACGGAGAGCCATGCGACGCGGACCTCGAGCGGATTGCAGAGAGATTGGGACCTGCGGGACATGACTCCCACAGAAGATCCGCAATGGGGGAAGCGGTCGCTGCAAGAGATTGAGGCATGGACGCTGACGACTTCACGAACGAGCTTCGGAGAGACGGAATGAAAGATGGCAAGCGACGAGACATACGCTTCAAGCAGGGGAACATGAACGCAATCGCAGACACTCCCTGAAACAGAAATGGGCACTTTTATGGACTTGGAGAAGACATGGTTGAATCCCATGTGCTTCTCGCATTGCTCTCGATGCACAAATGTCCTTTGCTTGCACAGCAGATTCAAAACAGAACAGACGTGCAAGCATGCCTACTATACTTTAAACCCCCCAAGACGCCTCGCTTCCAATCCCCCACCTATTTGCCGCCAGTCGTAAATGCATTCAAAGGCCGCTCGCGTACGCATTATATGCAAATTTGATGGTCGCTCTTTGCTCAACGCTTGCTTCTTCTTCATCATCGTTACAGTTTGACGCCCCACACCCCCTTGCCGGCGCAGACACCTAACCAGTCGCCGCCTTGACCTGTCAGCGCACTTTGTGGTGCCCAAGAAATATTGTTGACCTCGTAATCGCTTCTCCAGCTCGCGGAAGGGCCCTTTGCTTGAGCTTCGCCTTGGACACCTCCATTAAGACTGGCTCCATTGCCAGAGTTGAGAAGATCCCAGACCAGCACTTGGCTGTCATCGCCACCACTTGCGAGCATGCCTCGTCGGCTGGGGTTCCATTCTATTGAGTTGAGCGAAGCTGAATGCCCGCGAAGCTCGAGGAGGGCAGTGCCAGGCTGTCTGGCGTCAAGAATGCGCACAATGTTGGATTCGGCCGCAAAAGTGGCCAAAAGATGAGCATCATGTGGTGAAGCGGCAAGACGCAGAAGAGGAGGAGATGCTGGTAGTCCCGCTGCCGATGATTTTGTTGGGGAAGATGGCATGGCCGCTGGCGATAGTCTTGTTAGCATGACAATCTAGGTGAAAATAATAAGAAACATACCTTTATCTTTGTCCGACTTTTCCGAGGGTTCGTAGATGATGGTACTGTGCTCTAGGCTTCGCAAGTCAAACATTCTTACACTTCCATCAGCGCCACAACTGACAAAGACGTCCACGCTGCCTGCGCAGAATCGAACATCAAAGACCTCCTTGTCGTGTGCAATCAGCTGTGTTTTTGCAGTGAGTGTAGGGATATCCCAAATGGTGCAAGTCGTGTCAATGCTTGATGTGATTATAAGCTTCGGCGACAGTGTATTCCAGTCCAGCGAGGTCAATGGAGCAGTATGCTCAGGAGTCTTTGAATTGGAGAGAAGAGCCAAAGGTTGCAACTTTTGGGTGGGTGGGTCGCGCACGTTGACCGAGGCGGATCGGTTGATGTTATTGGACAGCATGGCGGGTTGCGATGATGAAGGGAGGGACCACAGGCGCAAATGGTCGCCCGAAGTAGCGAGAAGGTCGGTAGATTGTTTAGATGACGAGGGTGGCTCCCACGAGATACGTGTTACTGGGTAGGCGCAAGTGGCTTCTGCGACCTTGACATAGTCGATGCCGTAGGCAGGACCGCCCATGGTGGATTGATCTTGAGGCGCAATGTGCGTGTCGACGATTTGAATCTGTGATGCTGGTCAGCATTTGTGGCCAATTGGATAGATTCGGACAAGGGTTAGACGTACAAAGTTATGAGGATCCTCGAGGTAACTGCCGATGGCCATCTTACCACAGGTGTTGCCGTTGGGCACCGGCCACTTGCACCAATCAAAAGAGTAGGCGGCCCACGGAGCCATGTAGCTGCAGTTTGTCTGGCTGGGGCCATAGTCGTAGACGGCAGCCGACTGAGTACCGGTGCGGTTCAGCAAGTCTGAATTGGTACGGGGACGTATGTCGGCCAGGCCTAGGGGGGAATGGCTTGATGAGGGGGTGACGGAGTTGTAGCCTTTGGTGGGGGTGGTGGAGAAAGCAATGTACTTTTGATCGAGGCCAGCAGGACTCGAGCGCGAGTGACTGTGCTGCGAGTTGAGGGTGGGAGGACGCGGCGTATACTGCTGCTGGTTGGTGTTGATGGGAGGGGGCATGGTGGGAATGGTCTGAGGAGCCGAGTAGGTTGTCGCGCCGGTGGGTGGTCGCGAAGACGAAGAGGCGCCGGGCAGCAGGGTATTTGGTAGAGCGGACATGCTGTGTTGGTGTTGCGACGAGGACGAGGACGAGTGAGTAGGCGTGGCTTGTTGGAGCTGCATGCTAAAGTCGCCCTTCTTTGGCGTCTGCGAGTCGAAGCCCGACATGGCGCTGCTTGCCGATGTCGTAGACGCTGCTGTTGGCGCGATCGCTATTGCGCGGTTGCTGCCCGAATGCGACGGCGACGCGACCTGGATAGAAGGTGGATGCTGTGGTTGACGATAGAAGGGCGTTTGATCAGGGTAATCTTGGTCTCGGTGCTGCTGCTGGTGCTGAACGTCGGCCAAAGACGAGGGACTCCCGATAGCCCCGAGAGATGCTGCACTCAATCCCAGCCCCCTCGCAATCGACTTTTTGTTTGAGTGTGACATGAATAGAGCTTTGTCTGTATTTTCTCAACCATGTAATATCCAGAACCAGAGAACAAGCTTGTCGACTCCAAGTCCTCGCTGCCCTGTCGAGCCTTTGTTCGACCATTGCCAGCACGGCCCACATTATTACGACGACCTTATAGCGAACGTCAGAGTAGCTTGCTCCACACTTTTGTGCCATCTCCTTCATCAAGCCCATCATCAACCATACTCGCGCAACATCTTCGAATCTAATTTTGGACATTCCACGAGCCTTTCATTCTTGTTCTCTCAGACTTGTCTATCATCAACATGGATGACGCTGCCAGTTTTCTTCTCCTGCTTCCCCCTCCGCCATCACCTCCAACCATTCCTGCTCTCAAAGAATTATATGGAGATACCCTCACTCAAGTTCTAAAAGAGGCCGACCTGGCTTCCAAAGAATCTGTTCAACCCTCGATCCTTGACATCGCTCTGGCCATCCCTCACTTGACCGCACAAGCTGCTATACCGCGTGCTGAGCTCTATGCACCCACTCAGACTATCCTTGCCGCAGTCTACAAACTTATTTGCTTGATTGCTGCTCAAGAGCACGTCAATGTCGAAGACGCTGACGGTGTTGACGTCCGCATTCTTCCAGTCGCCTGGTCCCCTCAATCTAGTTTCGACCCTTCTGCACATCCCACATCCTATGGTCCTGTACTTGATTTGCAATCTCTTGCTGCCAGCCAGCGTCCATGGCAATACGCTTTTGGTGTAGAGAATGATCAGGGAGAAGTCTTTGTCCGTGCATTTGTTGCTGCTAAACAGGCCGCCGCCAATCACCATTGCGATTGTCATCCGACAACTGGAGGTACAAGACCCACTACAACTCCTCGTCTATCGGCCAAAGAACACCACCACGTTGCTGTTGGCGGTACCTTTGACCACCTGCACATCGGTCACAAGCTTCTGCTTACTATGACCACATTTTCCCTTGACCAGACTATGCCCGAGTCTGTCATCACCATTGGCATTACAGGCGATGAGCTGCTCAAGAACAAGAAGTACGCCGAGCAGCTCGAAAGCTGGTCTGACCGTCAAGCATCCGTCCACCGATTCCTCGATGCAATCCTGAACTTTGCTTCCGCTGATGCTGCGGATCCTGTCGTAGAAGAGATCAAGGAGTCAGGTCCTAACGGTCATGCAGTCAACATCAGATATCCCAATGGTTTGACTGTCCGATGCGTCGAGATCTGGGATCCCTTTGGTCCGACCATTACCGAGAAGGAGATTTCTGCTCTCATCATTTCTGGAGAAACCAGAGCTGGCGGCAGTGCAGTCAACGACAAGCGCACTGAGAATGGATGGCCCAAATTAGATGTGCTCGAAGTTGATGTCCTGGACGCTAAAGAAACCTCGAGTGCTGCATCCCAGCAAAACTTCGAGGGCAAGCTTAGCAGCACCGAGATCAGGAAGAAGCATGCTCAGAAGACAGCATCGTTATAGAGGAGGTACAAAGAGCTCGATGTTCTCATCGCTCTCGGTGGATGCTGCTCTGTTCCTGAGGAATGTTGTTCATTTTGAGGCTCGCCTATTGCTCTTTGGTGCCACAGAAGAAGAGTGGTTTCGGCCTAGGGATCTGAGCAAAGCTACTATCGGCTTACGAACAAGAAACCAAGTGTAAAGACTTGAAGAACTACCCCGAGCCTGGCAGATCTGAAGACGAGGACAGAACAACAGCAGAGCCTGGGAATTTACAGCAGCCTTGAAAGTGGCAGTCAGGGTACTGTACATGTGGCATATTCTCGCTTAACGTGCGACAACACCAATGGAACACAGCAAGAGATTCATGATGAATTTTCAAGTTTCAGCCCTCGAGTAACGGAAGCGATGCCTACAGATTTCGGAACTAATGAGGGTCCCAGCAGCCTGACGATCGTCAAGGGTTGTAACAACAGATCGTTTTCCATGTGTTGCAGTAGCCGGCGTGCTAGGACATATGCATCGATGAAACAGCGCTGCCGTTCCTGCGAGCAGTCTTCCTGTCCCAGCTCTGGATCACGATTCATATGAACCATGCGCTGAATAATGACATGGCAGAAGAAGGAGCGTGTTCGATATCTGGGGGTCCATTTGGGAATCAAGCCGCAGAAAATAGTCTTCTAGTCCAGCTGAGCTATCCTATAATCTCGATACTCATATTTGTCGTGCGTGCGTGCCTATGTTGAATCAAGAGAAATGTCCAGACATACGAAAAGTGCAATCAGCCGAAAGCAGACTGCAAAGCCCCCCGCTCATGGCGCACTCAGCGTCCCCTGCCACAATCTCGCTGAAGTGCCAGCGAAGCGACCTGCATGAAGGGCTTTTGTATTATTGCCGCTTCTCCTCCATATCACAATCACATGATCTGATTCGTATGCAGTGATGGCCCGGTCCGATCGTGACGGGCATAACTTGGCCCTCTCCCGTCGGTGTGTGTTGGTGGCGTCGAGTATCCAGATGCCAACAGAGGAACCCAGCGACAACGCACCCACCTGACCACACCCTCGAGAGAGCTCTTCTTCTGTTTTGCGGTTTCAACCGCAGTCGTCATGTGCCTGCAACTTGCCCAGAGAGTCTACTTGTTCTGTCGTGTGCTTACCTGATCTCTCGTCTCCGATTCTTCATTCCTTGCTGCCTTTCCGACCCCTGGGTATCATGCTCTACAGACCAAAGTAAACGTCTATTGAAAGCGATTCTTTCCTGGTACTGGAAGATACCAAGTTGCGCGATGACCGGCTATCGAGGGGCCCTCGACCTCTCCAATGAGCTGCTCCACGATATCCTCGATCTCATAGCCGCCGACCCCGAGAGGCTCGTGAGTGTCGACAAGCGAGCATATCTATCGCAAGAAAGCTTCAGACCGGACCCTCTACCATCCCAAGATCAAGTCGTCAACATTGGCAAGTTTAGATTGCTCTGTCGACGATTTGCCGCTCTGGGTGCTTCTCACCAATTCGCACGTGTCACGACCAGGTTCTCGTCCAAAGGGCTCGCGAGACTGGAAGCTATCGCCGATCAGCCGCACCTGGCGAAACATGTCAAGAAATTCAGCTACAAAGTGCCATATTTCTGCACACAAGGTACCAAGAGAAACGGTATCATCTGATCTTATGAATGGCTTTGCTGATACTGTAAAGGTCGAGAAAGCATACAATCGCTAGATGTCCAAATTCAACAGACCATCGGCAAATCCAACATTGAAAGATTTCGCTGCAAAATCTACGAGCAGCAGAAAATCGTAAACTCGAAACGAGATGTCGAGGTCTTGAGAAAAGCCATGAAGGCCTTTGTCGCTCTACAGCATGTCCAGATTTTGCGTGTCCAAGACCAAGAAGACGAGAGACTGCTCACCTACATCAGATACCATCAAAACATGACCCACTTTGTCGAGCTCAAATGGGCGCCTGCCTGTGCCCACGGCGCCAAAACGATAGGAACCGCCCTCTTGGAGTCTCGATCACCATGTTCACGCTTTTCCTCGCCCATGCTGAGTCCCCAGAGCGCTCTCGTGCTTGCAGAAAACCCTACAGGCTCCTTCTCAACACTAGCAGAACGGCTCACCTGCCTAGAACTCCACTTTGACGACGGCTACTTTGACGACAACACAGATCTTGAGATTCGCATGTTCGAACTCTCCCACCTCTTCAAAACCGTTTTTTCGTCAGCCGTAAACATGGAAGCCATTCACGTGGGCTTCCCCTCCCATCGCCCCATCGGTTTGCCTCTGGAAACAATCTTCCATCATGTGAAATGGACCAAACTCCTCGCCTTTGGGATCCAAGGCTGGCGTCTGCACAGCGACGAAATCATTGCTTTTGCCCAACGCCACAAAGATAGATTACGCGGTTTACGGCTGAGAGATGTCATGCTCAGAGACCACAGCACGTGGAAATCCGTCTTGGGGTTCTTGCGCACCGAGATGCGTAGATTGGATTGGGTGTCGTTGCGGCGCATCGACTATGCCACTCACTTTGACACGGTCTGGGAAAATGCAGGGATGGAATTGCCGGATGATCCTCCTGGCGGCCTGTCGTCTTCAGACTCGGAGTCTGAGTCCGAGGATGGCTACTGGGATGAAGTGGAGCAACAGGCATCGACTTCCGATTGGGACAGCATCGACAACTCAGACGCAGACACAGACGAGGAAGACGAGGATCGTGGCAGAGCTGCCCATGAGATGCACTTCCCACCGCTAAACTCGCCCGATACGCCGGTTTCGGGGTCTTGGTGTAATTGCAATGGCAGACCTTTTCCGCTCGGTGGTGATGAGTTGGGAGATGATGGTGTCAGTGTCGACACTAGGAAATGGAAAATGTGGGAGAAGTGGGTGTTGGGTAGGTGTCCCGAGCATGACCTTAGATAGACTTGCTCATGGAAAGTTCTGCTCAAAGTCTCCGAGACCTCAAAACTTCTAAACGCGTCATCTATTGGCGTAGAGGTCCTTCGTAGGCGCTTGACATACTTCTTGACGATAGATTAGCAAGGCATCGCACTTCAATCTCGAGTCAAATTAGAGGAAAAGTGAAAAGACTGCATTCTTGTCATTCCAGATATCACGTAGAAGCTAGTTTTGTTTTTGTGAAGACGAAAAGTCCAAGGCCAACCAATCGACGACCTCGGCGCAAAGGCACATAACAACGCCCATCAAATGCAAAATTCTCCTTAAGTCTTTTCACGGTCATGACCTTTCACGCCGCTCAATCGTATCCGGGACCACCGTCGCCAGCAGGAGTCTCGGCATTCCAAGCTCCAGGGGTCTCGGGGAAGGCGCCTGGTGTGGGTGCTGCCGCCGGGGTGCGGTATTGACCATATCCAGGAGTGGGTTGATCCAAGTTGCCAGGAGTGGGTGCACTGTTGAAGCCAGGCGTGGGTGCATCCATGCCGTAAGCCGGTGTCTTTGACCCAGACTCGTAGGCTGTGCCGCCGCCGTGGAAGGGTGTGCGGGTGTTTGGGTTCCAAGTGCCCTGCTTTTTGTCAGTACGGTCTCTTGCGAATGTGGTGTGTAAAGCATCACTCACTCCTCCATATGCAGTGCTGCCTCCATAAGAAGTCTGGCCCCCATAAGACGTTTGACCTCCATATGCGGTTGCGCCACCGTAAGATGTACTGCCACCACTTCCTCTCTGCCATGCCGGCACACTGCTGGCTGCACTGTTGCCGCCATAAGCAGTTCTTCCGCCTGCACCTGCGCCAGCCCATGCAGGAGTGCGACCTCCAGCTGCAGGCTTCCAAGCAGGAGTGCGTCCACCATCTGATGCTCTGGGCGTAGCTCCGAATCTACCAGGAGTTGCGCCTCCCCATGCCGGAGGTCTGCCACCAGCACCGCCCACTGGTGGTGCACCAGGACGTTGGCCTGCATTCTGTTGGATGACAGCGCCAGTGATCGGATCTCTGACAGTCAAGAATTCTTTGGCAATGGAAATAATCTTCTTGCTGCCGTGAACCTCTACACGTGCGTGAGTGTCTGTGCTGTCTTTGACAATACCCAAGAGACCCTTGTGAGGACCTCTACGGATAGTGCAGGTCTTGCCGATGAGTCTGTCACGACCCATCTGGCGTGGTGGCGGCATAGCTTGTGCGCCAGCTTGTTGAGCGCCTGGTCGCTGCAGGGCTGGGTTCATTTTCATAAGACCAGCCTGAGCAGAGGCGACTCTGCCACCCTTGGCTGCAACTGTCTTGACGTTGTTTGTGCGAACGACAAAGACACCGGCGTCATTCGTCTGTTCTCGGTTGTGTGCGAAAAGGAAGTTACGATGGATGTGGAGCACGCGACCTTGTCTGCCCTCACCTCCCTCTTCCTTGACAGTATCATCGATGTGGATCTCGGAACCCTCGCGGTCAGTGGCAACGGCATTCTTGCGTCGCTCGAGCTTGTTGGAGATGTTGGAAGGAAGAAGCGATCTGACCGTACCGGTCTGGTCGAGCACACGGAGAGACTCGCGATCGACCTTGATCACGCAAGCTACAGTGGATGCGTCGAGCTGAACAAGTTCGTGTAGGTCGTACTTGCCAACACCAACCTGGCCACCAGAATCTGTTGCGACACGCAAGTCCTTGCTAAAGACCGTGATTTCAGTTTGGTTCGAGTCAGTTAGGATTGTAACGCGATCTTCAACAATCTTGACGACCATGCCGACTTCATCGAAGTATTTGCTGCCACCTATGACCTTGACGTGGTCACCCTCTCTGAAGAGTTTACGTAGGCCCTTGACGGGAGATTCGATGATTTGACCGGCAAGCTCGCCACCCGAAACCAGAATGCGCACAATATCGGAGTGTACTGAAACAGCCTTTCCGACAACACCGCGCTGTTCACCTTGCCAGATCTCAACATGATCACCAGGGAGGAAAGCGCCAGAGCTGTTGCTTTTGATGGTAGCAGCGAGGGCAGAGAGATCCAAGTTTTCAGTTCCGTCCTCAGCATCAGCGGCGAACTTGGTAACCTCCTCCAGAGTGGGGTTCACATCCTCGGACTGCAGGTGGTTGGCCTTGTAATCCTTGATGAGAAATCCGTCGACATAGGTGTCGTTCATGTAGGTCCAAGTGTTTGCGGTGAAGCCAGTGCCCTTGGTCAGGTAACGGCCGTGACGCTTCCTTGCCTCGTTCTCACTGAACAGACGCTGGGGAGGGCGAGGACCAGTATTCGCACCGAAACCAAAGCGCTTGCGTTTGTTGTCGGTAGCTGCATTGACGTCGTCGTTCAGACCATAGTCCAAGCGAGGGATAAGTCGAAGTGTAACCTCTGTGCCATTTGATTCGACCTCGTCAATCTGGGCCAGATCATTTGCGTACTTGCCGCGCTTGACACGGACGTACATGCCAGGCTCGAGAGATTTGCTCTTGCGAGTACGGAGTAGATCGGGCATCTCAGTGATAGGGACCATCATAGGCTTGGTACCCATGTAAACGTTTTGAAGCCCCTCAAGAGCAGTTGTGACATCCTCGACAACTCTGGCTTCGCAGTAGAGATTTCCAGACATGACACCACCTCTTTCAAATGCCGAGATCAATTGCAACGGCTCCCTTGTTCCAGCGCGATCCTCAATACGCTTCATGATGGCAAAGATGACTTCTCGCTCTTTGCCAGGCTTGCACTTGAGGCGCCAGATGTGCGGATCGTCGACGCTAGGAAGAAGTAGGCGCTGGGGTACGACGGCTGAATCGACATTGGCGGCTCTGTTTCTTCCGTAACGCTCTTTCAAGGCTTGGGCTTGTTTTTCGGCGTCCATGCTAGCAGCCAGATCGCGTTGTCTGTCGAGTTCACGATGCTTGCGATCGTCACGTTCGGCACCTGCGGGAAGCTCGAGCAAGTCGTCGGGGTGCATCTCCTCGCCAACTACCTCATCATCTTCGTCAGGCTCCTCCTCGTCTTCGTCGTCGACTTCAGCTTCCTCATCAAGGAACTGGTTACGAGGACCTCTGCGGCGGCGTTTACGTTGTCGGCCCTACAGGCAGAGGTTAGCAGTAGGAACGTAATGGTGGGCAACAGGACGCACAATGTCTTCGTCCTCCTCGTCTTCTTCGTCGTCCTCTTCATCTTCCTCGTCGTCTTCATCATCGTCATGGTTGTTTACGCGACTCCTGCTCGGGGCAGCATCCTCATCTTCTTCGTCGTCCTGGGCAGATGAACGGCGAGGGTTGGGTTGGACATCGTCGTCGTCGTCCTGGTTGTCCTGTCCCTGGTCGTTGTTGTCACCTTCGTCATCAGAAGCGACGGCAGGGGCGGGGTTGAAATCGTCCTCCTCGCCAGAGTCATCGCCAAAGTCTTGGTTGAGGAAGGACATTGTTGTGTATGCTGCGTGGGAAGAGCGACGCTGCGACGCTAGTGAAGAAGTGGATGTTCAATCGGTTGTCGAGTAGAAATAACGAAAGTGAGAGCTGGCCAGTGGGATTGTATAATGGCGTTCAGGTCGAGGCGATGGGTGGTGGTTGTAGGAGTGAGGTTGGTCGAGGGACAAGAATGTCGTGTCGCTGACGCTGGGTGATGGTCCAGAAAGGTGCAATGGCGATGCTTCAAAGCGGCTCTTCCCGCGCAGTGACCGAACAGCGGGCAGCTCTTTCTTTGTTCACTCTTTTTCCTTGACTGTTCCTGCCACTTGGCGTCTGTCCAATCAGGCATGCGCTGTTCGTTCAAGCATGTCTTGAAGCATGTGTGCTAGTGACCTTTAGCCTTGCAAGGCACAATCTCGTCGTCTGTCAGAAACACTCTGCTTGTCGCAGGCTAAACAGCGAGTTTGCTTTGTTTGCAGTCCATCCATGTGTTCACATGATAGTCGTCCAACCTGATTCACGACACGACAACAGTAGGTTTCTTGCTTTTATCGCTCACCCTTGCACTACGTCTATGTGACCTTTGACCGGCTGTCATATACATAATAGACATGGACAGGTAAGACTGCCGCTGGACCTATTGACTTCTACTAGATACGACGACTAAACCATCACAGTTCATCATGGCTTTCTGGTGCACTTCCTCGCTATTCTCCCTCGTCTTTGTCGTCCGACAGTCGCCGCCGTTCCAAGGACCCTCGATGGCGTTCGCCTTCCCCGATAGCCGCTTCTGTCGTACCCCAGCCTATCGTGAACAGCATCTATGCTCCCACAACAGCCCATTCGCACGCTAGCCCCTCTGTCCAGACCGACGACACTCTCCTGCTCTTCCGACGGAAACAACGCGAGCTCGAAGCACAGCTTCAACTTCTCCTTGATGCACAGGCCGATGCTCTACTCGCTGGTCTTGATCCATCCCCAAAATCTGCGGCCGAAGACGACGCTCTTTCGACCGGTTCAAGCACCCCAACCGCCAGTGCTCTCCATTCAAAGCCTAAGCCTAAGTTGTCTTCGAAAGCCGAAAAGATTGGTCTCCGTCAAGCTAGGGTCGGCCTGTATGCCACAATGCGACGTCTGGCGCAACTCAAATCTCAGGAGTCGCAGTACCTGGCTCCAAGTCTCGACCACTTCGCGTCCGTCGTCGATCAGCTGGATGCATGGCAAAAGAAGCGCAGTGCTTTGCAGTCACGCGCATCCCAAATCCAGTCTGGCGACGATCGCAATCGCGCTCTTGACTTGCACAAACAGGCAGACGATATGCAAACAGAGATTAACGAACTTGAGGAAAGACTGGCGCGCTTGAAAAGAGATCAGCACAAGCTGAGAGAGGAGGCTCAGGAGATCGAAAATACTGTCGACGCCCGTCTTGCATCTTACACCAACAGCCTAAGTTTGGTCGAGGACTCTGTTCAAATCTTCCTTCAAGATGCTTCCGCAAGCCACTGGACTGCCGTCATCAACGTTGCGGTCATGGACCGCTTCTGGCGTTCACCATCCCAAAGTCGAACTCTGGAATCTGCAAAAGATGTATTTGGTCGAGAACGAGACTCGTTGGTTGAGAAGCGTCGTATTAGCGACACTGAACGAGAGGCGCTTGAAGAGGGTGCTGTTGTCTGGAAAAATACCGTTAAACAAGTTTCAACTTTCGAGCGAACCCTCGCAAAGACCATGTCGCGCATGGGTCAAGAGTCACATTCACAGTTCGACTCTCCTGCAGAAACCAAAGAGCTACTTTCAATGCTCGAGCAGACTACCACGGAGCTCGAAAACAAACACAAACTTGCAGAAATCCGTAGTTGGAAACTGTTGGTCGCCGCCATTGGTGCCGAACTCGAAGCATTCTTGAAAGGAAAACAGATTCTCGAAGTTGCTCTTGCTGCTGCCAGCGGTGACACAATCTTTGAAGGAACAAGGGGAGCTTCTAGCAGTTCTGAACAGCTCGAAGGGACTCAGACTCCCAGAGGCAGCAAACATGATGATGGGGAGGCTATTCGTGATTTGGACAAGGCGTTTGCAGCAAAGCGTCCCGCGCCGAGCATTTTAGACACGGATACCGAAGATGATGGACCTGACCCAGAACTTTTGATCTCGCATCAGGATACAGACACTGATTAATCGTATGATACCCCGTTAGATCGTTACAACGAGTGCTTCTAGGGCACGCTTGATATGACTTTATGATTGTTGGCACAGTTTTAGCTGAATAGCATACTCGAATTCTCCATATTTGATGCTCTCTCTGACTGTTGCTTTTCTTGCATATTTGCATCTCTTGGTAGCTCTTTCGATCGAGCTCTAATGAGTTTTTGCGATAGGAATCGCTGATTGGAATGTTTGCTAGTCATTGTCAAAGAGTACGGCCGAGGTCGTCAGCTTTCCTCCGCGGCATCGACAACACTCCTGACTTCACGAGCAAATGATGCAGATATTGTATTTTCGATACCCATCATTGCTTCCAACATGAAACTCACACCACGATGACGGATAGCACGCCTGTATATTCTTTTACCATCCCGTCAGTGTCTGATGGCACTCTTCTTGACTGCCGGATATATCACCCTGCTTCGTTCCAAGATGCACAATCAACACGACAACAAACCAGGAAAGCTGCTGTTATCGCACATCCCTACGCGCCGTTGGGAGGCTCTATGGATGATGCTGTTGTGATAACAGTGGTGGAGCAGTTACTCGATCAAGACTTCGTTGTGGGAACATTCAACTTTCGGTATGGCTCACGTTTGGACATTGTAGATTACGATCTGTACTGAGTGCTGAATAGAGGCGCTGCAAACTCTCAAGGTAGTACCAGCTGGACTGGTAAAGCGGAGCGAGATGACTATATCTCGGTCGCTGGACATTTGCTCTTGTATATCAACCAGATCAAAACGCCACGGAGCAATGATGCTAGCCCTAAGCAATCTCCTACTGGCGTTGTATCAAGCTTACTTTCTGAAAACATCACCCTGATTCTGGGTGGGTATTCATATGGCTCCTTGATTGTCACGCGCCTTCCCCCGACAGCAGAGATTCTGGCCATCTTCCGAAAAACACAATCATCGATCTGGGTGTCTGAGATTCTACTTCGGGCCAAGGAGTTGGCTCTGCAAACAACAACATCGTTTTCTAGCCAACTGGACACTCGAGGTAGAGTCTCGGATACACCATCCAGGAGACAGCATAAGCGTCAGTCGAGCTCTCAACATTCCATTGTATTTGGCGGCAGCGATAGCCCTTCCCCTGCAGACCGCCACAGCACCGATCTCGTACACAAGGGCAAGGAAGTACCGGCACGAATCAAGCATGCCATGCATCTCCCTCGAAAGAAGTCGGCGTCTTCAACACCAACACTCCCATCAGACTCCTCGGCAAATGACAGTCTTACAGAAGCAGTGGAGGACTTGCCACACGTCTTGACACGATATCTCCTAATCTCACCTCTCCTACCGCCACTATCGAATTTTCTTTCCTTGTCGACGTCAAGTTTGATGTTTTGGCGCCATGCTGACTTTGCAAAGCATAACTTCGTGCGATATCCTACGTTGGTAATCTTTGGCACCAAGGATGTATTCACTTCTTCTCATAAGCTCGATGGCTGGTGCAAGAAGATGAAGGAGTGTGCGTTGCAAGCTGCTGGATCAAATGGGCAGTCAAGCTTCAGATGGAAGAAGATCGAGGGTGCAGGTCACTTTTGGAGAGAGCATGGGGTGGAAGCGCAATTGACGGATAGTCTGCGAGAGTGGGTGCACGATGCAGTGATACAATAACTGTCTCGATCGAAATGCTCCTAAGAAAATTGAGTGTTATCTCGAAGACACGAGAGCAATATGGAAGTGGTGGATAGAATAGCTCTCTCGGCGGGTCGGCGCGTCATGCCCCTCGTCGTCACAGCCACTTTTGCTCCATATCAATGACTTTCAACATTTATTTCTCCAAACACCACAACAACCCAAAATCCATACAATGCCGCCAAAGCGCATGACAGCAAACCCCCTGGCGCCTCTGCGCTACCGCCCAGGAAAAGCAGTCGGTGCCGACGAATCGTCATCAGAAGAGGAAGAGTCTGGCTCCGAATCAGAAAACGAACAACAACAACAGCAAACCAAATCAACAACCACCGCACCACCAAAAGCAACCTCTTTTCCCAAATTCAATTCGAACATCAGCAAAGCCGACCTCGAGCGACGGAGACAGGAAGCGCAGGCTTTGCGCGCCCGCGAGGCAGAGCTGGCGCAAAAGGCCCAAGAAGGCTTCGAGACGGCTTCTGAGAGCGAAGACTCTGGCAGCGAAGAAGACTCCGAATCCGACGAGAACGACGAAGACGACGAATCCGAAGAGGAAGCACCGACGCGCAAATTCATCGCCCCGACTTTTGTCTCAAAAGCCCAACGCAAGACCGTCGCCGCACCACAGCAATCCGAACAAGACCTAACAGCAGAAGAAGACCGCAAGCGCAAAGAAAAAGCCGACGCTCTGCTCCAAGCCCAAATAGAAAAGGACGCCCAAGCCCGCGCGGCGGGCCGCAGAGCCTGGGACGACGAAGACCCAGACGCCCTCGAAGACGTCGACGACACCGACAACCTCGACCCGGAAGCCGAGCTCGCAGCCTGGAAACTCCGCGAACTGCGCCGCGTCAAGCGCGACCGTGAAGCCATCGAAGCCGCCGAAAAGGAACGCGAGGAAATCGAACGCCGCCGCAACCTCACGGCCGAGCAACGAGAAGCCGAAGACGCAGCCCACATTGCCGCCCAAAAGGAAGAAAAAGAAGGAAGGGGCCAAGCAGGATTCATGCAAAAATACCACCACAAGGGTGCCTTTTTCCAAGACGACGAGCAGTTGCAGGAAATCTCCAAACGCGACATTATGGGTGCTAAATTCCAGGACGACAGCGGCAACCGCGAGGTCTTGCCACAATACATGCAGATCCGCGACATGACCAAACTGGGCAGAAAAGGAAGGACGAAATACAAGGACCTAAAGGCAGAAGATACTGGACGATGGGGTGCAGACGAAGACAGAAGGGGCGGTCCTGGCTATGGAGGCGACAGATATCGGGATAGAGAAGGGGCTACTGGCGCCAACGCTTCTGTCGTGGGTGAGAGACGAAGAAGAGATGACGATCGTGGTGGACGAGACGAAAAAAGGCCTCGCTACGATTGATCCATTTACCAAAGCATATTAAACGACCTTTACGATTTTCCAACGATATATCTGCCGTCTTCATTTGTGGAAGCCGCCCTATTTTCAGACAAAGCTTACTGGTAATATCGAACTGTCTGCTCTGATCAACAGGCATACACCTTCAAAGTGCTTCACTAAAGTGTTGCTTCCTTCCGAAATTGCCCTTACGCATTCCACGTTTCTTCTCTCCTAAACTTGCTTGACGCTTTTCTCGAGACAGCGGCTCCTACCATCACAACATTGTCCGCAAAACCAGGCTTCGTTGTTCAAGAAGTTGCATGGAGCAGAAGAATCACATGCACTTTTTCACGCAAGTGAGCTCGAACTCTGGGTTAGTCAGCGGTAAGTAGGGGGTCGCTCTCAAGGCGCCTTTCTTTTTCGCCCCTGTTATACACACTTTTGATCACAAAGTAACCGAAAGCTGTGCTATTCTCGCACCAACACCTCTCCTTTTCTTGGGGGTGACCACAATGCGAGTTTATCATACAAGATAGAATACACCAGCATCACCTCCTAGAAAACTTACAGCAACAATGAACACCCAGAGCAAAAAACACCACAGCCACAATCACTCTCCACGAAACCAAATAATAGAGCTCGCCTACAAGAACCACCCCTCCGAAGAAAAACAAGCCTCCTCTATTGCCCTATATACTCCCCCGGCGCGCAGAACCTTGCCTTTGCTTCTTCCACGTCACACGCACACATTGTGCTTACTGCTGGCAAGACTGGACCATCAATTGCACGCAAAACAAGGCTGTCTTTCTTGCCGATCTGGGCCGAGAATTCCATGAGTCCTGGCAAGGCTGAGGAAACCAAAGAGCAGCCGGTCGAAGATCTGCCATGCGAGGCAAATAAAACACTCCTTCGCACAAAGCATAACATGAAGCAACCCCAAGCCCTCAAGACCAAGAACTTTTCCACCGACTCCAATACTCACATCATCAAAACCCAGTCACGCTTTACCACCTACAAAACCAACGTCCTACTCAACAACCCCAAACATAGACTCCAAGGTCTAAACAAGTAACATGCAATGATGATTCAAACACACCTGCTGCTTGGGTCTATACAGACAGCAGACAGCCTCGATGTAAATACAAGTATCTTATTGTACACTGCTAAGATACCATGATATTGCGTTACTCTAGCAGAAATTGACAACTACTGCATATATCCTTAGGCCCGCTCCGCGAAGGGGGGTCTGGAAACTGGGCGAGATGTAAAGAATACTTAATGGCTGCAAAGTCTGAAGAAGGGGCGAAGGAAGATTTGATAGGGAAATGTCAATGATGAGGTGACAGTTTTAGACAACAGAAGAACAACTTAGATATAAGGAATACTCAATTGACGCAAAGGAGAGGACCACTCACCTAGCAGCCATAAAGACCTTTAGCTAGAAATGACATTAACGACGCCAGCAATGACTGCAAATGACAAAATCACCGCCAAATCCATTAGAGATATTGTAGAATCTGTTTCGACACATTACAAGTCTTTAACACAACAAAAACTATATAACTGGCAACTCCGTGGCAAGCAGATTGTGTATGTTGAGGTTGAAAAGGATGGGAACTGATACTGTCAATCGAAGTCCTTACCAAACTCTGCATTTTTTTTTTCTATTTCTTCTGCTTGAGTGTATGTTTAAGATTATTATTGTGCTGATATAATTAATCGTCTTGGTATTGTCAAAGTGACTTTATATTCTTTGGTGACTTGGAAAAGGTAGTCCAAGTATACTTGCCTATCTAGCTAGAAGAATAAATACCATGTATATCTTTTTCTCAATAGAGTAGAGCAGAGTAAGAAGGAGGGAGAAACTTATCTTTTAGAAGGAGCAAAACAAGGGCATTCTTTCGAATATAGAGAAGTTGTTCTGTGGTGTTGTAAAGTTGACTTTAGTGATGTTGCATCAAGAATTGGTTTTGTAGATGACGGCGAAATCAAAAATCAAGGTGAGAAAGGAAATAGAGCTTAGAGGCTATTGTTCATCTTTGGAAAACAGCAACACTATCAGCCATTTGCATCAAAGTCTAATCTCGTATTGTGGATTTCTTGTGTGCTGTTGCTTGCAAACCAGACCTGAATACCAACGAGAAAGAGCGATCGATTCGGCCAACACTCATATTGAGAAAAGAGCAAAAGACCCATCACAAAAAGAAGAGAGAGGCAAAGACGATTGTTTTGAAGGAGTGAATTTTTTTTCAAAAAGCGTGAAAAGGGCTTCATAAAAGACCTGTAGTAGTGTATAGACATCATCGTAATTCCCCAAGTTCAATCAACCTCAAAAGAGCGCCTTCGCTGTTCTGTTCTACCCGGCAGAGAGAGACCCTCATAAAAAATAAACAATAAAAAAACTCGTGACAAATATTTACAAGATGAGACTCAGAACTAAGCTTAGTTCTTGAGCTCGCCAACGTACTGCTGCTCGGTGATGGACATGGAGCGCTTGGTGATGACGGCACCACCCTCGACACCAGCGGCGGCAACAACCTCGTCGTCAGTCTTGATGCGGAGAAGGGCGAAGCCCTCCTTCTGCCAGTGGAAGGCAACGTAGCAGAGGACAACGAGGAAACCGACGAGGGGAGTGACGAAGGAGATGCGGGTGTTGGCGGCATCGGCAATGGCACCCTGGATGGGGGAGAAGACGGCACCACCAGCGACACCCATGACGAGGATACCGGCACCGCGACGAGTGTGGACACCGAGGTTGGCAGTTCCCATGGTGAAGATAGTGGGACTTGGAAATGTTAGCAGGGTTCTGTAGAGGAGTGGGCTGGGGAATACATACTACATGGGGGCCATGAAGAAGTAGATGGCCATGACGGCACCAATGGAGCCCTTGCCCTTGCCAGCGCAGACGTAGGCGTTGAGAGCAATGGTGGCAATGCTGTAGACGACCATGATGAAGCTGGAAGACAGGATGGTGGCCAATCCGGTGGCGATGAAGCGGCCGACGGTGAAAGTGATCAGGGCGTACGAGAGGAGGTTGGAAGCGGCAGCCTCAGTCCAGCCAGCGTTGTCGACAGCGTAGTTGATGAAGAAGGCACCGATGGTGACCTGGGCACCGACGTAGCAGAACTGGGCAAGGAAACCGAAGAGCATGTTGTACTCCTTCCAGATGCTGCCCTGGCCAATCTCACGACCCTCAACATCGTGCTCGGGCTCGACAAGGGAGTTGTTGCGTCTGGCCTCCTCAGCAACCTCGGGGAGCTTGGCGAAGACGAACAGGATGGCAACAGCGACACCGAGACAGGCAACACCGAGGTAGACGAACTGGACGTTGGTGAGGTTGTTGGCGTTCTTGCCGGAGAAGAAAGCCTTGGAAGCGATGAGGGGACCAATGAAGGAAGCAACACCGTTCCAGGCCTGGCAGAACTGGAGACGAGGAGAGGCAGTCTTGGGGTCACCAATGACAACGGCGTAGGAGTTGGCAGCAGTCTCAAGGGTAGCGAGACCGCAAGCAATAACCAGAGTGCAGGCACAGAAACCACCGAAGGATGCAGAGGCGTTGGCCTTGGAAGAGAAGTGGGCGGTTGGCCAGAACATGATAGCACCGATGGAGTAGAGAGAAAGACCCATCAGAATGCAGACCTTGTAACCGAAACGCTTGAGGACCTCAGCGGCAATGGGGGAGAAGATGAGGTAACCACCACCGAAGTACATGACCTGGAGACCGGTGGACTCGAGCTTTGTGATACCGAGGACATTCTGGAAGTGCTTGTTCAAGACATCGAGAAGACCGTAAGAGAAACCCCAGAGGAAGAAGAGCGAGGTGATGAGGGCGATGGGGAAGATGAGCTTCTTTCCGGTGAGGAAGCCACCAGCGATGGTGGTAGTAGCGATGGGAATACCGCCGCCAGCCATTGCTACGATTGTTGATGTAGTAGTGGTGAAAGGATTGGTGGGTGCAGGAGCAATGAGCTAGATCCCTTGTAATGAAGGTGTGTTATTCAAAAGAATGAACGATGGTAGAAAGACTGAAGAGTCTGAATGAGAGACTTGGATCTGCTGATTGATGCTGGATGATGATCGTTGTTTGACAGGAAGAGCTGGTACTTATACTGCTTGCCTCTGTATATTGCTAGATGCTCCAAACCCATGGGGACTCCAGATCAGGACAAGCACGTACCGTCTAGTTCGATGCATGGACCATGCAACGACGAAGTTTACCGTCCAACGGGCCAACGGCCAGCAGCCGGCATGCGCTAGGCATGAGTATTCGGTCCGAAGTACCAATCCGCCTGGAGATTTGCTGGGGTTTGCAGAACTCCAGACGGTCTCCAGACGACAATCGGGCCTTCTTCTGTCCTGGAGAGCTGGGGTTCCGTGGGGGATGGGCAGGCTGGCCAGCAATCGCTCGTCGATCCGACTAACGATTCAGAAAATCTGGCACGAGTAGTGAAGCGCAAACTGGCAAATTGTCTTGCCCACCGCTTAACAGTTGGCCGTAGCTCTCTGGGGAACAGTTGCTCGTGCATGAACATACCGCTCAGTGCTCAAGATTCCTCGTGCATCGGACTCGGTATGCATGCCAGACTCTCTCGGTGAGAAATCCTATCGGCCTGCAGAACAGCTCGGATTACGCCACGTCAACCTGACTGCATAGCTCCGGCAATTAGCTGGGATTGCATAACGTTGCGGCTGTCAACATCATCTCACAAGTTTTTTTTTCCAACTTGTGGCTGCTAGTCAGAGTCAAGGGGGTGCCATAAACGCCCATCGTCGTGCTCATGCATGAGCAGCGTGAAAGTCTGGTAACGGCACGCACGGTGAGTGGCACCCTCCGAAGGATTTGACAGTGTCTCGTGAGCTGGAATGGTATGGTGCAGCTCGAGATGCGTTCGAGGCCCATAGTACAAGCATTGTTGTCATGTTCGATATGCTTGACATCGCATTCAATCTCTTGTCTGTTTCTTGACCTTGGCAATGTTGAATCGTCTTAACCTCTGGGCGGTCTTACCCATTCACTCGACTGCTCATCAAGCATGGGCAAGGTTCACAACGGCGTGTGCAGAAAAGTTAAGCGGTCTGGATCACGCTAGAGAGGCGGCTAAACTCGCCAGGTTTCGTGGGGTTTCGCGGAGATGGCGCGCTAGGAGAAGACCGATGAGGTAGTCGGGCCGAAGATCATATGACGGCTAGACGCGGTTGTCGGGGGGTTCCCCAAGGGGAAGTCTTCTCGATCTTTTCGAAGCCATCTTTCCGTTGACCTTGACTCCTCGTGCCAAAACCTGCCTCGTTCTCATGGTGGTTGCAATTGTGGCTGGTTATCAGCATGCCTAGGGCACAGGAACTCCGGCATTCACAGTTGAGGCTTCTCAAAGCTTTTGGTGTTTCCCAGAAATTGACAAGTTGAGGCCCGGGTTGACTTCAAGTTTTGGTTTAACTAATCTCCCCACTGTCAATAATGTTTCGCGCAAAACGACGGGGAGTTGGAACTGGGTATGGGGAGGGTCCACTTGGTATAGCGCTACCCCTCGACACAGACCAAAGCGGGCCGATTCAATAATGGGGGGCTGCCGAGGTCGCTTCTTTTCTCCCACTACTACTGCCCATCCTGCCCATCCAATTCATCCCGTGGAGATGGGGTGATCTGGGGAGAGAACAGCCTGCTTCTTCAGCTGGGGGTAGCCCCAGTGCGGGTCTGCAGAGATCGATTCAAAGCTGGGATGACGATCCACTTGCCTGTGGTAGCGTGACCACATCTCTCTACGTACTAGAGCCGCATACCATGTCCGCATCATGCATGATTTCTTTTCACCATGCTTTTGCTCGTTTGTGTGAGGGGCTCCGCGGTCATGCTTTTGACTTCTTCCATGTACCTCATGGATCTTCGAGAAGGTCATGAGACGCAAGAAAGCCAGTCAGGCTCAGGCGGTTAGTCGAAACGGAGCACCTCCGTATGCAAGATGATGGCGGAGGCGATGTTGTTGATGACGAGCGGGATTTTAGTCTTCGACAAGCACATCGGCGAACCCTCGTTCTGCGTTATTACTCGCATTCGCAGGTGCCAAAATCGGGCTTACGTCTTGGCCAACAGTACCAAGGATATAAGCAAACCAGATTAGGTTTGTTTGTTGAGCGTCTGGACTGTAGGATCAGATGGTACTCGCCGCGGACTAAGATTCCGTTTCCTACTGGCGGAAGCAGGTGCGCAAGCTCTGCTTTCCTGTCTCTTGGGTCAGCTTGAGGTAACCATTGGTCCAGAGGGCGTGGCTTGTGGACTTGGGTTTAGAGAATGCAATGACATGGTTAATAGAAGGGTCGAATACTGATCTTGTCTGTTCAGAATAGCTAGTTAAGGTGACCAGCGTTGGAGCAATCGTAAAACTTCTCCCATGAGTGCAATACACCCCGTATCACGTCAAGTTTCCTCGTCTGCGCATGCTTTGAAGAATCACTGAGGTCTCAGTAGTCGTCAAGTCGTAAATTCGGTAGGGAGCGATATCGGAATCAACATTGAGCTTGTTGTTGTCGTACAGTCTTCGAGAGCAATTACAGCATGAAAAGCGTACTCGTGCTTGTATGTAAACTTGAAGATGTTGTTGTCATAATCCTTGTAGGGCGTGTTGTCATGGTGAACGTTGGTTCGTCGAGGAACATGTTGATGTGAATGGAAGACCTCACAGTACGTCCGTCGAAGACGAGAAGGCTGCAAACGAGTCTGTAAAAATCAGCATTCTATAGCAAACATACAAGTCCACATGAACTTACCACTCAGGAGTCAAACCAGTCGACACCAAGTACAAGACGACCCTTGCGGTCGAGCTTTATCTCATCCCAGCCAGTCCAGCCGGTGTGATCGCCTCTTGAGTCACGGTGGTCTTCGTTTGAGAAGAAGCGGCAGAGAGATTTCATGACCTGCAAGACCGTGACACCACGTTTGTTCGTGATCTGGACAGGCTTCCACTCAACAACGCGGAGACGAAGGAAGGTAACAGGGGGGTCGGTGGCGTACTCGTCGGCGGCACAAGTTTCGGCGAGAACAGTGTCATCACCAAGATACGCCTCGTCGAGATCGGTGGCACATTCGTATCTCATGCAGCGAATTGCTGGATGGACATGTAGATACTTCAGGTTGAGAGTGCCTCCATCTGGGATGATTGTCTTGGAGCGGAACATAGTCTTCTGGCAAATAGGGAGCTTGGTGAAGCTCTTGAAGGCCTTGCTGACGCTCATGCAGTTCTTGAGCGCGAAATAGTCGAGATGAGAGAAGACCTCATACCAAACCTCCTTTGGGAGCTCAATGATGCTGGCCATGATTCTGTGGAGATATGATCGATGGAGTGCGGGAAGGTGCATGAATTCCACAGATTTACGATGGAGAGGTATGTAAAAGTGAGGCTGAAGGAGTGAATGCCTAACGCGCGCGTCTGCCTGATGCGAAGTGGTGAGAAGGAAAGTGCGCAGAAAGACGCAGCAGCGTGAATGGCAAGTGCGGACCTGCACCACAAAGGCAGTTGTTCCAAACCCTCCAGATGCCCTTTCCTTTAAGGCTTGCAATCACGCACGTGAGTCCTTACCTTCGCATGTGCTCGTCACGCATTCGCATCTCGAGCATCTCCTCGAGCTTGACAAGACAGCAAGATGGGAATTCCTACTCCTAAACCATGGAGTACCACATACCCGATACTGGAAATCATCAAAGCCTCAGTCTCGCCATTCAAGCCAGCTATAGTGGTCTTTCTCCTGCAAGTCTCCAGTTCGAAGTCAGTCGCAGCTTTGCGAGCCTCCCTGACTTGTCGATGGCAACTATCGCATTGGTCGTCATAAATATTGTATACGCAAAAAGCAGACAAGCACACGAAGTCTCAAGCCATGAACTGCCTCCTCTCCACAACTATCCACAACTATCCACAAAGATTGCATAACTTATACACGCACCAACCAACCTCCCGCCTTTGCCCCACTTTTCCATCTTTTTCCCAGCAAAAAAAAAACTCTGCTGCACAGTCAAAGATGCGCCAAAGAACAAAAAAGAATGCCTCGAGGGAGAATCGAACTCCCATCTAAGGATTGCCCAAGCCATGCTTGGTCATATAGATGACCGATATGAGACCTTCGTACTAGCCGTTATACTATCGAGGCTGGATGTGAGAAACTTCGTCTTTGATTCATATATTCACGTAGAGAAATATAAACAAAGATGGAGAATTGCTCGTGCCAAACACTCATTTATGGCTTTGTTTGATGAGTGGGCATGCTGAGACGTTGCTTTTTAGGTCTTTTATCAATTGGCTCTTCTCGCAAGCGTTTGGGCAATAATTGGAGAATGGGGCGGAGGTTGCGGTATACCTCACGGTTCTTTGACACGAAAGTGGTGAAAGGAGAATTGGTGTACAGATCCTTACAACGACACACAAGGCACGATCGAGCACCGCTTGGTACATGGAGAGGTGCATAAGCTGTCGTTGCGACTGCTTGAACGTGAGATCAAGGGCTTATCATGGTATAAGGCCTTGTTGAGAGGATAAAAATGTCAGAGGCCGGGTCGTACCCGCGGCATCTGACTTCGTCATATTTACGAGACATGAATAGTCACCTCTGGTGCATCACAAGCTTTTCGCAATTCCTTGACGTGGCATACAGAGTTAAGTTGTGATTGGGTTCTAAGACCGTCCTCAAGATCATTGAGTGTGATCTAGTCTCCATCCTGCTTGGCCTCGTCAATCTGCGCTCTCAACCCACCCCTTCCAACCTTCATGGCCATCTCCAACTCCCTCTCCGCCTCACCCAATCGACCGCGTCCAAATGCCAAATCCCTTTCTCTCTTCCGCTTCTCTTCTTCGACTTTTTGTTCTCTTTCCCTCAAAGCTTGTTCTCTGCGTCTCCTGTCCTTGATTCGTTTTTCCTGCTCTGCTCTCTCTTCTTCCGTCGCGGCTTCCTCTTCATCTGGCGCGGATGCCAAAGTAGAAATGTGTGCTTCCAGCAGATCGTCGCGAGATTTGGGAGGCAGAGAGATGAATCGAATGTCGATTAGGAGATCCTTGGGTAGGTTCTCGAGTCTGGTGTCTCTGTTTAGGTGCTTGAGGGGTAGAGACTTGAGGAGAGCAATCAAGTCTGACTTTAGCTGTGAAGACGAAAGCTTCAGACGAGCAATGTGTTCGCGGTACAACTTTTCCCTCTCCTTGTCGCTGAGTTTGGCATCGCGCATTGCGTCTTCCTTCTTGTATTTCCTGCGGAACTCTGGCCAGTAGAGTTTTGGTGTTGCTTTTTCGGACAGCAGGGATAGGTAGGGAATGCGTGGGTCCAGTTTCTCTTGTTTGGCTTTTTGTTCGCGGAGTTGTGCGATCTTGGTGCGAGTCCAGTCGCCCCAAACTTCCTTCCTGCGCTTTGTAGTTGGTAGAGCAGTGTACCTGCTATCATCTATGATGCGCCCATCGGAGATGAGGGTTTCCCAGGGTATGTATGGTGAGATGTGCTGGTCCTCGAGCATGTCGCAGAATAGTGCTGCACCGTCTTCGTCGGTCAAGGGGATGCCTTCCATGCCCTCTTCGTATTCGTCTTCACCGCCACCTCCAAATTCGCCGCGATCGAGCCCGTACGAGTCCTCCATTGCAGCTAGCTGATAGGCGATGTCGTCTTCGTCGAATTCGAGAGGTCCATCTTCGGCCTCTGCGTCATCCTCTTCTTGTCGCGGTGCACCGCCCTCGTCGTCCTCGTCATCTGTGACTTCAATCTCTTCGTACTCAGAGTCTGACCCAGCAGCATCTTCTTGTGGCTTTTCCGGTTCTTGCGATTTGGCCGTATCCTCAGACTTCTCGGACGGGTTCTCAGCCGTCTTCTCAGGTTCTTGCCTAGAGGTGCGTTCTACCACAGGAACCTTGTTGGCTCCACTGGCCTCATCAGGATTCTTGAGCTTGTCATCCAGTTTCAAGCGATCGAATTCGATAACGGCTTTCATGACATCGTCTGGGAATTTCCAAAAACTTTCATTGGTCTCCGGGTTATGGACGAAGCGCCGACCAAGTTTGGTGTAGACAACTACCCATGGCTTGCAACTTGGAATAACCTCTTTGCGCTTGGGACGGTCTTGGGGCTGTGGTCGACGTCGTGGCTCGTGAGAGGAAGGAGCAGAGTTGAATGCAGGCTGGTTGTATGGTGGATATGGGCTGTACTGAGCATTTGACGGGTATGGATTGTATGCAGCGGGGGGTTGGCCGTACTGGGCGGCAGGGATTGGGTTGTATTGAGCGACAGGATTTGATGCATACTGAGGTGGAGGAAAGGTAGCCGGCGGAGGAGAAAAGGCAGGTTGAGCTTGGGGCGGAGTCGGAGCAGGAGGAGCGGCTGCTGGTCGCGTATACGTCGAGGCTTTGGTGGCCGTGTTGTAGTAGTATTTGTGACCTGTCGCGTGTCAATGAGTGTCTTGAATTGACGACCGTGAACTTTTGAACAAGTACCTGTTGGTGCAGTGTGTTCAGTCCAGCCCGGCGGCAGCGGCGGGAGATTCTGGGCTGCCTTGTACGTCGACTTGAGCCTCTTGCGATCCGGTGCGTCCATGGTGTGAAATGCGCAATGGTCGATGGGAGGATAGAAAGAAAGTTGAAGATACAAACTCAAGGCGCCGAGACAGAAACGAGCTCGGACGAATGACGTCCCGAGGTCTGGACACTTTGATCAACTCAGAGCTTCCATGACCTCTCCTTTTTCCAATCATTGACAACAAGTTGCAAGACTATATACAGACAACAGCATGGACGAGTTCGCACAAACAGGAGCACAGCAGGACGATCTGTTTGACGATATCCAGTACGACCAGTCGATGCAGACTCGTGGAGATGATCTGTTCAGCCATGAGATCCAACCTGTGAATCAAGACAGCCATCACACCGCCGAACCAGAGAAGCAGGAAGCACCAAGCGACCAACCAGAGCCAGCAAAACCAACTGCGACTACCGAGGTCGTGTCAGAATCACCAACAGCCACTGCAGACTCAACGCCAGCACCCGCGACTTCGGCACCAGCCCGTGGTGGACGTGGAGGTGCTCGAGGAAGGGGCAGGGGCAGGGGTCGCAATAACCAGGATCGCAACACCCAAGACCGCAGCAACCAGGATCGTAACAATCAAGATCGCACCAACCAGGATCGTGCCAACCCTGACCGCAAGACCAACGACCCTCGTCGCAACAACAATGACTCTCGTCGCAACAACCAAGATCGCACTAAGAAGGACTCGCAACCGAAAGATATCCCAACCGAACACCAAGAACAACCATCGTCAGCTGCTGCCGCCGCCGAGCCTTCAAAGCCAGCTACCAATTCTGTACGCGGTGACCGTACCGCTACAGGAGGCCTTCGCAAGCCCAAGCTCAGTGAACAAGAGTTGGCCGAAAAGATGTCAAGAATATCGCTCAAGAACGAGAAGCTCGCAGCCGCACACGCAAGAGCCGAAGCAGACGCCGCCGACTTTGCCGAGCGTGAACAAGTCGCTGCCAAACGTCGACAGGAGGAACGAAGAGACAGACAACAGATGATGGGCGAAAGAGAAAAGAACAGGTTACGCAAGCTCAAGGCTGTCGGTGGTAGGGAATGGGATGCTGAAAAGCCCGATGACGCTGACGCCTTTGGAGGTCCTAGACAAGCTGGTGGCAGAGGACGCGGTGCACATGGAGGTATCGCCGGTCAACGAAATCCAGATGGCTCTCGTGAGGGTTTCGGCGGCGACAAGGAAGACTACACCGATGGCCGCGAGTACATGTACCGCGAGGATCGGGGTAGGGGCAGAGGTCGCGGAAGAGGAGGTCGTGGCGGTGGCCCGGGCAGAGGTGGACGTGGCCCACAGCAAGAGAAGCAAACCTCTCAATCTGTACCCAAGCCCACAGACTTCCCAGACTTATCGGGCTCGGCCCCAGCTCCCAAGTTTGATACCGCTCCGCCACCGACTATGGCCTTCCCGATGAAAACGAAGCTTGAGAAGCTCGACATCGATGACACTCCCGGCATGGAAAAGAAGTCCTGGGCTGACATGATGGAGTAATGGTAAAAGTAGTTACTGAGAAGAACACAATGTGTACTTTGCAGGCGAGCTGGTCTTCTCAAAATCGTACACGTTCAATGACTACCTACCAAAACCACCGAAGGATGCAGGGGTGTTGGCCTTAGAAGGGAAGCGGATCGGAGGCCAAGATTGATGGCACAAAGAAAGACCCATGAAAGTGCAGACCGTGTAACTGAACCGCTTGAGAACCTTGACGTCGATGAGGAAGAAGACGTGCTCACAGCTTGGAGACCAGTCGATCCAAGCTTGGTGATACCGGAACACTGAATCCAGCGTTAGAACTCTCGAAAAGCAAGCTGCTCTTCGAGTGCTGACCTTGCTTAAGATTGCATGGCATGCGTACGCTTTTGACGAAATCGCAAGGCAAAACCCGACACTCAGAGCTAACCACTCGGAGCTCGCTCCTCCTCATCCCGTGCCTCATCAGTAGCCTTCCCGTCCTCTCTCCTCTTCATCTCTTCCCTCTGCCTCTCCTTGACTTTTCTAGGCTTTTTTGCACTAATAGGCCCATCTGCACTCCTATCTTTCCACTGTCCCTCTCATCAGCAACATATCCCTCGACTCTGGGAATCCACGAAAAATATCACATACCATGCCACCGTATTTATAGTGTGGGTATTTGCCCTCCAGGCCTCGCGCATCTTCCACACCTCCGGAAACAGACTTCCAACATGCGCCGGGACAGACGAAATGCCATTTTTGTGTTTCGTCGATTTGGCAGCGGATGAGTATGTCCTTGGGTGTGGAACAGAGGGTGCAAGGTTTTGTCATTGCGAATTTTAGTGAAAGATGGAAATGAGGGATTGGAAGAAGTGCTTCTGAGGTAACATTGAAGTGATGGTTTCAGGAATCAATGACATCATCGTGGATTTTTGTTTTAGACTCTTTTTGGTCTTCGTGGTCTTTCACATGAAAGGGTTCTTGGAGAAACAATTTGAAGGTTTGGGAGGTTTGGGAGGTTTGGCAGTAGTGGGTAGAATTGTGCGGGTATCAAGAAAAGAGCAGAGTGCCTTTGCTACCTACCTAGCGCCAAAGGTCCAGTCGTCAAATTCGTCTTCGTCGTCATCATCGTCCTCCTCTTCATCATGTTGCTGGGCTTGTTTGTCCTCATGCAGAGCATCTGACGTCGAAGCAGGAGCGTCTGGTAATGTGTCTTGCTGCTTGGACAAACGCAGAGCTTCCCTCTTTTCTCGCAAGCGCCTCACTCTTTCGTCCAATTCGTCCATCTCGTCAAATTCTTGTTGTAATGCTAGGGCGGCGTCTTCGGTATCGGCTTCCATCTCGGCTTCTCTTGCGGTTCGTTGTGCGCTTTGTTCCTCGCGGGCTTTGGCGGCCAGCTCCTCGGCTGTGACGGGGGCGGCAGAGATGGTGGCAGATGCGCTGATGATGGGGAGAGCAGTGGTTTGCGTGGCAGCCATCTCGCGCTCGAAGGCGGCCCATTCGTCTTCATTCACGTCTGGCGCTGGAGGTGGTGCAGAAGCGGTGGGCAGTGTTTCGACGACAGGGGCGTCTGGTATTGACGGAGCGGGTGCTGTGTCCACGTCTTCGTCTTCGCCTTCAACCGCACCTTCTTCGGTAGGGTCAAAGAAGCCTTCAGGCACAAAGCCTCCAGGTACAGCCTTGACCCTCTTCCTGCCTTCGTCTTCGCCCTCTCCTGCCTTGCGCTTGCGGGTTTGTGATGTTGCTGGTGCGGGTGGAGGGTTTGCGCGCAGATGATCTAGCCGAGCAACATGTTGAGGCGACCTGACATGATTGTCCCACAGCGACTCGGTCTTGATCTGAACATTGCAGACAACGCACACCAGTTTGCCAGAATCCGAGTAGTTTGCGTGCGGGTGGTTGATGCGGCGCGAGACGCGCTCATTACGCAACAGCGAGCGCACGTCTGCCATTCTGCGCTGGATGTGTCGATGTGGTCGATGTGCGTGAGATCGCGATTGGCGCGTGAGCAATCGGGTTGTGTTTTGCGCGAGTTGTGTGTTTTCTGACGATTGCTTTCCAACTTTTGCATCGCAAACGCATCATTTCGCCAAGCAAAGGGTATGTCAAGCCCCTCCCTGTCACCCCTGTTTAGCGTTACTAGACAAACATGATCGATATCATCATGATCGTGTGCTGTTTGCTACATTGTCGAGTCCAGCATGGATGCACTCAATCGATACTTGGTATCTCAGATTGGGCCATGACGACCATGTTCTTGTTGCTGGCCAAGATGGCTTGTTCTTGGTTGATGATACCGCTTGGTGTCTGCCCTGATGGCACTCTGCCCGGCCTTCATCTATTTTCGCTCGGTCGCAGCCGCTTACCGAAGACGCAACTCGAGACACATGGTTGACCGGAAAAGAAAGGCATGTCTTGTCGATGATTTCTTCTGTCCTCTGCCATTCAAGTGTTCGATTCCACAAAGCCACCGGTTACATGACCGAAGGCAAACGCTATCGACGGTATCATATATCGCACTGCCAGCTTGCCATGGTGTTCCGATTTCGCTCCAATGATTTACAGATGTTTTAACAAACATGTGACTCGGTGCGAGAGCTTGTCAGAACACCTGGTCACACTCTCTGGACTTGCGAATACGCAGGTGTTGCGAGTGACCTTCTGCGCTATACAATGACTCCACGAGACACAGTCAGCCCCGGCTGTGCCCTCGAGGATTGATTCTCTACCACTCTATACACTATATCAACGAGTCGCAAGCGAACCCAGGGCTTACTCGTGCTCAGTGGCCGGCATCCGGACATCCGTGGTAAGAAGGAAGCACCGAAGGACCAACGGATCAGCTACGCTGTCGGTTGTCGCCCCGTCTCCCCAGCGGAAGTCTCACCGAGTCGAAGAGTCCACTTTTGATGGTCACCCCATCAAAGAATGCTTGGCTGCTTGATATGGATGTGCAGACCCTCTAAAGTCAAATCCCGAGGCTTCAACGGGCTTTGCTTGTCGGAATCGCCAGGAATCATATGTGGCACCTTGCTCACTCACAAACGCAAAGTCAAGAACTATTTTACCTTTTGGCCGCATCGAAGCTGTAATCACCACCCGTGTGGTGTGTACGTGCCCTATAAGGGAGCACTCTAGAATTGTGCTGGAATACGTGTGACAGGCAACGGTCTCCCCGGAGTGTTCGCTTTTGACTTTGGACAGGAGAAAGTGTGTGCAAACTGGTTTGGGAAACCTTTGCCGACTCGTCCCAAAACGCGCTCCCAAACTGCCCCTGGCGCTGACGAGACCGACGTCATTCCCCGAGTGTTTTCCTCATCTCGCACCGACGCTTGTTTTTTGGAAAAAAGTCTGTGGTATTAGTGCGATATCGTATGCCTTGCACACCTGAATCTGAGGGAACAAAACTTGCAACAACGTGTTGCTTGAGCCCAAAACTGGCAGTCGAAAGAGAGATGACACAGTCTGTCATTAATCCGAGTCAACAAAACTGCATGCAGGCACATGCCGATCGATGATATGCAGGTAAGTGGACATGTTTAGACGGCTAAGCAATCCGAGCGTCTATTTGACAACGTGCATGCGTCTCCACCAATCCCTCTGTTTAACCTTTGCCTTGGTGCTTCTGGTATTATTTACCCTCTTCGTGCCCGCCCCGCTTTAGAAGTCCATTTTCACATTGCTTGACCGACTCGGCCTCATCACAGTCCACCGTATTAAAGATTTTACACCTGAAAAAGTCCTTCATAATGCTACAACACGCTCAAATGTCGCATGCCTTCCAGTCGACGGCCAGTGGTGTAAGTTTTGTTGCTGAGAATCTTCAGAGAAGGTGCCTTATTGACATGTCCAGGGCCGGACATATCAAGTCTCGAAACTGCCAGAGCTCGACTATGCAATCAACATACCCATATTCCGTGAAATCTTGGAATTGGATGACGAAGACGAACAATACTTCACTCGCTCATTAGTATGCGACTTCTTTGCTCTCGCTCAACGGACCTTTACAGAGATGGATGCATGCCTGTCAGTGAATAAAAGCTGTTTACTCCTTCGAAAGACACTAATTGGATGGAACAGAGAGAGTCAAGATGTAAAGCAATTGTGGAGCAAAGCCCGATTCCTCAGAGGTCCCAGTGCGACATTGGGAATCTACAAAGTCGAATTGAGTTGCGCTCGGATTGAGCAAATGACAGCAGTCGCCGATACATTTCAAGCCGAGGACGACTCAAGGACAACGTTGTGCAACTCGTCAAGGATCCTATTAGATCAGGCCAAGCAACACTTCACTGAGGCAGAGAACGCCTTGCGGCGTTTCTATGGAATGGAATGACTGAGCGAAGCAAGCCCAAGGAGCGGCATAACTTTTTTACGACCTCTCAATTCTAGATTCGATACGGAGGATTTAATGACACGATGGCTGGATCCGTCGAATACCATATCGCTCACCAATATGTCTTCTGGCTTACAAGAACAACAATGCCGGTTCATACATTCTATGTGAAGACTGATCTGTGGAGCAATGCCTGCACTGCTCCACCAGAGCATACACTCCACCCAAAGTCATTGCGAGGGTTCGTCTTTCATCTGCAAGGAGGTGGGCTCCTTTTGAGCCTTCGACCATCGTACTGAACGACCAAAACATCAGAAATGAACATGAAAATGTCGGACCACGGTTACTCACATCCACAAGCGTTACACAGCGTTTTTGAGCCCAGAGGCCCTCGTCGCCATTCTGGAGAATTGGTCGTGCCGCACTCTTTGCACAAAAAGTCGTGCCCAACTTCTTGTTTGCGCTTCTTTGTGCGTGGTTTGGCTGTCCAGGCACCGGTCTCCTTCATCGTCTGCAGACGTGAAGTGGTGATTTCGATTCCTATGTCACCCACCACAGAATCTGTTTGTGGCTTTGTGGAGGTGGTCGATTCGGAGAGACTTCTTTTGCTGCGGGATTCCAATGATCCTGATACAGAAAGGGTAGTCGATGGGATGTTTGAGTTTGACGCTTTCGTCGAAGGCTGTTTGATCCTTGTTAGTTGCCGTATCGATGCAAGAGCATGAGATGTGTGCAAACAAAATGTTGCATCAGAATCGCAATCTCGGTTATTCTAGTAGCAAGATGATTCTGCTGAGATCCTGTCCTGATCGAAGTCTTTTGCCAGTATATCTAGATTCTGGGTCCACTCACTGTCGTAGCGTTCGCCGTCGTAATCTCGAGTTTGAAGGTAGCACATTGAACTGTAGCATCGTCTTCCTGAGTACATGCTGTCGTGGTCGATATTGTGCTTTCGTAGAACTCCTCGGCTTCTCCTTTTAGCCAGGCCAGCTGGTTGGTAAGGCGGATGTTCGTGGTATAGTGTTCGAGGAATGAGTCCATCAAGGATGTGCTCGTGATCTGATAAGGTCGCGAAGTCATCAAGCACAGCTTGGTGTCTGTTTTGGAACCAGTCTTGTCGTGCACCACGTCTTTGGTGTATGGTTTGAAGGTCGACTCAAAAGGCTTGTAGGTATCGTCTCCTTGCCGTAGTCGATGATGACTTCTCCAAGAGCTTCCCAGTGCCATGTTTTCCTTCCACTCTATAAGGAACACAGGAATGTCGTCGACATTCATGTATGTGCTGATGTAATGTCCAACCAGAGCTTCAGGCTTGATCTGGATCAGCGAGAAGCTTTTTGGCGAAGCATACAACACACGACCATCTTCAGCAAGCACCAGCAGCAAGTCTTCGATACCATCCACCACTTTCTGATGAAACCCAGCAGAGCGATCAACCGGCAGATTGTTCATCTCGATCTGGGAATTGGGCGCCATTGTGGCTTTTTCCGTCCACTTCCTGGTATGGGAGAAGAATCGGCGATTTCGTTTCTGTGAAAGGGACAAGGAACAGACAAGACGATAGAGAACTCTACGATTGGGTCCTCACGAGGAGAAATACCTCCATGGTGTGCCTGGTGTCCGTGCCACAAGGTACTGGCTCGCGAGCCGCTTAGGCATCGTTTTCTTGGAGCACCACTTGTACAAGGGTTTTGGCTTCTCCGAAGCCCATACCAGCGCCGCTTGTCCCCATTCGACGCCGTTCCTTTTTTCTGATTCAGACGCACAAGACAGCAGAAGCTCAAGTCAACTTTGACAGCTTATGCCCCCCTCACCACGCTAACGCCGCACCCTGAACAGAATCCCGAAGGAAGAGGATCCACCACTTGGCGCACACGACTGTTTTCTGGCCACACAATCCTCACGGATATCATCCTTGTGTAGGAGTACCGCGATCACACTCAACAATTGCACCCAGCAGTACGGGAGAGCGACGGTATGCGAGGGTCATTCCAACCGTCTACTGGCTTGGCAGCGCACAAATACACGGCCAGCCAGTCCGAAAGTCGTTCTCGCATGCCATCGGCACATATCCGGTGCCCTCCGAGGCCGCGAAACAAGTCCGAGGGTCAGGCCATGCCATTCCAGACAATCCCATCACCGATCTGAATACCAGAAGGGAAAAGTGGTTGTACAACGACGATACAGCAAAGCAAAAGGCTCAGTGGCGAAAAAGGTCGAGAACCTTTTGCCTTGCATCAGAGCTGCGGAATGATCGTCAGACCCTGACGTTCTAGATCTTGTGTTCGCCTCTTTTTCTGGAAATTGAAACAACACTCCACGGTGTCGGAGGGCTGCTGTACAGCCTGTACTCTGAAGTGATCTCGGAGATTTTTGCTGCCTCGCTCGAGGACCAGAGACACGAACTTGGACTCAAAACAAAAGGCCACCACTACTACCCAACTCTAGCAAAAGTCGCAATGGTTGGATTAGCAGAACAACCAATTCCCACGTGCGTCTCTCGGGGACCTAAAAACACTCCCGAGCCGCACTTGTGCTGCTTAAACCTCGATGAGCCAAAGTAGTCACGATCGTCGCCATGTCGCTTCTAACCACCGGACTGTTATACACGCGGATTGTGGCTTGCCGGGGTTGCCACGCAATAACATTGTGATGCAGTAATTTGGTGATTTGAGAATAGGAGTGAGTGGCATTTTCGGAGAAGCCGCTCAACAATCGACCGATTGTTTGCCTCAGAATACGCAGGTTATCGCGGTTTGGTATGCAATCGGTACAGGACGCATGCGTGGCCGAGAGCCACTTGTGTCACGCCAGCTTCACGCCAGCACGAGAGACTGTCATTTTATTGGAACTACTCGATTAGGAACACGATTCCTCTGAGCTCTTTTCTGTGTCAGAAACTTTTAGCGGTATTGCTGACAAGTCTATCACAGGATCGATTTGAGAGTGAAGCCTCCGGGAGGGAATTTTCCCCCTTGTCTTCAAACCTCCGTCAATGACAGCGAGCATGACCTTGAATCCGCCTGCTTTACTTGACCATGTTGCATGATGTGCCTGGTGTCGCCTGTGGTCATCATTTGGTGAGCCAAGTGCCTACGTCTCAGATATCTTCACATCAAGTTGGTTCTGTGGTGTAGTTGGTTATCACTTCTGTCTAACACACAGGCGGTCCCCGGTTCGAACCCGGGCGGAATCATGCTTTTGCTGGGTCGTGTCATCATTTTTATGGGTCGTGGTTGTGGTGGTGAGAAGTTGGGAGGCTTCAAGATTTTTTTCCCCAGAATTTCGGCAAAGTAGGGGTAAGCTTGGCCGCACCACTACGCCAGAACATTGGCAAGGTACTCTTCTTCATGGGATACATCGTCTTGGTGTTTATTTTGGACGTGGACAAGTTTGGGTACTGATAATATAGGTAAGGTACGGGAAAGTCGCTGGTGAGCCAGAAAGGTCGCAGTGGGACCCAATTCAAGCACCAGGTCTTTCTACTAGCCCTTGAGAAGAGCCAGATTCATCGTCCACACATACAACCCACATTTCTGAAGAGTCCTCAAATCTCAAGAAGCAAATCTCAGGCTTCATCACACTACATTATCCTACTCAAGCACTGGCTTTCTTTACTCAACAACAAACCGTAATCACAGACACATATACCAACCCACCCGCCGGCTCCACCAAGATCCTGATCCCGGCCAACCGGAATCAACCCTTAACAAGCTAAGGTGATGTGGTGTAGTGGTAGCATGTGTCGTTGTGGAGGTTAAAGTCCAGCAACGCCGACCCGACGGCGGTTCGATTCCGCCCATTGCCA